>JAEIFV010000227.1:0-412747 GCA_018904265.1 Lordiphosa collinella
AATATGAAACACAAGTCGAACCACCGTCCTACAATCTTTTAAAAAAAAAAATTCAAGTATTTTACATCAAAAAAATTTCCATGACCTATATTCTGAACTCGACTTAGCTTGTCAAGTGTTCATCGATCGTCTAGTTCTTATACGACAAATCAAAACATTCTTGATCTAAGCTGTTTTCATTCAAAATTGCATCTATTTAATTGTCCAATGAACTGCCAGTGCGTAGTGCGTCTTAATTTTCAGAATCTCTGGGACGGCATTGTCGTTCACTTTTCGACCTTGGATCGAGGTCTTACATTTTAGGAAGTTAAATACCCAAATATGCTAGTTTATTGGTAGGCTCTGCCTTTTTGGTACTCGCCCAGCAAACCCTAAAGCAACTTTATAAAATGAAAAATGTGCAGCTTAAATTCAGCTCTAGCTAATTTGGTATTCCTTCTCACCCTGCAAAATATCCATACACATGTGTATTATGATACAAAGTTAAGAAAGCCAACTTTTTGCTTATTTAAACTGTCATTACGTGAAAGTTCCAAGTCTCTTAACTCTCTATTCTGTCATATTTATGCAGAATCAAACCTTTTTGTAGCTTGGCCTTAAAGTACCTCTTGTGTATGTCTGTGTGTTCTTTGTTCGTTTTGTGGACTGTCAACGTTCATGGCTTCATTTCAGGCGGCTTGTGCTCTGCCTACGCCAACAGCAGCAGCAGCAAAAACTGGAAAACAGCCTTGTACGTGCTGCTATCTGATCCCTGTGCGTGCTTTGAGTAAGCCCTTCCATGTCTAGTTTTAGTTCTATTTCCTGGAACTGTTGCGCTTGATGCGCTTTTGACAACTTGTTTGTGTTTTGTTGTGCCGTCAACAGGACAGTTCGCGTGACTTGCCAGCAACTTTGTGCCAGGTTGATAAATAGTGTTTTTCTCCTTGAATTACAACAGCTTAAGCCCTTGAGTTGATTTAAATTAAACACCCCACCAGCTCTTCAGGCAACGTTTCCTGGTGTTTTTTTTCATTCTTTACGTTAAGTTTCGCCCAGGTGCTAAAATTCTCAGGCATTTGGAAGCTGCTGTTAATGTTTTTGAGCTTAAAACTTCTTCTTTTTTCTTTGCCCCACATAAAATTTAGCAGCACTTAAAATGAGGTAATGAAAATAATCATCAAGCCAGCGGGCTTATATAAAATTATCTTGTAAAAATAAATATAAGGAAACAAGATTTCACACTCACAGCGGACGGACAGCTGACGTCTAAGAAAAGAAATTTATGGAAGCAATGGAAGGTGCTTAAAATGACACTTATTGAGTGTCAAACATATAATGAAATTTGCAGAGCCTTTTATTTTGAAACTTTTCGTATAAGCAGTTTCTGACTTCCTTTCCGTACAAACTGAGCACAGAAGATACCCTAGAGAAATATCAAGATCAGAGCTGAGATATACGGAGGTGTCCAGGAAATCTCTTCCAACCCAAAACCAATTCACGGTGTCCTTCAAATCTCTTTCGGTTGGCTTCAAATCTCTAGTGTTTTGGGAAGAGATTTTGCTAAATTCACCCCTAAAACTATTTTGATAAACAAAATTAGTTTTGGAAATGTAAACAATATTATTTTACTGTATAGGCTGAATCAGATAAATGTCATGTTTAATTTAATTTAATATTGTAATTTGTTTTTAATAATTCTTCGCAAAGCCAAAAACCGTCTTTCCACATGGCATTGCTCTATCTGCCTCAGTTGGCATTTCTAGCGCCACATTGGAAATTTGACAACAACAAACCGGCCAAGGATTTCCAAATTTTGCTTTATCATTGGCGCGAAAATACTTTTAAATTTTGCATTTGAATTTTGGGTAACATGACTTTAATTTGAATTTTAATATTAGCATGAATCATAAAGCTGATTACACACTTAACAGATTTCAATTGAACATAAAATTAATTAAGAACTAAAACATGGAAAATTTTTTTTGCGCGAGATGCAACCCTGTTTTGTGAGATGGACAATTAATTTGAACCCAATTGCACCAATTCTCTTTCCCACTAGGAAAATGAAATCTCTTGCAGTTCTGGAACACCGACGGATTTTTTGAGAGACTTGCGATTCAACCGAAGCCAAAATCTTTAGAGATTTCCAGGGCACCACCGATAAAGACAATTGTATAAAATTATGTTCAACAAAAAGAGAAATTAGTTTTTTAGTAGCAACATTTGCTCTGTCAACGGAGTCAAGTGGTCCAAGCATGCTTGTCTGGCTCTTGACTTGGATGCATCTGCCTTGGCTTGGCTTGGCTTGCAGATGACGCCATTAGCAATTTTCAGTGTTTGGACAATTTTCATGGCCCTGTCGTTCCGTGTCTCGTCTTGTTTCAAGCAAAGCATCTACATCGTAATTATTAAAGCCATCCCTCTAGTGGAGTATTGGGTTGTAGCTACGAGAACCCTTTAAGCCAACTCTTCCAAATTATTTGCGTAATTATGACAGCATGACTGGCTTAGCCACAGCTGCCACTAAGGACATTCGAGAGCAGCAAAACAGCCAAGTCTGATGACAGTCTGTTCCCGAAAGTTAATTTTAAGCACACACATTTCACAGAGCTCATTAAGCAGGTTCCTCCGCCCATCCCCCAAATGCTGACAATTGCGCTATGTAAATTGCGCGAATAATCTAGATGAATGCAACTCAGAACAAATAAAGTGGCGCTTATGAACTTTTGATTTTGTTGGAGATTTTTGGTTGTGTTTTTTTATTTTAGATGGAATACGATTTTTTTTAAGAATATTGTCTGATTTTAAGTAATCTTGACCTTTAGAGTATAGAAGGAAACTTGCCATGAAAAGCACATAAATAAATGAAGCTGTAAGTGGGTCAAAGATAAGCATCAACCCACGGAATATTCATTTCTCAAGACTTAACCTTAAATATGTAATTTATGCTCTGGTTTATTTGACCAGGGCAAACATGTTGAGGGTTCTAGCTAACTAATATTTGCACATTTAATGGTCGCTGGGCCCTTGCCTTGATTAAATAAGTAAGCACAAAAGACAAAAGCACAAACACAAACTGCGATATTTGCACAATATTTGATTATCCATGAATTGTATGTATCCGTCTAGCTTTACCCCTCCTGGCTAATCAAACAACCAGCTCTGTGTGCTTTCTTAAACGTTGTTAATGCGATTTTTATGCGATAAGCTACAAATAACCAGCAGCCAGACAAAAGTCATCGTCACACCTGAGCAAAGGCAACGAAATCTAAATCCGATTCCAGGCACATAAAAACTTGAAGCAACGCAAAAGTGTGCTACGTTTAATGGCTTTAACGACTGCCACAGTTCTTGTGAGCGAAGCGATGCGCAACCAATCGAGACGATTATTAACCTGCCCCGCACAGGTTTAGGGCTTTTTATGCAAATGTATGTAAAGTGTTAGCTAACAAAAAAACTTCCCAAATGAAGTGAGAAAATAAAATTAAAACTTACACGCAGAAGATTATTTTCGCGCTGGTTCGACGAGTTAAGCAATAATTTTCAATGATCCCGAGTCCAAACAACATACGTATACATAGATAGCTGGTGTGGTTCCCTTTTTTGGCCAATGCCAATGGCGCAGATGTGCCCGTCGTCCAATGCACTTAAAATGAATGGAAATGAGTTTTATGTACGATAAAGTCGAAAACCCCATTTAAGCGCTGAACGCTATTGAACTCGCCTCAGGGATTTCTTTGCTTGCTTTCAGGTGTTGTCTCTTTTGGTGGCAGGTGGAATGCGAGGGGGAATCAGCTTTAAGGTATGTTAACAGAAGTAATTTCGCTTATCCGACAATTGTTATTCGATTAATGCACCACATGATATAACCTTATGATGATGCAGAAAAAAGTACACTCAGATATTTCATTATAATAATATTAGCAGACTTTTTTGAATTTGCAATGCTTTGTACTCACACTCAAAAAAAGAGAAGCCCATAATTAAGGTTAAGCAGTTCCTAAAAAGAAAAAATTGCCTTTACTTCAACTTTCAAGCCAACTTTTTACCGAAGCGGCCTGAATTTCATCTAATCGATAAATTTTTAGTAATTTTTTTTTTAGGAAATTGTCATCTAAATATTAGGTCACTTTTCAAACGTTCGTATTGTCAGTTTTGCGTTTTCGCCTTTTTTTGGTCTTCCGCCATTGTCAATCAGTTGTTCGTTCACACCGTCAGGTGTTTTCGAAATCAAAAAGGATCCATCCGACAACTGATTCAGATTTGCTATTACGAAATCTAAATCAAATCAAAATCACTTTCACGAATAACACTTCTGTTACTGTAATCCTCCAGTAAACGAACGCACAACATTTAATCGCTCTTCTTATATTTAACGAGAAGGCTAAACTATCTTCGGCTGTGCCGAAGTTTTAATACCCTTGCAAATGATGATTTTGACATAATGATTTCTACCAAATTTTGCAAAATCTGTTTAAAATCATATATTATTATTGATGTCCAAATTAAAGAACTGTAACTTAAAAAAAATCATGTGAATCAAAAAGTTTTTTTACTTTGACCCATTTTCTGCCTGATCATTCGCTTCGGAACTATTTTCTGACTGATCATTCGCTTGGGAGCTATATTCAACCGATCTTGATTTTTATACCCTTGCAGAGGGTATTATAAAATTGTCCGGATGTTTGTAACGCATAGAAGGAAGCATCTCCGGCCACATAAAGTATATATATTCTTGATCAGCATGTCGAGCTGAGTTGATTTAGCCTTGTCCGTCTGTCCGTCCGTCCGTCTGTCTGTTTCTATGCTATATCCTCCGTCAGTTTTAAAGCTATCCTCACAAAACTTTGCACGAACTCTTGTGGTACAAATAGGCTGCACATTTGTCGGAACCGGCCGGATCGGATGACTATAGCATATAGCTGCCATAGGAACGATCGGTCGCAAAACTAGTTTTAGTGAGAAAAACTTTTTTGTTTTTAATGGAAACGCCTCCAAAGTACGTATATCTTAGTTTACTATCCTTTCCCATGATTTCACTAAGTTTGTTTGAAATCGGATGACTATAGCATATAGCTGCCATTGGAACGATCGTTCGAAAATCTAGTTCTAGTGAGAAAAACTTTTTTGTTTTTAATGAAAACGCCCTTTTCAACTGCATACACTCACTTCATATACTTTTACACAATTCTACAAAGTTTGGTTCAAATCGGATGACTATAGGATATAGCTGCCATAGGAGCGATCGGTCAAAAAACTAGTTCTAGTGAGAAAAACTTTTTTGTTTTTAATGAAAACGTCCTTACTATTGGCATACACTTATTTTATATACTTTTACACAATTCTACAAAGTTTGGTCGAAATCGGATGACTATAGCATATAGCTTCCATAGGAACGATCGGTCGAAAAACTTTTGGTTGTACTAAGTAATCCCGGAAATATATACCAAATCTACAATTCAATTTTAATTGTTATCTCTGACAGATAATACCTGTACTAACAAAATCCGATGTCTGTCAAATGAACACTCTTCGATTTATGTTACCAAGCTTTTACACGACCTGTAATAGTATCTTCGTGACGACCCTGGACACGAAATCTCATGATTACTTAATTTATATACGCAGATCTCAGTGTGGAGTAAAGTGTGTCCTTAAACTCGTGGACTGGGTACTAAGCTGTTGAAAGTCAACTGCTATCGTACCTCGAACCTCGCTTGTGTAAGGATATATTGTGGTCAACATCTTTGTATTAACAATGCTTATACCCAGCGAAAAAAGTTCTCCTAAGAATTAAATATATTTTTTCTACGTTGAAATGCGTATCGCATATCCGTTTGGAAAAAGGAACAACGATGAGGCAGCTAGAAATGCAACAGTTTCTCAATGTTATGCTTATTTACACTGAATCCTCTCAATTACTTTAGTATAGTTTTTTAAACATTTCCTGCCAAAGCTTATCCTCAGCCACAAATCTTTTTAATGAGTTGCTCCAAATTTTCCCTCTCAGATTTCATGCGAAATTTTATGGATCAATATTTTGGAAGTCCTTGGCATTAATAAAATAAATAGTGGCAGGTTAACTTTTGGCCTAGCAAGCTTTAAACTTCGCCATGAACAGCGCAGAAAAGTATGCTAAGGGCATAAATAAATTTGCAGCATTATTGGAAGAGGATAGTTAGCCTCATTGGTGGCCTAATGAAATTACTAGAGTACAGAGCGACAATTTTAATAGGCAATTTGTGTTTAACGCTGATTCAATAACTATTTAATACACACACACATAATGCCGCCTAATGACATCAGCCAAGGCGCCTGGTAAAGCAAGAGTGCAATCATGTCAAAGACACGTGCCGAAAGGAATCAACCTAGCCTAACGCTGTCAAAACACGTCCCGCCCACTCGACCGGGTACAACGACAATGTTATTCGATCAATGTGCAACTACATATTGCTGTTAATGGCCAACTGGACAGGAAATGCCATTAGAAACAGGTGGAAAAGTTGGACCTTGTATGCGAGGAAAATGCATTAAGTTGCTCCAGAACTCGCCTTAGAGTGTGTGCAAAGATGATGGCATGACGACAGCTTACCACCACCAGCTGAGTTTATTAAGAAGACATTTATCATAATTACTGTCGAGAGGGTCTCAGTCATGTCATGCCGCAAGTTCAAAATACATAGGAGTATATGTACAGAGCCGCCGCAGCATGATGACAATATTCAACAGGCAAAATGACCGTAAAATGTCTGGAATTTCATTGCGACAATGAAAAAAGAAGGAGAATGTCTATGATGGTCCTGCCGACATGGAGGATTGCTCATAAAAAAACGCTACAGACACACTCACTCGCACACAAGCACATTCGGAAAAGGAGGAAGCCGCAGCAGGAATTTATGCCCACTGTGGACAGGCTGCGAAGAGCGGGAATGATTCATGCTGAAATAAAGGCACTCGGGAGTGTCGTAAATATTGTTGCCAGCAACCACAAAACGGGAAACGAAACAAGAAAGGTATGAGCCAAAAAAAAAAAGAAAGACAAACTTAGCATTTTCACACCATTTCAATTTCCACTGACCACTCACTTGTGTATGTGTTTTTTTTGTGTGTGTGTGTTTGTGTGCGTTGATTTTATTTATGTGCATGTGACAACTCAGAGTTTACTGTTGTTCTTACTATTGTACATATTTTAATTGACACTTTGATTGTTTCGCATTGCGATTTCATTTTATGTGCAATTCAACCAAGTGAGTGCGGTGTTTGAACGGTGAAGTGGGGAGTGGAGAATTGCCTGATGAAGTGCTTTTGTGAATTGCGACGACTCACCAAAAAACACAAGCGCTCAACAGTTTGTTGGTAAGTGCGAGAGAGCAGAAATGTTGCAGCATCATGTTGCAGTAACATGCTGCCAAGGAGCCTTGAAAAAATAATTGAATGAAATTCCGCCACCAAACTTAAGCTTATTCATATTTATAAACTAGTTAAATTAAATTAATTAAATTAAATTAGTTTAAGCCAATCTTAAATTTACATATATTCCACTATATGTAACAAGTCCAAGTATAATGTAGATAATTTTGACCTCACTTAGCGGGATCAAGGAAATTATTTTAGATCTATGGTTTGGGAGAAACTCTTAGAATTTACTGTAGATTACGTTTCTGCTATACGCTTTGTTAGTTTTATCTCATCCGTACAAATTGACCCGCCCTTGCGTTCATTGTGATCCTTTTGAAATTTCTACATAAGCAATTATCCTTCTGCAACACTATTAACCATTTCGCAGCAAAAATATCAAATCTCATTTTATCACTTCAACATCCTTACAATTACTTTACAACCACTGTTCATATCAGGTAAAACTTGTTGCTAAAACGCACCAAAATAAAATAAATAAAAAAACAACAACAAAAACCACCCAAAAATACCGCAGCAGTCAACACTGCAGTCATCGGGCAATGAGTAATTTACAACAAGAAAAAACAAACATAAAACCAACCACCCAGCTAAACGGCATGAGCACCCACCACACCAGCCCCATCAGCAACCACTTTATCATCAACAAACGAAAACTCACCTGTTAAGCGCAGGACTGGAGCTATGGTGAAGAGCAAAATGGCTCGGCACTCGGCCAAATCAGTTGCGACGCGACTTCAGAACGAAACGGATGTGCGAGCGCTTGAGAAAAACAAAAAAAAAAAAAACATTTTCTAAATGAAATGTTAATTTGTTAAATTTTGAAGATTTTTCAAAATATGTAAAAATTTAATTATCGTTAATGTAAATAATTTATTTTCAAAAATTCGTTAAATTTGAATATTGTGCTGAGATTCTGTAAGAAAAGTGTAAAGTTGACGAAGATTTATGTGGAACTTTCAGCTGAAATCCAAAATAAAAGTGAGTGCAAAGTGCGAAAGTTACAAACCTTTTGAATTTGGTTCCAGAGATCAATTAAATAATAAATAGTAGTTTATGATCAATGTAAGATTCCAATTGAACATATTCAGTTTTCCTTTAACTTTAGTTTCCAGTTGACCTTTAAAAGTTAGCTAAGCTAACTGTTGGTAACTAAAATTACATTTACACTTTCTCTCCCCTCGTCACCTCTGTGCTTAATTAAAAAGTTAGCTGCAGAACCTAAAAGTCTGTTTTTTCTTGCTTTTGCCCAAAAAATACAAACTATTGTATTTGTCTGAGCTGACAAATACAGAAATTCTCGGAGTTTGCTTTTCTGCTATTGGAATCGAACATGATTTGATAAGATTTTATCTAGCCACCCACATTCACAAAATTGCGAGATAACAAAGATAGGACAGGAAAAATAGTAAAGCACACTCTAAGGCGCTTTCAACTGAAATTATAAATTTGCCAAAATGATGGAAATTTCGCTTTGTCTGTCAGCTGTGTAATTATTTCTCATGCACTTCCATTCTTGCGTACATTGCGTACTTATGAGTGCAGCTTCTGTCTGTCTGCCTGTCTATCTGTCCTTCAGTAAGTGTAAGTACGTTTGCATGTTGTATAAATTATGTGTTTTCCATTGACGCAGAATGAAATGCGCAAAAACTCATCAGCCATCTAAGTTGAATGAATAGATAATGCAACATATATATGAGTAAACAAAACAGCGCTACAGGCTGATATATCATTTGTCTAGGGAAGTTAAACATCCATGACATTCATTTGGTTAGGGTGATTCATGATAATTGTTAAATTTCAGTTGTTAAATAAGCACTTAGCAATGCTTTTTTGTAACTAAGCGGGGACTTAATACTCTTTGTTATTTATAACGAATTCACTAACTCTTCGTAGTGAGCAATCTCCACCAGTCCATGACGAGCTGAGTTGAAAAAAATAAGAATAAAGAAAGTAAAACAGAAAAGTAGGTAAGAGGAACACAGAATGTCGGATGATTGGAAATCGAGGAAATCGAGAAAGATGTCGAAAAAAGATAGGCAAAAAGAAAGAGGGTAAGGAAAAGGAGAAAGAATAACGAGAAACCAAAGCTAATTTCAGCAGTGCCGAAGCTTTAATACACTTGAAGCCGATCGTTCCTATGGCACCTACAAGAATTCGATATATTAGCAGTGTACAGTAAAAAGAAGCCTCTGTTAAAAATTTCAGCTCAAACTGAGTCACCATTTTGAGTACAAACTTACAGACGGACGGACAAAGCTTACTAGAATCAGCTCGTTATGCTGATCAAGAATATATATATACTTTATGTGGTTGAAGATGATTCCTTCTATGCGTTTCAAACTTCAGGCCAAAATAATAATACACTTTTCAATTGTATACTATAAATAAAAGAATATAAAAACGCCGAATGGTTGGATAAAAGGAATTTTAATAAAGGATAGAAAAAGACAATTAAAGAGAAAGCAGAGAAAAATTAATAAACGATTTAAGAAAAAAGCTGATGGAAACAAATCAAGGATTAAAAAAAAGAGAGAAAGTAAAATGTTTGATATTTACTTAAAAAGGATTCATTCTTTGGAAAAGGAAAGTAGTGGCGCATGATCAAAGAAAGAAAAAAACAGCGAATAAATTTTAAAAATCTCCCAAGGCAATTGGTATACCCACAAAATATTAAGTAAACGCCCACAGAAATCAAAACGTACGTTAAGTAAACGTATGCTGTCAGTTTTGTAAGTTTTTCTTCATAATTCTTTGTTGTCTAAATTCACATTTCAGTAGTCACACATTTGCTTTTGCTAAGGGAACCAGCATGCAGCCTTGTGGGTAGCTGTCAGCAGTTGGCCACACTAATGTGTGTTAATACACACACACATAGGGAAAACAAAACCCTTTTGGGCTAAAATCAACAACAATAAAATCAACAGCTTCCCAAAAAAAATGAAACTAAATGAAAACATTTATATCTGTTCATGACATTATACATAAATTATATTAAGTTTTTTTACTGAATTTTAAAACCGAAAGACAGGCTTACAACTTTTATTTTCTACAATAATATATAATTCCCAAATAAAATGAAACTAAATGAAAACATTTATATCTGTTCATGACATTATACATAAATTATATTAAGTTTTTTTTTACTGAATTTTAAAACCGAAAGACAGGCTTACAACTTTTATTTTCTACAATAATATATAATTTTCTTTTGCAGATTTTACTCCGCTTTTTGCAAGCCATGCAAAGCCAACTCCCAGCATAGCCGACAAGGGGCTCAGGGCAAACCGCTGTCAATGTCTTACAATTTGGTGCCATGTAATATGCAAAAGAAATAACAAATTTGAAGCAACGTAAACCGTAAGACACAAAACGAGCTGAAGTAAAGACAGCCACAACTTTTCCAAAATTTGATTTCGCTTTTCGGGCAGTGCCAATATTTGTTTCGACAATTTAAAGAAAACACAAAACATTTGGCAAGAACAACAACGTTAAAGGGCACTTTTCAAATCGTTTTTGTGTTTCCTAATTAATAGTTGTGGCTTGCCTCAGAAATGTTTTCTTTGGTTAAATAAAGATAAGTTATTCTTCTTAACCAAATTTAATTCGTTAAAAAAATCAGTTTAATAATATTTTTAATAAAATGGCTATGGAGTGGATAACTGCTATGGACAAACGGTAAGTAAATTTAAAACATTTATCAAAAAAGGAAGTTGATGTTGTTTACTTTCGAATTACTGGTACAGCCCCTAACTTCTACACAGAGAAAAAAAAATTGTCAGCTTCATATTGATATCCGCTGGTTAAAATATAAATGAAATATAATTTTATGACCACAATAAAACAAGGCCGCTTAAGTTTCACAGAGACTCCGATGGAGGTTATGTGTTCGAGTCCTGGTGCTGATCAGCAATTTTTTTTAATACTCTGTACCAGAGGTACACATCACCGGTCGCAACGGTGATGGGCAGCACTTCACAGGTACAGAGTATGTTATAGTCGGGCTTGACCGACTTTCTTTCTTGTTTAACTCATAAATACATAGCGCAATGTCGTATTATTATTATAATTTAAATTTAAAGATATCTCACTGAATTGGCCACTTTCCAATGGTTCCATCTTTAAGGACTCCTTACATTTTGTTAGCTTTTTCTTTAAAGTACAACAATACTTGCACAACTTCTGCCTCAATGCACATAAATTGTTCCTTTGCCTTTTTGCTTTTTTCCTCCGATGGGTTCTTTTTGTTTGCACATTTTGAAATGTTCACATCATGCTCGACATTCATTTGTCAAAAGGCAACAGCTGTGTCCATCATCAAACTCGAGCTCCTTGAAAGTCCTGAAATCTGTGGGCTGAACACAGCTGGCTACCAAAAATTATACGCTTTATTAAATCGCAGTTTCCTCTGCCTCTCCAATCACAATTATAAATATAAAAATAAAATGAAATGAAAAGCACAAAATTTAAGATTCTTCAAGCGTAAATGACTCTCATTACGAGCTGCAATTGGACTCAAGCATCACTTCTCGAGTTCCAATCATTAGAGTCAATGGCAGACAAGTGGAACTGTCTCTCTGTGGCTTGCTCTAAACGTTCTCAGTCTATTATTATGGAGTGGCATTATATTTCATAGAAAGCAGAATGGGATTTGCTGATATCCTAGAGGCGTGCCGAGTAACGCCTGCACAATCAATCAGGGCAGCCGGGCGGACGGTTCCACATGGGTCAGAATGCGTGCTGCGCCAAAAAAAAGGTCAAATGGCAAAGGCATACAGCAAAATGGTGAGCCTTATTTTGCAATTTGCCGACTTTTTGTTGGTTAATTTTTTCCAAGAATTTTTGTGAAACAAAAGTACGGGACTGAAGAGCAATGCAAATTTAAACTAGTCTAAATTCTAGCCAGAAATGATTCTGCAACAATTACCTGCGCAAAATAAGTGATTTAATTTAGACAAAATTAATGGGCAAACATAAAAAAGGAGAAAGTCACGCCATCAAATCCTTAGCCGGTAATTCGTTTTATCAAGAGCGATCTGAGCTTAAGCACACCTGAAGGCAAAATCCTTGACTGGCAAAATAAGCAGCAATTGATATTGATGGCATTTAAGTAAGAAAGTTACCGTCACGCATTTATCATACGCCACGTGTGCCATGTTCCACCGATAAGAGAGAGAGCTTTACAAACTACGAGTGTTGTTGTGTTTCTCCACACTTATATGGCAATTATAAAAAGCCGCTTGGAATTTTTGACTACGCCCCAAAACCCAAACTAAACTAACCACGAAAACCATTATAATAAACAACGAGCCGTGGGCGGACCCCGTCTAGGTTGCGCCTCAACGCGCTTCCGGCTGCTGCTACGCTACCTTCTGCTCCTCAGGTACATGAATAATGTATGAGCTCCTTCTTTACCTTACCTGAAAGTTGTTTTAAGGGCTGTGTCAAAAAAAGGGCGTCTACCTCAACCCAACAAGCCAACTGAAAGTGGCTTCAATGCAGATGCTGTTGATGCTTAGCCTGGTCCAAACATTTTGATTTGCACCCAAAGTTGAAAAGGCAATACAACTCACTCTTACAATTTTATGGAATTTTTAATTAGCACAAATGTTCACGAAAATTTTTCATCTTGAATGGATTTTGGTTTTTTTTTTATTAGTACGAAAAACGATGCCAAAGTTGGGCTTTAGTTGGAAACGACGTCTGATTTATAAAAGCAGCATTTGTTAGGATTGGGTAAATGAAAGGATCTTGACTGAAGTACCTTTACTTTTTGAACAAACAACACAGCTAAAGCGCATGGGGATAAATTAATAGACCACCAATCCGAATTTCTAGCTTCCAGAGCAAATATAATACTCTCGAGCTTTTTAGTTAGAGGAACTAATTTCCGATTCACAAAGATAGTCAAAATTATGGGATTGCTTCTTAAAATTATTCCGGTATTTTAAGAAGCAATCCCATAATTTTTACTATCTTTGTGAATCGGAAATAACCCGATGTTAATTACAGAGCTTCTAAGCACTTTCCCAAAACACATTTCCCCACACTTTTCGGATTTCGCAGGAAATTTTATATAGCATTTTATATAAGATCTATAATTTAAAGCAAAATATTCTCTTTGCACTCATATTTGCTTCAACAACTTTCCAAGCGAATTTTGAAAAGTGAAACGTTGCTATAAAGATAAAAAAACAAGGATTCGCTTAAATTTTGTTTAATTTCCTCTCATCTCGAGTGCCAAGTTTACTAGAAGCTCAGACGATCTGTATTATCCCCACAGACACAGAACCAACATTCACGGCCACAAAAAGAGCGCTGCAAAGTGGTCGCCATTCCCCACGCTAGGAAAGAGCCCAGCCAAAAAACAGCCATAAAAAACCAAATAAAGTTGGCTACAAGTTTTTTTTGCTCAAAAAATTAGTTGTTGGTTTAGCTTTACTTTCACTGTTTTCTTTCCATTTTTTTGCGCTTCTTCCATTTCCTCTCCGCCTTAGTTCCTCTCTCATTCTTATATTAATTTATGCATTTTTAAAAAAGACGTAGTATTTGCATATTTAATTCGAGCACCAACCATGCACAAATGACATTGGAATTTTTAATTTGAGTTATTGTTGTACTTTTCATTTTCTTTTTCCTTCAATGGTATGCCAAATGGCCTTGGCTAGAAATAAAAACAAAATACGACAGCAGTAGATTATGTAAAAATTGCAAATACCGTATTCATAATGATTTTTATACCCTTGCAGAAAGTATTATAATTTTGCCCAGAAGCTTGCCCAGAAGCAACGCATAGAAATATTCGTTTGAGTTCTGAGTTGATTTTGCCCTGTCTGTTCCGTCTGTTTGTCTGTGCGTCAGTCTGTTTCTACGCAAACTAGTCTCTCAGCTTTAAAGCAATCGAGCTCTCAGCTTTAAAGCAATCGAGCTGGAATTTTGCATAGTCTTCTTTTTACTGCACGCTGCTAAAATGTCGTAACCGACCGGATCGGATGATTATATCTTATAGTTCCCATAGGAACGATCGGTCGAAAAACTAGTTTTAGTTAGAAAAACTTTTTGGTTTTCAATGAAAACGTCTCAAAACTTCGAATTTATTGGCTATCTAAGCTTTTTTTAATTCTACTAAGTTTGATGAAAATCGGACAACTATATGGTATAGCTCCCATACAAAACATGTGTCTGAAAAAAGGCTTACTAACAAAAACATTTTTTACGGTACCGTCTTGAATTCTCTACAAAGTTTTTTTCAAAATCGGGTGACTATAGCATATAACCACAGGACCGTAGGTCGGAAAATGGGACAAAGTAAAAAAAAATTTGGACATCATTAATAATACGAGGTGTGTTCACAAAGTATCGCGAATTTTCGCGGTTTACGTATATTCGAATTTCGATTTTTTTGTGGCGTTATGTTGGTACTCATGTCTCTCACTTATGCCGACAAGCTCGGCCATTTTGAATGTTCACTTAATTGTTGACAGCTGCTTTACTTGCACGTGTTTTGGATCGTCTTCGATTTTTACCTATTCAAAAAATGGATCAAAGAACCTGTATCGAATTTTGTGTGAAAAACGAAATTAAGTGCGCGGATGCATTCCGAATGTTGACTGTGGCATACGGAGAAGCTACCTTGGACCGAAGCAACGTTTATCGGTGGTACAAAATGTTCTCAGAAGGCCGAGAAGATGTGAACGACGAAGAGCGGACGCCCGAGCACTTCAACAACAGACGAAAAAATTAATGAAGTGGAGAAAATGGTATTGGCCAATCGTCGAATCACCTTTAGAGAAGTTGCTGAGGACCTAAACATATCGATTGGCTCGTGCCATTCGATTTTTATCAATGATTTGGGCATGAGACGGGTCGCCGCGAAATTCGTACCAAAATTGCTCAATTGCGACCAAAAACAGCATCGCATGAACATTGCTAATGAGATTTAAACTCTGTCCGCGACGACCCAAATTTGCTCCAGAGGGTCATAGCTGGTGACGAATCGTGGGTTTATGGTTATGACGTGGAAACCAAAGCTCAATCATCTCAATGGAAGCTGCCGCACGAACCAAGACCGAAAAAAGCGCGCCAAGCTCGGCCGAATGTGAAAGTTTTGCTGACAGTTTTCTTCGATTGCAGGGGCGTGGTGCATCATGAGTTCTTACTACAGGGAAGAACGGTCAATAAGGAATATTACCTGCAAGTTATGCGCAATTTGCGAGAAGCAATCCGCCGGAAACGCCCGGATTTGTGGAAGAACAAAAATTGGCTTTTGCACCAAGATAACGCCCCTGCTCACACATCGATGCTTGTGCGCGACTTTTTGGCCAAAAACAACACACTAATGATGCCGCAGCCATTGTATTCCCCAGGTCTGGCCCCCTGTGACTTTTTCTTGTTCCCTAAACTGAAGAGGCCCATGAAAGGAAGACGTTACACTACGCTTGATGAGATAAAGACGGCATCGAAGGAGGAGCTGAACAAGATAAAAAAAAAATGATTTTTTGAAGTGCTTCGAAGATTGGAAAAACCGTTGGCACAAGTGTATAATATCTCATGGGGATTACTTTGAAGGGGACAGCCGAAGTTTGCTTGCCTTCTCGTTTTATTTTTGTGGCCACTTACTGTGGTTGGGTGTTTTATTAAGGAAGGCGCAGCATGAAAATTGTTTTATAAGCTAGGGATTTAATATTTGGTATATCTTGTATTCAATTATAAATTTATTTGTTCAGATTAAAGGAATTCAAGTTGAATAATGAAAACTGAAAAAAAAATTAATTTTTTGAATTCAGTTTTCTTAAGCTGTATTTTCACTTGTCTGATGTCTCTTATGGGATCTCTCTTATAAGTTTCCCATAAGAGATATTAAGAAGACAAGCGTAACACAAAATTTGAGAAGCAAAAATTATATTATAAGCTGCATGAGAAGTTGGCTATCTGAGTTTTCATATGAATTTTTTTGACAGCCAACTTACAATAAACTGAGGTATTTTTCATCATTCGAGATCTTGACCAGTGATATACAACTTAAGGGAAAGTTAATCTAAGGGGCGTTCCAAGACAGAAAAAAAATATTTCTGAGATGATGTCTCCGAATTTGATTGGCCCAAAGGAAGCTTATTATGAGAAAAGCTTAACCCCAAGATTTGAGCTTTTTTGGAACTCTTTTGCGGAGGTTCTGCGCTTAAAAGGATCAAATTGTGAATTTTGAAAATTTTAAATAACTCGAAAATGGTTTAAGATAGAGCTTTGGAATTTTTTCCAAATGTTCAGGTTTAAAAAGCGCTTTTAAATTTAATTTTGAAAGTTTTTTCCAACATTTTGCAAAAAATTGATTTCTTCAAAAAAAAACTTAGCCTGGCAATAAAGACCCAACCTTTAAAAATTTGGAAAAAATATGTGTAATAACCGCATCTTTTTCAAACATTGTGAGTGGCTGAACGTGTCGGTAGCTTAAAAATTGAAGAAGTTCTAGGCATTTTTTTCATGCAATCTCAAAAAAAAAACAACATGGAAAATTTGGAAAAAATTGCTAAAAAATATTATTTTTGGTTCTTAATTTGCCTAAACATCTTTTTTAAGCTATTGAATTAAATTTAGGACCTAGAAAAGAACGCTTTGGCTTTAAAGCTTACAGCAGCCGATCTAGCAAAGAACTTTAATACGTAACTTTTCTTAAATTTTTCATAAATGTTGTAAAAAACGCATTATAACTTTCAAAATTTCTATGAAAACTAAAAAAACTAGTGATGCAGCTTAAAATATGTGTTTTAAACTACACCCAAGAAAAAGTATTCATCAAAATGACACTATTTAGTCATCAATTTGAAACTATTAAGTATCAAATTCTCTTTAATACTCCAAGTATCAAGTTGATAATCTCGAAAGTATCAAAATTATAATTCGAAGATATTAAATCGATACTAGCTAGTATCAGGCTGCATTTGCGACCCTATAAAGTAAATATATTCTTGATCAGCATCAACGGCCGAGTCGATTTAGCCATGTCCGTCCGTCCGTCTGTCCGTCCGTCTGTCCGTCTATCCGTATGAACGCGTCGATTTCAGAGACTATAAGAGCTAGAGTCACAAATTTTTGCATGTAGGTAGGTGTATACCCGATTCAAATCGAATTTGTTTCAGATTTGGAAAATTCTTCCCCCTCCCCCTTTAAGCTCAAAAAACTGTCAGAGCCACAATTTTTAAGATAGACCTTCCAAACTTTATATCAAGTAAGGCCCAATATCTATCTATTCTGAAAAGATCAATAAGATCGGACAAAAAACACCGAAGTTTTATACGAATCAATTTTGCTTGTGGGAGAGAGGGGGCCTTGCATTGTCTCCGCGTTTGTTACCGCGTTTGCGCGTGCGGGTGTGCGTATGTTGGAGTGTGTGTGTGTGAGTGTGTGTATATGTGTATGAAAACAAAAGAAGTCAAGGGGACAGGGTATTTTGTAGTCGGGGCACTCGACTCAGCTCCCTTACTTGTTCCTCCTTATAGAGTTAAATTAATATGCAATATTAATTTCAACTTTGAATTTCAAAATTTGGGCCGTTAAATAAATTTTAACCGCCTTCTGCGCACTAACAGCTCGCTGTTAAGCCGCAGTTTGATCGATGCTTGTGTAGTCCGCTAACCAACACTACCAGCAGCTGATTGTGTGTTTGCAAAATCAACACAGTGACAGTAAGCTGGAGCCAAATTTTTGCTGTGCCACACACACCCACAAAAATGAGGCGGAAAACACAAGTCAGGCAGCCCCCAACCCCCCTCTGTGTGTCGGGAAATCAAGGCTCACCAATAGGATCCGGCAAGATCAGCGCAGCGCTGTTGGTGCCAACACACCAGGTATGTGCCCACGCTTGTTGGAGTCCCAAACAGTAAACTCTTTACCATCTACACAGGGATAAACAAGCAGGGAGCACCAGTCGAGTGCCCCGACTACAAAATGCCCTCTTGATTTCGTGTTTTTACTTTACAAAACACGACGGCACTCAGACACACACTCCAACATACACACAAACGCATGGCATTCGGCCGCTCGCGATAATTGACAATGCAAGACCCCTCCTCTCTCCCACAAGCAAAATTGATTCGTACATAACTTCGGTGTTTTTTGTCCGATCTTAGTGATCTTTTCAGAATAGATAGATATTGGACCTTACATGATATATATAAAGTCTCGACGGTCTAACTTACCAATTGTGGCTCTGACAGTTTTTTGCGCTTAAAGGGGGGAGGGGGAAGAATTTTCCAAATCTGAAACAAACTCGTTTTGAATCGGGTATACACCTATCTACATGCAAAAACTTGTGGCTCTAGCTCTTATAGTCTCTGAGATCGACGCGTTCATACGGACAGACGGACAGGGCGAAATCGACTCGGCTGTTGATGCTGATCAAGAATATATAGTCCCGTGCTTCCTTCACCTGAATGCGAATTATCCCCTTTCCCATTCTGGGCGGTTTGCTTAAACTAAACTTCCAACCACTTTCAACTTTATAAAAAAAGCGGTCAAGCCCAATCTATAACATACTCTGTTACCTGATACTTTTGCCACGCGCATTTGTTTCATATAACCGACAACCGTTCATCCGATCCTCTCCCATTCCTTTGCGGAACAGATTATTAATCCTAATTTTTTTTTTTTTGGGGGGGGGCATACATATTAAACCCCACCGACTCTACGGCACCTTTTTTTTTCTTTGGGTTTATTAAATTTTATTTGTATTTTTCTTCCATCGTCTTTTGCAGTCCTTGTGATCGCAACTTACGTGATGTGGAACTAATATCCTGTCGTTTGCGTCGTGTAGAGCCTCTATGTCGCTTGCCAGGGTCAGCCTTGCAGCAATTGGCCATGTGCGGATTCTACGAGGACCTGGAGAAGGGCGTCACACGTAAGTGGTCGAGTTAGGGTGGGGAAAACGTTATTGTTTGATTTGTATTAAATATGACAAGTGAATCATTTAAGCACTTCTCTCATTTCCTTAGTTTTTCGTGCCGGGGAACAAGGACGCTTTTGGTATGCCGTACTGGGGGGTTCACTGGAAGTTCGTTATCATGCGCATGCCGATGCCGACGGAAAGGTAAGTTTAGTTCGTTTCTCTGTCAAGTCATGTCATGTAAAAACAATGGCAAAGTTTGAACAATATAATTGATAGCGATTATATGGCATCGCTTGTACAGCATGCATGTTCCATATGACGAGGATTGGGCTTGGATTGCGGTCTAAGCCCCTTTCCTTGGCCACCTCGCACCCCGGCTGGCTTGCCTTTTATCTGTCGAACAACAAAAAAAGAGGAAAAATGGAATACGGAATTGCTGACAACAGCGCATTGTATGGTGCCTCGTATTGGTTTGTGGCGTACTTTTTTTTTTGTGCTCAGCCACAGAACACTAATTTCCGCCAGGATATTGGCCAGCAGATTTTGCAACCCACTTTTGTACTGCTACCGCCTGCTTTTTCTCTGTATGCCGAGTATGGTAGAGTTCATTTCATGCTCTGAGTGGTGGCCAAGTTCCGAGAGGTGTCTGCTAATTGAAATGTACGAAATTGGCTCTGGGGTTATGTGTATGTGTTTGTGTGTGTTGCACTTAGTTTTGTGAGTGCAATGGAAATTTGAGTATAATGGTTAAGTGGGGCATATTGTCCATTGGTTGGGGTAGAATGGCATGACATCAGCACAAAGTTGGGGGTATGGAAATTTCATAGCAATTAAACAGGACTTGCGCGGTCAGTGCGAAATTACTGAAAATAGTATGTTGTGTTTATAGAAATACAAATACAAATACAATGCTTTTTGAATTGAGGGAGGCTAACTGCTGCTGGAACATTTTCTGAAAACAACTAAGCTGCATAAGGCCAACTCAAGCTTGCTTCATAGGAGATATTTAATCTGGATTTTAGATATATTTTTTTTGCAGTGTAGATTAATAGTTTTGTAAATAAATATGTCATGACTTCACACCTGACTTCTTTATAGACTAAATACCGTAGCGTTAATTGTCCTCAAACAAAAGCACGTACTTTCTAGCACACTCTTCGTTTCAATGCTTGAACGAATACCCTCAATGATTGAAAGCAACCAATTAATATTTCATCATTCAACTCCAAACGCTTTTTTAGCTCGAGGGCTAATCTATCAAAGTAAATTCAATAAAATTCTCTCTTTGCGCTCTTGAATATTTTATTAAACCAATTTCCCCATTGGCATTTTCTTTATTGTTGAAACAACATAATTTTGCATAATTTTTCCACTTGATTTGCTTGGGCGAAAACATTTAACCTGTGACCAGGCCAAAAACGGGGTCTATGAAACTGTTTTTGACACTTCATAAAAGCACAGCAGAGAAGTAGAAAAAAGCAATTTAATATATTTCAGGCTGAAGTGTGGCGTGCGACACGCAAAACCCCATTCCCATTCCCAAAGAGCGGCAGCGGTAGCTAAATATAAATGCAGAAGGGAAAATCCAAATTACCAAAATCTGAGCCCCAAACAAAGATGAGACCTATCAATAGGCACACAATTAATTTAAAGTGGGAAAAATATGTGTTGTATGTGCCACCATTTGGTGTGAGTTCCGTTCCGTTGTTAATGCTAATGAAATGCGAGGTAAGCGACTAAGACTGAGCAACATAGACAAATGGCCACTTATTTATTAAAGTCTGGCATGAAGCTTAGGAGAAGTGCTTCAGGCACCTGCAGCTCCAATTAGTGCACTTGGCAACCGTTATAATTGAATCTTATGCCCGGAAAGCCATCTGCAATTTAGCTAAGTCCAAGCTTTTGGCCTTGCTGGCACTTGTCTTGGCTGGGAATCCAATTAAAATAATTTTATAATTATATATAGCCGAGCACAAAAAGCAAGAATGTAACCCACATATAATTAGCCATCATTAGGCGAGACCAAAAGCATCGATTGGCGGCCACCCAGAGCGTTCAAGTTCAACTTCAACGTAGGTGTTAAAGCTGACAGTTTTATGAACTCCACAGGGGTCGCGGTGTGGAGGAAACATGGCACATATATAAACGCCACATGTTGTGGACCAGAAATTGTTAGTAGTTTACATTACAAAGAATTACAGAGGCAGAGGCTGAAAAGTTCCACTCGCTCTCTTGCTCCACCCACAAATGCCAACAGCAGCAGCATCATCATCTTTGAGTTCAATTTCCGCCACAGAATTTTGTGTAGCCGGAAGCATTCCATTTTTGGCCAGACAGCAAAACCGCATACCATAAAGTCAATAAGAGTTTAAATCAAAGTATATTCCAAAAGTTGATATGTTTTCAACATTTGGACAAATTTTAATTAATTAGTATGAGTTTGATGGACTATTATAAGAAGCATTGGCCGAGTGAGAAACCAGAAATTGTAGTTTACAGCTACGAGGGTGGTCCTTGATGTTTCTACTGTTGCACAAGCCAACAAATTGTCCATCTTTGTGAGGCCATCTCAATTTCTTGAAAACAAGAGCTGATAGAGCAAAACCGAGACCAGATTTCACATACGATATTTTTGCGCGAAGGGGTCGCTATGTGCTGTGTGCAGCTAAAAGATGACTCTGTACAAAATATCAACTTGATAGCATTAAAGCTGAGAGAGTAGTTCGCGTAGAAACAAACAGACGGGCGGACAAAGCTCAATCGGCTCAGCTCGCTTCTATGCGTTCCAAACTCCTGGCAAAATTATAATACACTTTTCAAGTGCATAAAAATGAGCCGACTTTGACAATCTGGAAAATTCTTCGAATTTCATAAGCGATGTCCTACGACCACAAATATTGTTATAAAACAGGCAGCTATAGGAAGACAAACACAGACTTTTCCAACTCTTTCTTAAGGTTTCAAATGAGTTAGATAAGTCTTCAGAAGATTTTTTTAAACAAACAGATACGGCACCTCTCGTACAAAATAAATCCTGACAATTTTCTTTCGTTTAACTAATCAGTGTCAAAGTTGGCAAAAATAAATCGTATAGAAAGGCGCTTTTGACTGTGTGAGCTGTGAGAGTTGAGATAAGCAGGCGAGACGCTACTTGAGACAGATATCTCTGGCTTTTCATTAAAGTCTATGACAATGACCCATCATCATCGTTTTCTGTGCCTCTTGCCTCTAATGTGGTGCTATGTTTTTAAAGGAAATGTAAATGTAAGCAACAAGAGCAACAACAACAATGCGCTGTCAAACACGTTGGGCAGCTAATCTCACTGAGCGGCGACGATACTTCCCGCTGCCAGCGGAGTTGCCCACATATGCGCTTGTGCGCGACCAAAACGAATGTATCTTTTGGATACTTTTGCTGCTGCTACAGAAATTAATACGTGCTGAACACTTCAGCCGCACACAACTCGATCGTCACCGGCACCTCTCTCTCTCTCTTCGGTATCTGTATCTCTTGTATTTTACTTTCGAAGCAATTGAAGTTGATGAAAGTGTTCCGCATGCGAGACATTGGAGACGTGAGCGCGTGGGCCGCACACCGCTAAAAGATTCACTAGCGGGAGTCGTTGTGTGCAAAAAAGATACGTGTATATGTGCATACATATATATCCCAATAAAGCTGTTAAATTATATGGCTATAAATGCACAGGCCAAAATGTAAGCAAGTGTAAACAAAAAAGGCAGTTTTGAGTGCAAGTTTTGCTATTGTTTATGCAATTGTGTTAAAAATTTATGCCATTTCAGCTGCACCAGCAGCAGCTGGCAGCAATGCTTGTATAAACAACAAAACATTTTTTACAATCGAAATTCATTAACCGATATATGGAAGGTCACCGCTGACATATAATTTCGGGTATGCCAATTAATCATTTATCTTACATCTAAGATCAACAAATTTGTATAGGAAACTTTAAAAGTTTTGTTAGCAGAAGTAGCAAAACAACTTTAATAGTCATACAAACTGATTTTTTTCACTTCCGTTGAGAGAGCACATATGTTGGGAACATTTACTTCAAGTTAAATGAAAACGTTTTAACTTTCTTTTCAAGCGGAGAAATTCTGAGTCTAGTTTTAAAGCTAGAAGTATCGGACTCTGACTGCTTTTGTAATTTGTATTGCATTTGTATTTTGTATTTCAAGGTATTTAGTTTTCTGGGATATGAAGTTGGGACTGGTTCCAATTGATAAACGATTCTTTTTGGAGAATTTTGACAGTCAACTTTTTCGATATATTTGACAAGAATTCAGGCTGCCTTAGTAAGTGGTGCCGATATCAAGTGTTTTAAGATAAAGCCTCATGTCAGTTGATCTGGTATTTGGGTCACTTTATTTTGCTCTGGAATTTGAAAGTAGTCGTTGCCTTAAACCAACTTATCAACCTGCAAAAAAATCATTTCCTTCCATAAAAATACTCATATAGATAGAAAAACCCTAACCATAAGATCTTAGGAAAAACGCATTTACAGAAAGTTCTTTGAAAAAATTTTTAGCCGAACAGCTCTAAAAACAAGAAATTCCATAAACTTTTCAGAAACTCAAAACCACTTCATAAGGAAGGTGCTTGCATGAGTTTAGAATTGTAGGAGCTATTTAGCATCAACAATTGAATTATAGCCATGTTCTAAAGAGATTCTTAAGAATTCTATAGCCAGTGAAATAGATTGGGAAAGATCCTCTTTAAATTCAAAGCTTTATTAGATATTTTTAGAACAGGAAAAGACAGAAAACAATAAAATCATCCGATCTTAGTTTTATTGCCTCAATCAATGTGTTCCTGTGCGATTCTCCATTTATGTATCTGAACCCGAACTGGACCCTCTCTGCTAAATAAGCTTGTGATAATTTTCTGAATATTTTTTACTATATCAGTACATTGTTTTGAGAAGAAAATGTGTTATGTAAATCATAATTATGCGAGTTCACAATACAAAGTAGAAGATAAATTCAAATTTTAGCGACTAAAATAGGACTCGGTCAGAGAAGCTGAGAACCAACCATCCGTAACTTTGATAAGACTAGAAATTTGAGAGCCAAAACTTGGTTGGAGTTCAAAAGTAAAATATGTGTATGTGGCCTACAGACTCTGTCAAGTCTTTTGTTTACAGAGATTTTCCAATCTTAGCGGTAATTTAGAACCTAAACAGAATCTCTTATACATAAGATTCGGAACTAAAAAAAAATAAATATTTTTGTAATTTTTCCCAACAAAGAAAACCCAATCAAATTTTACTAAATCGATTTCAAAGCATTTGTTTGCGACATAGTTAATTAATTATAATTGTATTGCCATTGCCAAGTTAGGCAATACTTGTTTGTCCCACAAACAAGATTTAAATATACATAGCTTATTTCACTTCTATTTTTTTTTTTTTTTGTTTGATGGTGATTGCCCTTTTTTGGTCATGACAACAAGCAGCCAATAGCTAAAAATATCAGAAGAACCAAAGCCTTTTGAAGTGACAACTGAAGTGGCTGCTGTTGCTGCGTTGCTCCTTGACATTGACTTTTTCTCGCAACCAAGTCTCTGACCCCTGCTGGGGAAATGCAGAACTTTTTTGACAATAAAATAAACATTGCTTAACTCAATTCCGCACGCGAAAGGCAGCTCAACTTGATCAAAAAAATGGCAGCAGCAAATCAAATTTCAAATTCTTTCTGTACAAATATTGATTTTCTGCTGCAAAAAGTTTTGGGTGTTAAAAACAAGACTTGATTTGTGTTGAAATGCCCCAGAGCTTGGAAATGACAAGGCTGTGGCAAGGTTAAGGCTGAAACCGGAACGCCTCCATGTTCTAATCCGTGTTTTTTTTTGTGCCACACATTATTTATGGTAATCGACATCAAATGCTGCCATTAGGCTTATTGAACGGGAAAGTGGCAAGAGTAAAGCAACAACAGCAAATGAAAAACGAAAAGTTTGCATGCTGCGTGGGTTTTACACATATTTACTATTTTGGCTTAGTTGAATTTTCAATAGCGCTCACAGAGAGAGAGAAATAATTGTACTGAAAATAAGTTAAGGGGGTCTTCTGTAATTCATCCCTCGTAAAGAGCTTCGCTCGTACCGGGGTACAAGGATATAAAAACTATAAATGAGTTAAATCAAACAGAAGTCTGAACAGAAATACTATTAATATCATTGACCATACACGTAGCGTCATATTAAGGTTCATGGGTAGGACCTCACACAGTTAGCTTGGCGCCTTTTTCAAAATTAATCAGCTATATATAAAGTTTTATAAATTTGTCATTGATTCTGTTATAATCTAACCTTTTGGTGCAATTTGTAAGGAAACACGACACGTGGAAAAGTATAAGAAGCAAGCGGAATAATTGAAAGAATTTGAGATGTCAAGCAAGTCCGTGGTGAGTAAAAATAATTTATTCTTAATATCAGTGAACTGATTGTCAAGTTCGATTACGATATTCTTGAATTATTTGTTTCTGTATAATATTTACATCTGCCTAGAATTCGCGTGTAAGAATTGTTTTGTATTATCCAATAAACATGAGCCTTTTTAACACCTTATCAGCAGCTTATTTATAATGCTAATTAAATACAGCAAAAACTTTTCCTAAACTCATATTTATTTTAATGTTTGGGCAATTTGTCACACAAAACTTTTATTTAATTACCAAAAGGACTGGGGAAATGGAAATTGTATTTTTTTCTTCTGGGTCAACGACAGACAGAAGCTGTCCAGGTGGGGCCAAACAAATTCGAGAAATATGTTTAATGTTCATTCATGAGATAAAATACTTCACTCACTTTGATAAGCACGCCCACCAACCCACACACATGTTGGCTATTAAAGATTATTAAAAGTGCCTTGATCTCAGGAGGCGGAACACTGCGTCTGTTGCTCTGGGGAGCACGCACGCCAACTTATTGATCCATAAAAATATATAAAATAAAACATGAAAATTATTTAGTACAACAGATGAGCAACGACACTTTGACCTTTGCCAAGGTTGACTCCCCTCCACAAATCAGTTGCATCCGCCTATGTTCATATTAATTAAGTTGTTTCAATCTGATAATTACTTTGCTTTGATTGCTACAATCTTTCGGATTAATCTTCATTTCCATTTCTGCATGTGTAATCATAGTGCTGCCTATTGTGGCTTCTAGTGGTAATTTTGTAGCTATCTGTCTTCTGCTTTTGCTTACTTTTGATTTATTCATTTATGCTTTTTATTGGCTCTTGTTTGTGGCCTGGCTAACTTGAAGGTATCATCAATCATTTCAATGGGCATAGGGCCTTGCCTTGCTATTTTATATAAGCGGTTTGAAATTGGTTCACTTACCTGACAGACGGTTAGGTTTTGGGTTTTTTTTATACCCTTGCAGAGAGTATTATAAAATTGTGCGGATGTTTGTCACGCATTGAAGGAAGCATCTCCGACCACATAAAGTATATATATTCTTGATCAGCATGACGAGCTGAGTTCATTTAGCCTTGTCCGTCTGTCCGCCCTCCCGTCTGTCCGTCTGTCTGTTTCTATGGTATCTCCTATGTCAGTTTTAAAGCTTTCCTCACCAAACTTTGCACGCAGTCTTTTGGTACAAATACGCTGCACATTTGTCGGAACCGGCCGGATCGGATGACTATAGCATATAGCTGTCATAAGAACGATCGGTCAAAAAACTAGTCTTAGTGAGAAAAACTTTTTTGTTTTTAATGAATACGACCTTTTTATTGGCATATTCTTATTTTATATATTTTAGCACATTTCTACAAAGTTTTATCAAAATCGGATGACTATAGCATATAGCTGCAGTATGAATGATCGGTCCGTCCGTCTGTTCGTCTGTTTGTTTCTACGCTATCTCCTCCGTCAGTTTTAAAGCTATTCTCACCAAACGTTGCGTGAAGTCTTTTGGTATAAATACGCTGCACATTTGTCGGAACCGGTCGGATCGGATGACTATAGCATATAGCTGCCGTAGGAACGATCGTTCGAAAAACTAGTCTTAGTGAGAAAAACTTTTTTGTTTTTAATGCAAACGCCTCCAAAGTACGTATTTCTTAGCTTACTATCCTTTCCCATGATTTCACTAAGTTTGGTTGAAATCGGATGACTATAGCATATACCTGCCATAGGAACGATCGGTCGAAAAACTAGTTCTAGTGAGAAAATCTTTTTTGTTTTTAATGAAAACGTCCTTATCATTGGCATACACTTATTTTGTATACTTTGTATACTTTTACACAATTCTACACAGTTTGGTCGAAATCGGATGACTATAGCATATAGCTCCCATAGGAACGATCGGTCGAAAAACTAGTTCGAGTGAGGAAAACTTTTTTGTTTTTAATGAAAACGTCTTTTTTATTGGCATTTTCTTATTTTATATACTTTAACACATTTCTACAAAGTTTTATAAAATCGGAAGACTATAGCATATATCTGCAGTATGAATGATCGGTCGAAAAAGAGAAGAGAGTGAGAAAATCTTTTATGTTTTAAATGTGATCGCCTCCAAACTTCGTTATTAACAGTGTATTATGGTTTTCCATGATTTCACCAAGATTGGTCGAAATTAGACATTTATATAGTATAGATCCCATACAAAAGTAAGGTCCAAAAAGTAGTCTTAGTTTGAAAAACATTTTTGTTTTCAATGGAAGCTGCAAGGGTATACAAAACTTCGGCCGAGCCGAAGTTAACTTTCCCTTATTTTTTTTGTATGTGATTTATTTTGCCGAAATTTATTAATCAATTATGCAAATTATGAGTATTATGAATAAATGAGACACCATTTAATAGAAGCAGTGAATATTTATGAAGAGCAGATAAATCAGATGATATCATAAACTTTTTATGAGACCATCTTAACGGGTTTTGTATACATAAATATTACATGGGATGGGAAAAGCTGGAATCTAAGCTGAGGCTCGATTCAAAAAAAAATTTGTTCTGCGTACACCCTCAACTTATTTGTCAACTATTTTTTAAAGCTTATATCAAAAATTCGCACTCTTTTGTAAGAAGTTGCGAACTATACTTTGATTGGAAAATCTTAACAAAGCATTGCTTGACTGCGTAAAGCGTTGAGACTCGACTTACAAAATGTGCGAGCGATTAATTACTTTGAAAGAATTCTGTATTAAAAGCTCTGCAGCTATAATAGAATTACACTTAAAGTCATCGGAGTGGGACTCGGATTAAAATTTGTGTAATTTCTTGCATCCAACTTACAAAATAGTCGTCATAAGGGATTAATGACTAGAAGCATGAATGATTCTTCACCATGCTCATCTTCTGATGAAGATAAAATGGAATCTCTAGCTAAAGCTCCATTTACACGACCTGATCGTTCAGCTGACCGGTTCTAATTGACCTGACCGCTCAGTTGAGCGGTGATAGGATTGCCTGATTGAAGTTTGCTAGCGTTGCCACTTCCTGGCTTTTCTTACAATTGATAAACGATTATTATTTATTTTGAGCTGTCGGTTTAGTTTTTTTGTGTAGCAAAATCTTTTCAATGGGAACAGGGTATAAAAATACAATGAATTAAGAAGTTTCAAAAACAATAATTGCTGTCCTGTCAAGTTGAATGCAGAACTAAATCCGATCTTTATGAAACTTTCAGAGATTGTAGATATTGGGCACATACACTACGCTGCAAAATATGAACTTGATATCTTCAAAATTGTAGGAGTTATTCAACATTTATTATTGTGGGCGGGAGGGGGCGTGGCCGAAATTTGAAATAAACTTGATCTGCGTAGGGACAATAGGAGTCTGCATACAAAATTTGATGGCTCTAGCTCTTCTAGTCTCCGAGATCTAGGTGTTCATACAGACAGACAGACTGACATGGCTATATCAACTCGGCTGTTGATGCTGATCAAGAATATATAAACTTTATGGCGTCGGAGAAGCTTTCTTCTGCCTGTTACATACATTTGCATGACTTTAGTATACCCTTTTTACTTTAAGAGTAACGGGCTTAAAAAACATACAGAAGAATGCATAGAATGCATAGTACACATGAAAACTTCTACAGGTCGATTTAAGGTTCTTAATTTATTTTATCCGTAAATTAAAATATTTAACAATTTTTATTGGGCATAAAAATGCAATATAACTGGGAGATGCATTCCACTGAGTTTTTTATGCAAAGCTCGAATTAAGGATCGAAGGATGCTCTGGTATTAAATATTTTTCAACCATTGGCAGAATAAAAAAAACCATTGATTTTCCTGCCGGCCAGATGCCTCTTGTCTCTGGCCACGCGTGTGTGTGTGAGTGCGTGCTCACATGTTTATGTGTCCGATGCGGAGCAATGTGGCCTAATAAAATTTCAGTTAACGAAAATAAACGCGTTGAGTTATTCCGACTTGGGGGACTACACATGCACATTTAGAGGAGGGGAATGTTGGGTGGTGTAAAAGAATAAATATTATGTTGATTCTGTTCTCTCTCTGTCTCTCTTTGCCTTCTTAAAATTTAAAAGGAATAACTTTGTCATTATTTGCCTGTGTCGATCTTGTTATTTATTCCGCACACACACAAGCAATTTGGAGTTTAAACGGGTGATTTCAGGTTTATGGCTTTGCCTGACATTTTAAATCGAAAGTTTTAACACCCTTAAAGGCAAAGAAGGAAAGTGGAAAAACTTTTGTCTTAGTTGCCTGTCAGTACACATCAATCAACAATTTGTCAGCTTGGTCAGTGGGTTGACACATTGACCCTGCACTCGTCAATTTCTCTGGTTATTGCTTTTTGCAGCAGTCTTCATAAATCATACAAATTGCTGCAGCTTCAGCTGCTTTATTGTTCCAGCAGTCGGAGGGAGCAAATCAATACTAAGAATACGCCACATTGCCAAGGCACATGTCGAGCAATCACAGACAACAAAATCTGTCTCACAAAAGAAATTCAATCAACATTTTGCTGCTTATGCTCCTGCCCTGATTGCAATGAACTTGTCAGCAACGGCAACAAGTTGAGGCTCACTGTGGGAATTTTCAATTTGACAGTTGGCAAATAAATTGGAGGAAGGGAAACACGCGTATTTGGCAGCTAATTATTTGCTTCGTCACGCAGTTTTCAATTTTGGGTGGTGGCCCTCTGATATCAATTTGTCCATGAATGGGAATTACATTTAAGTATTTGAATTGGTAGCCCACACACACACACTCACACATTCACGTGTAGGTAAGGATTTATTATAATTTTATCATCGAAATTATGCAGGATTATGATTGCCTAATGGAGGGAGGAAGCTTTTTTGTGTTTTGCGTGTAGAGAGGGAACAGGAAGGAAGGGCAGTTCGATAATATTTTGCTTCCAAAACAAAATATTAAGCTACCACAGTAAGAGGACTCGTCAACAGAGGCGTAGATATACTTTTTATAAAGGAGATAACTTTAAATAAAACTAACCAGCTTAGGCCCGATTTCTCAAAGGTTCCGGATGTCCAACCGCCGGTCAAATTTGCTCCTCCAGTTGACAAGCGGTCAAGTCATTTGGCTTTCTCAACAGCAGTTTCATCTGATATCAATAAATTTCTATTGCTGTATTAGGGTGACCAGACACTGTTTAACCAAACGACCGAATCAGCTGTGTAGGTTTGTTTTATTTTAATGATATTGGTTATTGCTGGTCATTGTTGATTAAAATTAAAGCTGAATAAAATCAAAATTACGATGATGAATGAATGTGATGGTGCAAAAAATCCTAGAGGGAAAAACTTTTCGGTGGCTGAGGAGCATTTGCTGGTGGACCTTGTTGAGATTCTATTACTTGGAAGCAGAAGACCGAGGCTTGGCAGAGGCTTTCAGATCAGTAAGCTGCTTAAGCCGGAACTCATCGCCCTTGGAAAGGCTTGCGCGATAAATACTGCAATCTAAAAAAAGTCGCGAAAAGAATTCGCCATAGAGAAGCGGGAGACTTATCGCACCGGTGGCGGATTAGCTAGTGCAGCTGTAGTCTCAGCAATCTCCCAAAAAATTGGGGGCATGATTCAAATTTCAGCCACAGGATCGTTGAAATTTGGCATCATCCAAATCAGTTAAGTAATTAGACCTCTTCCTATATTCTCATGCATTATTAATTCGTTGCTCTGCCTTTTCGAATTCCATTTCCATTGCTAGGAGTTAAAAAATTGTTTTATTCATAAACATTTTGTGATTTTGTAATTTGCTGTTTGTTTACTTTGCTGATTCCTAAATATGTCTAGAGGGTCCAAACGATCTACATTTGAAACTGTGGGAGAAATGAAGTATTTTTCAAAATGCAGGAGAAATTAAAAATAAACTTAAGCTGCTTACAAGTAAAAGGGGTTTTGGCCCCATACATGGTATAAATCTTAGAGCAATTAGAAATATACTAACAATTTTTCAAAAATCCCAAATATTTTTTACATTTTTCGAAAAATTGAATAGATTAGCCAATCCATTTTTCCGCATTTTTAAGAGTTGTTTAACCCCCATAAGCCCCCTCCTCTGTTTGTTATACCCCAACTTATAACAATTGTGGCCCTTAGCGGATATGTGTGTGCGTGTGTGTATTCGTATTGATATATGGGATTTGCCCTTCCCTGAAACCCTCCCACTAATTCACAAGAACGTCGGGCTTGGGTTATCAGTTTCTTTTTTTAGATGATGGGGATTTCTTATTGTGATTTCACTTTGAAATTTACATAATATTTGTATGTGCGCCTGGGTTGAAGTTGATGCTGTCACATCATTTGGTCGCACACACAGGAAATGCACACTATTCCTCCGCCGCTCTGCTCACAATTTGTTTGGAGCGACTCACAAATAAAACTAATTTATTCAAGGCACAAGAAAACGCACACGGATACCCTTAATTTTTTTTGTTTGTTATTCTTTGTAGTCTTGATTTTGACATTTGCATTTGAAAGAGCTGTTGGATGTCTGCAAGGGCCCCAACACCTCTCTAGACCCAAACAATTAGTTGGCTGTTTACTTGAATCCATGGGTTGCTGCTGCTGTTGCAGCAGTCGTCGCTGTAATTAGCCAAGCTGGAGCAACTGTTTGCCTTGGCTCTGAGTCAACAATAACAAAGGGTGACAGCCAGCCAGCTTAAGTACACCCAAGACAATCTCGAGGTTTTTCTTCTGTGTCTGCTTCTTGTTTTCTTGTTTTATTTTTTTTTTTTTTTTGCTTTTAAGTTGCATTTAGATTAGCATTTTTATTTAGCGCATAAGTGCAGTCAGATATCTAGATCTCGTTGCCTGGTTTTTTTTTTGTTCAAGAATTCACATGATGTGTTACACTTTTTGACTTAAATATACACTCGTAATGTCACACCACCAAGTAGGACGCGGCTGAGTCAAGGTCAAGTTGTACAAAATTTAAAATTTCAAAAGTGCCGTTGATGGCACTTCAGAGCAATAAATTGTCGGCTGGACATCGACCAATAGGAACGACCAAGGAAAAGCACAATGTCAGAATGAAAGGACACTTTCTGCCGTGCTTACTTTAAAAGGTTCAGCCAATAATTTAAGTGGCAAAAAAGTTCAGCTTAAGATTTATGTACTCATGTGTGTGCTAAGGCTAAGCGGCTTAACACGGTGCAGGAGGCCACTTTGTACGGATTGAATTAAAAGCCCAGTCATAGAACTACAATATTTAGAATGAAACTTTGGAAAATTATCCTTAGTAAAAAATATAGAAATCAAAAATAGACAATTGGTTTCGGCGATATGTTAAATATGTAAAAGGAGATCTAGATATTTCAAAAGGAAAATCTAAAATTTTAGCTCACATTTTTAAGAACGGAATTTGTAAAGGATGATGTCAAAATAACGTATTATATAGATCGCCCAGAAGTTTATTAGCTTTAATTTGGTATATAGCACTTATTCATAAGTTATTTCATAATTGAGATGTTTGTAATTAAGTGAGAAGGTCTTTTTCAAAAATGATAAAAACCATAATTTGGGATTATCTCGAAATCTGTTCTACTTAAATTTTTTTTAGCTCCAGATTTGGATTCAGCGCGTGATGTTACAAAGAAGTGACATCAAATTGAAGAGGATGAAAAATGCTGTAAACTAGTGTAATTAATAGCACAAGTTTTAAAAAAAAAAAAATTCAACTTTTTAACCAGAGATCTTCTTGTTGCTCTCATGGTAGTTTGGTTTTTCGAACATAACTTCGCCAAACATATTTTTTTTTCGTTCTGTAAATTTTGTATTTTATTTAAAAGATGCATTTTACTTTGGTAATTATTAGTTTTTGAAAAACAGATTTTGGGTTTTTTTGCATAATCGTATGCTTAGCGTGGTTGGTTCACATTCTAAGGTCCTGCAGCCACTTGAATTAACCAATTAAAATCTAATTTGTTTCTGCATAAGCTGAATTAAATAACGATCACGAAAAACGAAGGCAAAGTATTGTTCTGGTTCTTAAGATACCATTATTTTGATTTAAATATGAAAACTACTAATTTTCCCGAGAAATTTCATATTTTTTCTACATTATTATGTTTTTTTATATGTGGCTCATAACACGCAACAAGTTTCCGAAATGTCAATCATTTTTTTTCAAAATGAAATGAAAAACCCCAAAATTTTGTTTTTCAAAAACAAATGATTAGCAAAGTAACATGCTTTTTTAAATAAAATACAAAATTTACAGAACGAAAAAATATATTTGGCGAAGTTATGTTCGAAAAAAAAACTATGATCACAACCAGGGAATAAAACCGAAATAAATAGCGTTTTCGATTACGGTTACGGTAATTAAAATAAAATTGTTTCGGTTACGGTTATCTCTTTTTATTTCGGTCCGGCTACGAAACGGTTACAAAATAATACTTTCGGTTACCGGTCTCAAACCGGTTACATATACATTTTTGTTTTAATAGAAAATTACATATGATTTGATCTTAGTATCATATATGCGTTTAAATTTTGATTCATAATGGATTCATTATAAATTTAACACCAAAAAATAGACGTTCGACACTTATTTGTGTATTAGGAACAGCTAGTACTACTTTCGATAACTTATATAGTTCTGGGTATTTAAGAGAATTTTCTTCCCACCATTTAAGTATATCGGTACTAGAACTCAATCTTTTAACATTAAGATACGCATGTAATGCAACGTTTGTACTATTCCTTGATTCAATAGATTGGTTTTTTTCCATTTAGCCCGCTGTAAGGCCATTCATATACACATCAATTTCGTCCATTTCAGCTGACACAATTGTGTTTAAACTCGTGTTAGCATCATCTACTTCTGTTAGATTTTTAATAGATAGCTTTCTCAAAAATTGTTATGTTAATAGTCCAATACATACTTCTTTTTTCTCAGCAGCAAGTGTGACATTGTATCTGGGATCTAAGAATCTAAGAAAACCGAAATGGAACCGGTTATTTTGTTTCGGTTTTATTTCCTAATTACAACACCCCAGTTTTTCTTATTTCATGCGAACAACAAGTAAACAAATATTCGCTGCAACCATCTAGTCAATAATAAATCTTTTTTAATAAACTGCTGCACTTGCGATTTTGAGCGGGATGTTAATGTTAATTCTATTAGTTTTTAAAGCCATTTTTATTTTTTTGTATTTTATATGTATGAATTCATAACTGTTACAATACAATTCATAGTGTTAATAAACACTCGATAAAGTGCTCCCTATTGTGAACAAATTTGCAAAATATATTTTTTGGAGTTCTATATCACATTTAGCTGCCTCATCTATCTTGGCAGCAATGGTAGAAAGCTCCTTTGTGACAGATAAACTTAAATTTTGCTCTGTTATTTGTAAGTTTATGTGACAGATAGCTTTATGTAGAAGATGGGAAATCGGCAATAAATTTAATTCTCTGTCTTGAAAACCCTAATTGTTTTATTCATTTCAAGTTTAATTCAAAACCAAAATTATATTTTCTGAACTAATTTCCTAGGTTATCCGGCGCAAGCTTCACGTGCTCTATTTCTATAAAAATTTCAAATCTGTATAAAAGCAAATGTATAATTTGCGTTGTTCTGCTAAAAAAATGTTGTAAAATCATATTATACCATTTTATAACTTGGTATCACACTTAAGCCCAATTTACATGACCTGATCTCTCAGGAGAGTTTTGTACCTGAGTATCTGTCAGCCCGTGTACACAGCAGTCGGAGCCTACTCAGCTGAGCGCTCAGGTGTAATAGAACCGGCTCAAATTAAACTGACTGTACAGCAGAACGCTCAATAAACCATTAGTTTTGCAACTGAGTCAACTAAGCTTCTCAGACATGTGTAAATTCTAAGCTAAGTTGCTCAGCTGAGTTTTTTGACACTCAGGTCAGAAAAACCCAGCTGAGCGATAAATTGAGCTTTACTATACACTTGAAAATTGTATTATAATTTTGCCCAGAAGCTTGGAACGCATTAACGGAATCATCTCCGACCGCGTAAAGTATACATATTCTTGATCAGTACGACGAGCCGAGTCGATTGAGCTTTGTCCTCAGTTTTAAAGCTATCGAGGTAAAATTTTGCACTCAGTTTACTCAGGTGATTGACCTGACCACTCAGCTGAGCGTCATAGGTTTGCCTGACTGAAGTGTGCTAGCGTTGCCACTTCCTGGCTTTCGATATACAATTGTTATCGATTTTTGGCTATTTTTATTTATGTCAAATCACGGCTTATTAAAATAAAACTTTAAAATTGATGTAACGCGGCTTTTCAACTTGTACGAGGCTGAGCCTGCGATGTATGACTCCTCCAATCCCACCTAGTAGGTGCAGCAGATCGTACGGCTTGTCACTTGGGAAATGATTGCTGCACAACTTGAGAGCAAATCACGTGTGGATATAAAAACCAAATTGGGCAATCTGATCCACCAATTCACAAATGAACTAGATAGTTTTCATGAACAAATGGTTTTGTAACTAAGTCAACTGAGCTACTCAGAGATGTGTAATCGCTGAACTGAGTTGCTAACCTGAGTTGCTCAGGTGACGGAAACTCAGCTGAGCGATAAGGTCGTGTAAATGGAGCTTTAGCTTTGCTTTCTTGTTTTTCCCTATTACCAGACATTGAATAATATCATTCACGTTGTCTGAGGAGCATGTTATAATATTATTAAATTTTCATACTACTAATTAGACAACTAAAAATTGCATGCTTCAGTGCTATATTTTAATTTGAGGTATTCGGTGTTTGAGCTGAACAGGAGGTATGTCAGGTACATGTACGTGGCATGCAAATAATTTCAGTTTGTGAGCCTGGGAATATTAATTAATTCCCACAAAAGAAAGTCATTGACTGCAAATACCACAACAACAGAGACCCAGACAATGAATAGTTAAGAGGGCGGCTTAAATACTTAATGACAGACATTTAATTACATTTGAAATATACATACATAAAATTCAAGTTAACAACTATGATGTCATCTATGCTAAAACCATAACTGACACATGTATAATTAAAACAACTTTTCAATGTCTAACCACTCAGACTCTTTCGATGCGCAAATAAATGCCACCAATTGTGCCCAACACAAACGATTTGGGGTCGAATTTTAAAGGAATATCAGTCTTATCTGACACTGAGAACTTAAAATTCTTGATTAGACGAGCCATGCCTATGCGGGCCTGCATTTGTCCAAAACGCATACCCACACAATTGCGGGGACCATCGCCAAAGGGTAGCCATTCCACTGAATCACGAGCAGCCTTTTGTTCGGCCGAGAAACGATCCGGATCAAATTTCATGGGTTCAGGATAGAACTTTTCATCACGATGATAGGCACAGGCTGGAATAATTACCTGCATGCCCTGCTCTATCACCAATTTGGGATGGCCCGGCACTACATAATCATTCAGCGCACGTCGCTCGAGATGTGGCACCAGAGTGTACAGACGAAGGGTTTCTATGAGAGTTGAATTCCAAGTAGTTATCATCAAATTATTGAATCAGTTATAGACAACCCACCTGATAAGACCTGATCCAAGTACTTCATATCCTTAATACATTCATAGGTGAGATTACCTTCATGTTGCTCCAGGACATTCTCAATCTCACTTCTCAGTTTATCCTGTATGTCTTGATGCTGGGCCAGCTCATACAGGCAATAACCCATGGTGGAGGAAGAAGTCTCGAAGCCAGCCAAATAGAAGACAAACACTTGAGCCGCCAGATCTCCGACGTTCATGCCCGTGACCACTTCACCACTATCTAGTGTAAAACTTCCCTTCTGCTTGAGCTCAATCAAACATTCCATGAAATCATTTCGCTTGATGTTCTCACGCTCTCTTAACGCGATGGTATCATTAACCAAACGCATGAAAAACTGATGCACGTCTTCGGGTATCATTCGCATTCTCAGTTTCCTAGCCAAATTGGGGAAACTGAAGATAAATGCCGTCATCAAATCGCCATGTCGTAACTCCGTGAAGGCCTTTTTCCCCATAGTGCGGAACTCTGTCTCCGGTGAGCGCAGGGTATTGCACTCTATGCCAAAGGCACAGGTGCCAATCACATCTGTGGTAAACCTGGCCATTAGCTCTTTAATCTCCACTATGGCACCGCCCTTGCTGTCGGGCACCCGTTCACTCATGACATTCACAAACTCATCCGACACTTTGATCACAGTGGGAAACATAAACTTCATCTTGCCTGAGGTAAATGTGGGCGACAGCTTCTGGCGCATTTCCCTCCAACGCTGGCCATCCAAATTGAACAAATGCTGCGTGAGTGGATCATCCCTCTCATTGTGGAACTGTCCGCGGTCCGCGAAATTGGAGAAATCCTTAATCAGTATATTCTTGGCTAACTTGATGTCCATTATGAAGGCAGTGGGCTTGTGCAGGAAGTAAAAACCCACGAAGGGATTGCCCGACTTGCGATATTGGTTATAGTAATCATAGATGATATCGTGCACCACACGATTCTTGCGGAATCCCACTAGGTTGCCGTAGAAGGGATGAGGCGTATCATGGGCCACGCCCCGAGTTTTCCAATAGTTTATATTGCGATGTAACAAGTACGCGACCAGCGAAGCGATCGCTATCACCAAATAAAGAATGATCAACATGCTGTTCGTTTCAGCGCGTGCGGCTAGTGTCAGCGACTGAACGTGGTCAGGCAGGTGCCTCTCGATTTTATTCTCGTTAACTACGCCATGAAACCAACGGCTGAGAGAAATGTGCCAAATGAATAGAGCATACAGAATATCAGGATGAGTTGGCAGTTTCTAAGCCGGTTGTCATGCCCGCAAGCATTGAGATAAGACGACACATTTTTTTTATAGGGGAAACCGTGAGCAAGCTAGTCAGTTTCTTATCAATCAGAAAAATTATCATCCAAATTATAAAGAGAATAGTAATTTCAATAGTTAGCAGTTGTATTCTTAAATGGAGGCTTAAATGGAGGCATTAAAACATGCAAATAGTGTTGATACCCGTTGCGACCATAATTGTTTGTTTTCCTTAAAACTCGACAATCTTTACCATTCCTTTGGCGGATCGATAAATAATCTTGATTTCAAAATATGTCCAGAAGGTTCGAACCTTCTATTAACAAAACTGACAGAGATATGACGTTTTTTAAAATTTCGAGGGCGGGAGGGGGCGTTGCAAAATTTGAAATAAACTTGATCTGCCTGCAAGTATAAGAAGTTTTTGTCCCATACACGTCGAATCTCTGTCTTTTACTATCTCTGAGATCTGTTTTTTTTGCATACGGACAGACGAAGAGACAGACATGGCATGATCGACTCGCCTGTTGATGCTGATCAAGAATATATATTCTTTATAGGGTCGGAAAGGCTTCCTTCTGGCTGTTACATACTTCTGCACAAAGTTAATATACTCTGTGTACCTCTGGTACAGGGTATAAAAATAGGGGAAAGTTAACTTCGGCTCGGCCGAAGTTTTCATACCATTGCAGCCTCTATGCTATCTTCTCCGTCAGTTTTAAAGCTATCTTCACCAAACTTTGCACGAATTCTTTTGGTACATATACGCTGCACATTTTTTCGGAACCGGCCAGATCGGATGACTTTAGCATATAGCTGTCATAGGAACGATCGGTCAGAAAACAACACAGAAAAAAAAGATCACGATATATTTAGTATCAATCGGGTATTTTTCGGTATCAAATCGGCTTTCATCTGAAAAAAACCCAGAAGATCTGTTCGAACATATCACTCCTACATTTCGAACATATCGAAGTGAATTGTTTCAGATCAACAAAGCAGAATTTTCATAATAACTGTACGACATGGCTTAAATATCAAAGATGTATTTTGATAATAACATAAAAGTATTGTTGAATTACCAATGGGGTATTTTTATAATATCAAAGCTTTATTTTCTAAATACCTGTACGACATGTTTTAAATATCAAAGCGATGTTAATAAAAGAGTACATGAAATGAATATATTTATAAAGGGTGATTTTTTAGCTATTATCTTTTTGGCAACACTGGTTAAAACAGCTGACGCACGTTTCGTGTTTTGTTTCACTGTCAAACATCTTCAGTTTGGTCTATAATTTAACCATCAATCGTCTTACAAACGAACAACGCTTGCAAATTATTGAATTTTATTATCAAAATGCGTGCTCTGTTAAGAAAGTTCATCGCGCGCTTCTTCCATTTTATGGTCAGTTTAATCGACCCACTGAAGCGGCTATTCGGGCTATTGTGACTAAATTTCACACCAAATTTACATTGTTGGACATTAAACCACCAACACGCTTACGTAGAGTGCGAACTGAAGAAAATATCGCAGCTGTATCGGCCAGTGTTAATGATGACCATCAATTATCGATTCGCCGCCGTTCGCAGCAATTGGGCCTCTGTTACTCAATAACGTGGAAAATTTTGCGGAAGGATTTAGGTGTGAAGCCTTTCTAAATACAGCTGGTGCAAGAATTTAAGCCGAACGACCTACCGCAACGTAGAATTTTTGGTGAATGGGCTCTTGGAAAGTTGGCCGAAGATCCACTTTTTTACCGAAAAATTGTGTTCAGCGACGAAGCTCATTTTTGGCTCAATGGTTACGTAAATAAGCAGAATTGTCGATTTTGGAGTGAATATCAGCCAGAAGCATTGCAAGAGTTACCAATGCATCCAGCAAAAGTCACAGTTTGCTGCGGTTTATGGGCTGTTGGCATCATTGGACCGTACTTCTTCAAAGATGATGCGAATCGTAACGTAAACGTGAATGGTGAGCGCTACCGTGAAATGATAACCAACTTTTATTTGCCCAAAATGCAAGAGCTTGACTTGCATGACATGTGGTTTCAACAAGACGGCCACATGCAACACAGCACGCGCAACAATGGACTTATTGAGAGGCGAGTTTGGTGAACATTTTATTTCACGTTCGGGACCGGTCAATTGGCCGCCTAGATCGTGCGATTTAACGCCTTCAGACTGTTTTTTGTGGGACTATGTTAATGCTCATGTCTATACAGACAAGCCCGCTTCAATTGACGCATTGGAAGACAACATTGAAGCATTTATTCGTGCGATACCGGCCGAAATGTTGGAAAGGGTATGCCAAAATTGGACTAAGCGGATGGACCATTTGAGGCGCAGTCACGGTCAACATTTGCATGAAATAATCTTCAAACATTAAATTATATGGACCGTACTATCGATTAAAAAAAAAGATTTCATGAATTTTTCTGAATTGTATGTGTTTTTTTTTTAATAACTTTTCTATAGCTCTTAAAAAATCACACTTTATGTAAATGATCTGATAAATAGAGTTTCGGGCAGGGCTGCAAACCGGTTCGAAGCCGAACTGCTCCGGAGTCGGAGACTCCGCGATTTTCGGGAAGTCGGAAACGAACCCGAACCGGAGCAAACAATTTTTTCCCGGCCGAACTTGAACCCGAACCGGAGCAAGAAAACTTAAAAAAGGGTTCGGTTCAAACAAATTTTTATTTGGTTGCCAATGATTTCTTTTGGATGATATATCAAACATTTGCAATCTTTGAAAGACGTAGCGAACACTTCTTCAATCGGAAAATCCTAAAAAAGCAGTGCTTGACTGCGTAAAACGCTGGAACTCGACTTACAAAATGTGGGGGCAATTATTAACTTTGAATGAATTCTGTATGAAAAGCTCTGCACATACAAATATGGGAGTGCGTTTTTTTGACTTTCATAACTTTCGAGTTTCTTAATACAACTCGGTGCTCCCCGAGTTTGATCTATTTTTTCCAGTTTTAAGGCATTGGTTACGAAGTTTTGAGAACGTTTCATTAACGTGGCAATGGATTTGTACGTTTTTCCTTCATCTCGGAGTCGCCGCACTGCAGTGACGCCCACGGCCAATCTAATACAATTTTCATGGTTATTAAGTCCCCATTTAGTCATATTTTCCTAATACCTTACTTTCTGAAACCAAATAATTGTATTTATAAACTACAGGTTAATGTTTTGCTTCATACACCTATTTTATTGACCAGCCGAGTTTGCAGTCTAACCAATAAAACATTCCACAATTTTTCCCAAAAAGCTAATTAATTCCGGGAATTCGACCAATTCGTACCGAAACTGTGTGACCATATTAAAAAAGTAAAGCTTCCTTATTAAATATTATGTTTATATCGATTTGAATCGATATTTAAAAAAAATCCTCACACCTATTATATTGTCCATGAGTGTAAGTTTTATTTTCTTCAGCCAGAAAACCAGTAAAGGTGAAAATTAATTGAAAGACATATTAATAGTTAAAACTTGGCTCAAATATTTTATTAAAAACATCAAGAACATAAACTTAAACTTCAATGAACAAAAAGTTTAATTTTCCTTAAATTTACATACATGTTTTCAAAATTAGTGAAAAACAAATTATGACTGAACCCTGGTTCGAACCTGAACCTTTGTTCAGCGATCTTCTGAACCCGCTCCGTGAACCCGAACCCAACGAGTTTTGAGGGTTCGAACGCCGGAGTGAAACCCTCCCAATTTTTAGGAGGTTTGCAGCCCTGGCTTCGGGATTTAATTTCCTTTTGATTTTGCAGGTCGCTTTTAAGAAGAAGAACGAATGCATTTATAGAGTCTTGTATTGTCATCAGGGATTAATACCGAAACGATTTTCGGTTTCGGTACAGGTACCGGTACGAACCGAAATGAATGTTTCGGTAAAAGGTTCTATTTCGGTTTTTAATTTACGTACCGGTATAAGTAAATATTTTTTAAATATTGTAAAAAGTAAATTCTGAGATAAGTCCAAATAATTCTATTCATTTGTAATTTTAAGAAACCATATTGAACATAAAAGTTTTAGTCGTTTGACATTTAAAGTCAAATATAAACGCTTTTTTAAATTTCGAATTATTTGACGAAGTTAACATGTTAGAGAACTTATGATTATACATTATCTGAATTCTCTTTTTTCGAACTTAATTTTGACTTTTATATGCCCAAGTCTTATTTACATATCATAGCATTCTTGTGGATTGAGAATTTGTCGAAATCCAATGTCATTCATCATGGAAAATGGTCTGCCATCAACCGAGCACATCAAAGCACATGCGTCTAGAACGGCCTGTTTGCTTATTGAAACCCGTACACAGGGGTGCAACATATCGGAAATGTTTTTAGATGGGGCAGACGTTTTCACATGAACTTGTCGCCATACAAAAAGGTGACAGTTTTGTTAAATATTAGTTCGGCCGAAATTACGGCAGGTTTTTACAAACAAAGTTGGCCCTGAAAGTTACTCCAGTAAATCACAAGGGGTCGCTCAGTAGCTCGTGTGTTTTAACTGTACACTTTACCATTTTACGAAAGCTAGTGAATACCCTAATTATAAATCTGAGCTGTTTTCTATTGATTTTTTTGTTATCTGTTAAAGAGTCTCAAAATTTCTAGGTCTCTAAGACTCGTGCGTTCGGTCCCCATAATAGCCAATGTTTTTTAGACCCTTAGCTCAAAAGCTTATTTATTGATTCTCAAAACCAAGAATCTGAGCGATTCATTAGTAATGGATTGCTTAAATATGCTTCCACCGCTCACACTCTCTTCGTATCCTCATGGGTACAAGTCTACGTTGGACAGGCTTACCAAAATATGACAAATTTACTAAATAATATTTGATTAAGGCTGGAATGACACTTTTAATTTTTGGGAACAATTATTGTCGCAATTTTTCGTTAATGGACGGAACTCGCTCTTGCGAATTATCTCAGCCTCTTCTAAACATTTTGAGGCAAATTCAAGCATACTTTGACTTGCTTACACCAACAACTTTTCCTCGTAGAAAAAAAGTGTTATTTTTTCAATTTAAGGCCAGATTCCAGATGACATACAAATTTATTTCGGCACTATACTTCATTCAAATAAGACTGCTTTTCATAAACATTCAGAACTCAATTAAAAATCGGATGACTATATCTTACAGTTGCCAAAAAAAAATTGTCCGGAATATGGGACTTAGAACGAAAAACTGTTTTGTTTTCAATTTTGCAAGGGTAATAAAACTTCTGCACAGACGTAGCTAGCCTTTATCGTACATTTGGGTTCAGCAAACGCTGTCTGCTAACTTAATGTAAGTATGTATGTTAACTGATATACGTGAAGGCAATTTAATACTTATTTCACTAAGTAACGGGTATATCGAAGTCAGACTGGGACGACCTTAACTAACCTACTTTAACTTTTTAATTTTTTCGTCATTTGGGACTCTTATTGCATTAGTTTCTTTTGCATACTCTTATCTGCCCTCCTACTAAACTGTAAGACATTATTCATTATTCTACGGATAAGATAACCTTCAAATCGTTTACAAAAAAAAACACAAATAATTTTCCTTCGTCTTTTGCCAGTTTATCTTTCAAGTGTTTTACGCTTCAACTGCTTACGGGTTATTTACATTTCGATTGACTGATTCAAAAATATGCAGATAAGAAATTCGCTTGAAAGTTTTCTCAACATTTTCTGTTCATTCCTTTGGCAAATAAATTCTTTTGTGGCCCGAGGCAAAACATTCCTTCTTTTTCATTTGCATAATTTTTGCATCGCTTTAATGCTAGTATGTAGGTCAGCTTAATGAGTGGCAAGTTTAGAAATTGTTGGATTTTAATTGTGTGGAATAATGTGTTCATCTAATATCAAAAGTACATGCAGCTCATTTATGTTTTTAACGGTCCCACCGAGCTCATTCATACTAATGTCATCCAAGAATGTGGTTAATTAACATAATTAGTTGTTGAAATGAGTTTATGTTTTATTGGGACGTATACGAGAAACCACTTGAAGCTGTAGGCAAGTCATGCACTTCTTTCAAAGCTGTGGCTTACCTTCACTGTAGGCGGGCAGCCCCTAAACAAATTTAATTGCTAGTCTACAAAAAAAGAAATATACAAGTAGATGCGAAAATAAAAGTGGCAAGGTTGTTCAACCCTAACACTGAATATACACAGCTACTCGTATTTAAAGCTAAAAGTGAACATTATTGTTGGTAGTAACAAAACATAAATAAAACGAAACAAACTTTCAGTTGTCTCATCTTAAATTCCATTAGCAACCAAAGTTGTCCGCACTTTTGTTTTTTTAACAAAATTGGCCAAACGACACAACTGCACCACCAGCAGCTGCAATGAACGGAAGCCTGCTCATATGTGCGTAAAAAGTTTTTCAAGCGCAGCACTGGACGGTGCACATTTGGCCAATAGCATCCAAGCAACAACATCTACAGCAGCGGCTCCAGCGATATGACCAGGGTCTGTGCAGCCGGTTTAATTGCATTTTGCTTGCTGTGCTATGTGTGCAAAGCAAAGTCCGCCTCAAGACTGCCAAGACTCAAGACTACCCTCATAAATTCCAACTCTATGTTTTAAGAGTAACATCTCCATTTGTATCTACATCATATTAAAAACTTTAGTTTGGTGCGATTTTTGAGCTTCTCTGTTGGAAACAAGTAAGGGAGCTGTAGTCGAGTGCCCCGACTACAAAATACCCTGTTCCCTTGAATTCTTGTGTTTTCATACACATACACACACACTCACACATACACACATACTTGTTACTCTCCGAGTAATGGTTACAAACATTTGCTCGAATTTAGTATACCCTTTTTTAAACCCTGTTCCCATTAAAAATGGGAAAAGGGGGATCATGAAGTTGTGCAAAAGTATATAACAGGTAGAAGGAAACATTTGCGACCCTATAAAGTATATATATTCTTGATCAGCATCAACAGCCGAGTCGATTTAGCCCTGTCCGTCTGTCCGTCCGTCTGTCCGTATGAACGCGTGTTTCTCAGAGACTATAAGAGCTAGAGCCACAAATTTTTGCATGCACGTAGGTGTATACCCGATTCAATACGAGTTTGTTTCAGATTTGGAAAATTCCTCCCCCTCCCCCCTTTAAGCGCAAAAAACTGTCAGAGCCACAATTTTTAAGTTAGACCTTCCAAACTTTATATATATCAAGTAAGGCCCAATATCTATCTATTCTGAAAAGATCAATAAAATCGGTCAAAAAACACCGAAGTTATATACGAATCAATTTTGCTTGTGGGAGAGAGGGGGGTCTTGCATTGTCAGTTATCGCGCGCGGCCGCATGCCATGCGTTTCTGTGTATGTTTGAGTGTGTGTATGTGTGAGTGTGTGTGTATGTAAAGAAAAAACACACGAAATCAAGGGAACAGGGTATTTTGAAGTCGGGGCACTCGACTGCAGCTCCCTTACTTGTTATTATTAAACTTATAATGATTACAGTCCCTGATTTAAAGATGAATTACATGAACTTTTTCAATTTTTCCGGCCAGTTTAAATTCCCTAAATTTATCTGCCAATCGAAAAAAATCACGAAAATAACTATCTAATAGTCCATTGTATTCCCAATTTTACTATATTTACACTTTTGTTAAATCATCGCGCTTTTAGAAGTTATGGCCCAAAAACTATTGAAATTTTCATCTTTTTTTCATAAAATTTTGCTCTAATATTTCTATAAACTAAGAAAAACGTAGTTTCCTAATTTTAAGACATTTTGGTGGTGAATATTAGGTAATATTATTCGAAAATTTCAATAGTTTTTGGGGCATATCTTCTTAAAGCGCGATGATATCTAAAAAAGTGTAAATGAATTAAAATTGGGAATGCAATGGTCTATTATAAAGATTAATCCTTGTGAACGAAGGCGTAGAAGGAAGCATTTGCGACCCTATAAAGTATATATATTCTTGTTCAGCATCAATAGCCGAGTCGGTTTAGCCCTGGCCGTCTGTCCGTATGAACGCGTCGATCTCATAGACTATAAGAGCTAGAGCCACAAATTTTTGCATGAAGATAGGTGTATACCCGATTCAAATCGAGTTTGTTTCAGATTTGGAAAATTCCTCCCCCTCCCCCCTTTAAGAGCAAAAAACTGTCAGAGCCACAATTTTTAAGATAGACCTTCCAAACTTTACATATATCAAGTAAGGCCCAATTTCTATCTATCTTTTCATCATTTCGGCAAGAACTTCGGGCTGCAGGTTCTCGCACTCGTGTCGAATGTTGTCCTTGAGGGCTTCCAATTTCTCGGGCTTGGTTACGTAAACACGGGATTTCAAAAAACCCCACAAAAAAAGTCTGTAACGGTTAAATCGGGCGATCTTGCAGGCCAGTGCAAATCGCCAAAACGAGTGATGAGGCGACACGGGAGCGCCGCCTTCACAATGTCGGTGGTGGCTCGCGCAGTGTGTGCCGTTGCTCCGTCCTGTTGGAACCACATGTCCTCCAGTCCCAATTCGTCCAATTGCGGCAGAAAAAACCCAGTTAACATGACCCTATAACGCGCACCGTCCACTGTTGTCGATTGACCAGCGGCGTTCTCGAAAAAAAATGGCCCGATGACTCCTCCAGCGTGAACAGCGCACCATGCAGTAACTTTGAGCGGGTGTAATGGCTCCTCTTGCATCACTCGTGGATTTTCGGTGCCTTGTTCACGTACCCGCTGAGGTGGAAATGAGCCTCATCGCTCATTATGATTTTGGTCGGAATTTCGATTATTCACGATTATTCCGCGTTCTTGGGGAGTATATCGATCCATGGCTACTTGTATTCTACATCTGTCTAGTCTACAAATGTCAAAACAGATCTGACTTTGGCGGCTATTTGTAAAAATAAGAGCATCTTCCAATAGGGTGACTTCTTTTGGCCCACCTTGTACAATGCAATGGCTGATTGGGTCTCCACAGCCAGCCAGACAGCAGTTAATGCACCAATTTTTTAGCATGACTTCTGGGCATGCTGTTTGCCATAGCCGACGGCTACACATCACCAACTTCCAACCGAGAGTTGCACAAAAGATCCACAACACATGCAACCAACGCATGCAACCCAACTCAGTGCCTCTGACTGTGTCGCCAGAGCTTTGGTAATTTAAAACACAATCTCTGCCTCGCTGACGGCTTCAACTTCAATTTCAGTTTACTTGCCGTAGCGTTGCCGTGCGGTTCACACAAATTGCAGTTGGCTAATCAAAAAAAAAGTGGTACGCGCTCTTAAACCAATTATTAAATAAAAATTGCCACATTTGGCATGCCATTTATCAGAGACAACCAGAAAATAAAAAAAATAAAAAAAACAAACAATTTGGTTTTCGGGCAGACGCGTGCTTTTAGTTGGTTCGATCCGTGATGAAAATACACCAAAAAGCCCCCAGTAACGCTCACATAACATTTGCATTTCGCCTTCTCCCCCGGCCCTGTTTGTGTTTTCTATTGATATTTCAAATGTCGCCATAGTTTTTTTTTGGAATATGCAAAACTATCGCTGACGCTTTGTTCATTGACTGTGCAAAAATACGAAAAACATAACTTAAAAGAAAATGATATTCCGAAGCAGTTGTACGTATAACGTGGAGCAATCAACGCGACATTATGCAAAGGTAAAACATTGCATTGCATATTCCAAATTTTTGAAAAAAGAAGAGAAAAGTGTACGTGCTCACATTTTATGACCAGCTACAGATATCCAAAAGCCATGCCGTTATGAATAAGCGTGGTGCGTGTGCGTGTTGTGTCTAGGGATATGCGGATTGCGTTATTGTCAGCGGATTCAAAGTAGAGACACACAGCCAGTAGCGAATTGATTGCTTTAAAGATAACAATAGTTGTGAATAGCTCTGGCCTGTCATCAGAGTTATCATTTGTACAATTATTCATTTTGAAGCAATTTATGTTTATGTGAATAACATTTCATAAATGGCTTAATCTCTCAATGGAGATGCCGTAGATTTATTTTTAAACAAAATCTTAAAATGTAACAAACTCTTTATTTAAGCAGCTAGTTATCGTTTGTGGTAATTTCATGCTTTTTTTTGTCATAGTCTATTTTGATCAGGCATCAGTATGCAGAGCAGCAGGGAAAACATCGTTTGTGCTGCCCATCACCGTTGCGACCGGTGCTGCCCATAATTGTTTGTGTTCCTTATAGCTCGACAACCGTTCATCCGAACTTTACCATTTGGCGGATCGATACGAGGGCCGTCCCAGAAATAGCCGACCTAACTACTAAAACACAAAAAATTAATAATTTTTTTTTTTTATTATTTTTCAACGTAGGATCCTTTTAGGTCGATACACTTTTCCCAGCGATGTTCAATAGCTTCGATACCTTTTTTATAATAAGAACTGTGAAGCTCTTCAAAATAGGCATTAACCTCGGACTCCACCTCTTCATTGTTGCCAAATCTTTTACCTCCGAGCCATTTTTTAAAGTTTGGAAATAAGAAATAATCAGAGGGAGCTAAGTCTGGCGAATAAGGGGTGTGAGGTAGCAATTCAAATTTTAATTCATTAAGTTTAGCCATTGCAACGGCAGAGGTGTGAACCGGCGTTTTTTTCTGAAGTCAGCAAACGCGGCAACCATCTTGAGCTTAACTTTTTCATGTCCAATTTTTCGGTCAATATGCGAAGTACAGCACTGTTTGAAATGCCTACACATTCAGCTAACTCACGAACTTTCAATCGCCGGTCACTCAATAAACATTTTTTAATTTTGGCCACAATTTCTGAAGTGGTCACCTCATTTGGACGCCCATTACGATGTTCATCTTCGCAGCTCAAACGACCTCGCTTAAACTCAGCCACCCAATATCTGGCTTAAATTATGTGTATTGGCTTAAATTATGTGTAGTAACACCCAATAAAAACATCCCCTGAAAATTTCAATTCCAAAAAATATGTTTTTTTAGATTTTGTAGGTCGAATTTCGAAAAAGATTTGTTGTCAATTTTTTTTTTTCAAATCAACTGTTGGTTCCGAAATATTAGTTTTTTTTATCTAAAAATATAAATATTTGGCAAAATCAAACTTGTTAATTTTTTTCCGAATTCCAAAAACGAGTGGAATTGCCGCAAATCGAGTTGATTGCTGTTCCGAATTCCGCAAATCGACAAGAATTGTCGTTTTTAAAACGTGCGCTGCTGAGTCAGTGGAATTAAAAGTAATTGCTATTTAATGCGTCAAAATACTTTCCCATTATGATTAACTAAAAATTCAAAATTAGTAGAAAATTTTTAAAATCGTTTAACATCATTACTTAAACTGTTTAAAGTTGCAGTATAATTTATAAAAATATATTTATAAGGAACTATGAAAAATGGCATTTAAAACAAATCCGAGCGTCCGTGATCAAACCGAGCAGTTCTGAATTCCATTTTATTTGTTAGTCGATTTCGACCTTCCATCGGAGGCTGCTAGGGTTGCTGCATATGAATTTATTTAATCGGACAGCACTTTTTATACCCTGTTCCCATTGAAAATGGGAAAAGGGGGATAATGAGGTTGTGCAAAAGTATGTAACAGGAAGAAGGAAGCATTTGCGACCCTATAAAGTATATATATTCTTGATCAGCATCCACAGCCGAGTGGATTTAGCCCTGTCCGTCTGTCCGTATGAACGCGTGTTTCTCAGAGACTATAAGAGCTAGAGCCACAAATTTTTGCATGTAGATAGGTTTATACCCGATTCAAAACGAGTTTGTTTCAGATTTGGAAAATTCCTCCCGCTCCCCCCTTTAAGCGCAAAAAACTGTCAGAGCCACAATTTAAGATAGACCTTCCAAACTTTATATATATCAAGTAAGGCCCAATATCTATCTATTCTAAAAAGATCAATAAGATGGGACAAAAAACACGGAAGTTATATACGATTAAATTTTGCTTGTGGGTGAGAAAGGGGGCCTTGCATTGTCAGTTACCGCGTTTGCGAGTGCGTGTGTGCGAACAGGGTATTTTGTAGTCATATTGTATGAAAACACAAAAGTCAAGGGAACAGGGTACTACAGCTCCAGCTCCCTTACTTGTTTTCTTTGTGGTTTTCAGTTGGGCTCAGCATTTCTGAAAGAAAGCCGGTTTGGCTTGCGGTTCGGTTCACCAGCTAGAACAAGTGGTTCGGCTCGGTTCAGAACCGGTTTACATCCCTGAATTACAATTCCTATTATGAAATCCCCATAAGCTCAATGTTTAACTTCATATAAAACTCCACATGCGAATATTTGTTTTATAGTATCAAATTCTGTTCTTATAATATAGCGAATATCAATTAAATCCCATTCCACATATATAAGAAAATAATTAAATTTTCCAATAAATGTTCTAGCCAAGACAGATCAAAATATATGTTTATGGTTTTTGGCATTTTAAGTATTTGCAGTTTCCAGAAGCTTGAGGAAATTCCATTAGCATTTGTTCTGAAATCCTGCCATAAATTAGAAAACCATAAAAATTCTGAGGAACAAACTTTATGTCAAAACCAAACAAACGCCATAAATCACAACCACAAAAGCAAATTGCATTTGTACGGTCGGCGAACCCAAAAGAAAAAGTGGCAAAACAGCAACAATTGTAATTATACAGTAAGCATTAATTAAATAATGTTTTATAGTCTGGGCGAGAGTAATAACTGTAAACAAACAACATACACGACAATGCGATTGTACAAAGTCTTGTTAAGCCAATTACATAGCTTTGGCTCTGGTTCTGGTTTAAAAGTTGGAATCGAAATGAGGCTGATGCTGATGAAGGGCCCCGGGGCGTTATGCTGCCAAGAAGTTGTCTTGTGGGAAAACAAGCAGCCAACAAACCGCAAGCAAACGTTGTGGCTGTCTTCTCTTTGCCTTAATTGAAAATGTCATTGCAATGTTGCGGTTTGTTTTATTGCACTTTGCATTTCCGGTTTTTTTAGAGAGAACTGGACTTTTGAATTGATTTCCGCTTATAATTTGACAATGAAGCGATTACAAGTTGCCAACAAATCTGTGGCACATTTTGCAATTTGCGCTAATTGTGAGATGTACAAACACAGCCACCGCACTACAGAGTCTAAAATAAACACCACCAGACGGTGGCAGCTTGTTGGATGCGGGGCGGGGATATTGTGTGCCAAGTCGAGGGGCAAAGTGTTTAATCTACCAGCCAGTAAACCAAAAACTTTTAGCAGCTTCTTTCAACATTTTCTCACCGTCTTCTACTTACAGAGCGCCGTAACTTTGTGCAATTTGGGCGTTGGTGCCACATTTGGTGAATCAATACTACACGACCTGCCACGCGATAGCACGGTGGTGACAAAAACCACTTGCGAGCTGCTAAGAGTCGAACAACAGGATTTTCGACTCATCTGGGAGGTGAGTTTTTATACCCTTGAAGAGGGTATATTATTTATTTGTTTATTCGCCAAATGAACATAGTTCTTAGCTGGCTACACTAATCTTAACCTAAATTTTAATATATAAAAAAACAAGGAAGAAAGTCGGTCAAGCCCGACTATATTATACTCTGTACCAGTTGGGGTCGCCGCTCGCATTTGCTCCCAATTATATTATATAAAATCGGTATCCAGGGAACACTACGAGGAGGCTATTGCAATAGCAATGGGGTCGATATATGAATAAAGACCTACGAGTCGACTTAGTTGCTCAAATACTTATCATTTAAGGTGCTGTTACATACTTTTGCACAAACTTATTATACTCTATGTACCTTTGGTACAGAGTATAATGAGGAGAGAGAGAAGATTGGCACGCGCCGCAGACAAAAAAAAAACCTTTGCATTTGCCAGAGTTAGAGATGGGCGTACATCGAAAACTACGCGGGACTCCGGAGTGACCAGAATGACTTAACATCATTGTGATTGCTTGATATTATGTTATAATTAAAGAACTAGACTATTTTTATATTATTTGCAATTTAAGCAATCCTCGTCTTAGTAGTCAGATGGGTATGGGCGATATATTTGTCCCGCGACCATCTCTAATTTCTCTCTATCAATATTGTGTATGTGGGAAAGGGAGAGCGTCCCAGTTAGCTGCAAGAATCCAATTGGATCTAATGAGCTAGCCTCAGCTGTTAGGTTTTGTATAGGATTTCGTTGTTGGAATTACTCAGACAATATATTTGCAGGTTTAATTCATTTAAAAGGTGGAATTTTTGGCATGGCGGGGTCATCACACCCAAAACGATCCAATATGAATCGCTAAATAAAAATTTTTCCTAAAATATTGTTGGCTATCAATTTGCTGTGTAGTCGTTGCTCATATAATCATACATCTACATACATATGTATGTGTTTTGCTGCTGCAGGAGCAGCCCAGATATATTGAATTTTCGTTTGCTCATATCTTTACTACCGTTCATCCGATCTCTACCATTCCTTTGGCGGATAGATAAATAATCCTTATTACTCCAGAAGGAACGAACCTTCTATCTATAAAACTGTGGGAGATATTAGGTTTTTTTCCAATTTGCGGGGGCGGGAGGGGGCGTGGCAAAAATTGAAAATAAACTTGATCTGCCTGCAAGTATAAGAAGCATAAGTCCCATACATGTCAAACCTCTATCTCTCACCATCTCTGAGATCTGTGCGTTCATACGGACAGACAGACGGACATGGCTATATCAACTCGGCTGTTGATGCTGATCAAGAATATATATATTTTATGGGGTCGGAGATGCTTCCTTCTGGCTGTTACATTCTTTTGCACAAACTTATTATACTCTATGTACCTTTGGTACAGAGTATAAAAAGAAGACAAATTTAATGCCTCATGGTAGAATAATATTCTGCTAGCAGTGTCTTAATTAACGATTTGTTAGCAACGAAGTCAACGAAGTATATACTTTATGGGGTCGGAGATGCTTCCTTCTGGCTGTTATAGTCTTTTGCACAAACTTATTATACTCTATGTATGCGCATACTAATGGTCAAGGAGCTAAAATTATCAAGGGCTCTAGATATGGGCTCACGAAGGGAATAATTGGTTCGGCAAATTTGATGGGAAAAAGGTTGAAAGGACTTAAGATTTCTAGTTGGAACACAAAAACTGATCTTGCCTAACAAAAAAGGACTATCAATAGCACCTAAAACAAGGTCGTTCAGGAACATAAGAGTCGCAATAGTTCTCCGATCTTCTAGTGTTGAGAGATGCAACAGGGCACACCTACTAGTATAAGGTGGCAAAGGGTCAGAGAAGTTGAGCGGGAGAAGAGCAAATTTTGAGACTCGTGCCTCTTTATGTGAACTACGCCAGAGGGATTCCATCCATATATTAAAATTGTCCGGATGTTTGTAACGCATAGAAGGAACCATTTCCGACTACATAAAGTATATATATTCTTGATCTGCATGACGAGCTGAGTTGATATAGCCATGTCCGTCTGTTTCTATGCTATTTCCTCCTTCAGTTTGAAAGCTATTTTTACGAAACTTTCCACGAAGTTTTGTAGTACCAATTCGCTGCACAAGTATGAAAACCGGCCGGATCGGACAACTATAGCATATAGCTGCCATGGAAACGATCGGTCGAAAAACTAGTTTTAGTGAGAAAACTTTTTTGTTTTGAATGGAATCGGCAGATAGATTAGATTTGAAAAACAGTCTCAGTATGTACCAGAGGTACACAGAGTATCTTAGGCAGGGATTAATACCGAAACGATTTTCGGTTTCGGTACAGGTACCGGTACGACCCGAAATGAATGTTTCGGTAAAAGGTTCTATTTCGGTTTTTCATTTATTTCGGTTTTCGGTTTCGATACGGTACCCAGTTTTTTATTTCGGTATACCGGTACGTACCGGTACAAGTAACATTTTTTTAAATATTCTAAAAAGTAAATTCTGAGATAAGTCCAAATCATTTTATTAATTTTTATTGTAAAGAATCAATATTCAACATAAAAGTTTCAGTAGTCTGACATTTAATATAAAATTACAATCATTTATATTTTAAGAAATTTATTATAATTTAAGAAATAATGATTATATGTACATTATATGAAGTACTGTTTTTTCGAATTTAGTTTTGACTTTTAAAGGTTATCGTAATACCATAATTGCATTCAATGTGGTTGGGTCCATACTACTTCTAAGCGGATGCATTATAAATTTCACGCCAGAGAATATGCGTTCCACGCTAACCTGCATAGCTGGAACCGAAAGAATAACTTTTGAAATCTCATTCAATTCTGAGAACTTTAAAGTTCTGAGAACTTTCAAATGTTTTCATTGTTTTGAATACGTTTCTGTGCAAGAAAAATGTTTATGAACTCCAGCAGCTTATTTGTTAAAAAAACTGATGTGTTTTTAAAACTAAATTTATTTTCTTGCAACATTACATATGCACCATTTTGGTTGGCGCTTTCAGATAAGCTATTATTAAACCTGCATTCATTATTAAGCAGAGATTGTTCAGTAACCGACTAAACTTGAGCATAAATATTTGTTATAAGTGTAACACAAGATTCTTTTGCTCAAGACTTAGCATAACGTCATATGTACATTGGGTCCAAAAAAATGCCTAATAGTAAAGCATTGTTATTAAAAATGGGTTTCTCACGCATTTCTATTTCAAAAATCACCCAAAATTAGATTTTCGACATAAAGCTTAGTGTGGTCTCCTCAGCTGGTTCTAATAAGCCGACTATTTCTCGAACTGAATCCCACTCCTTCCGATGTAAAGAATGTTGTTATCTGCGTCCGCAAAATTGAAAAAATGTTGAAGATGTCTTATTATTCCTTCTTCGCGTTACAAACCGTACCGGTACCAACGTTTCGGTTCTGTTCCGGTTCTATCGGTTCTAATAAAAACGGTAAACGGTATTCGATTCTCAAAAAAAATTTGTTCCGGTGTCGGTTCCGGTACGTGATTTGAAACGGTTTATTTCGGTTAACGGTTGCGGTACCGGTATTAATCCCTGATTATAAGTTTGTGCAAAAGTATGTAACAGGCAGAAGGAAGCATCTCCGACCCTATAAAGTATATATATTCTTGATCAGCATCAACAGCCGAGTCGATCTGGCCATGTCCTGCTCTCCTTCCGTCTGTCTGTCCGTATGAACAAACAGATCTCAGAGAAGGTAAGAGATAGAGGTTTGGCATGTTTGGGACATATGCTTCTTATACTTGCAGGCAGATCAGGTTTATTTTATGGAAAAAGTCATATCTCCCACAGATTTATAGATAGACGGTTCGTTCCTTCTGGACATATTTAGTAATCAGGATTATTTATCGGTTCGCCAAAGGTGCGGATGAACGGTTGTCGAGTTATAAGGAAAACAAACAATTATGGGCAGCAGCGGTCGCAACGGTGATAGGCAGCACTTCACAGATACAGAGTATGTTGTAGTCGGGCTTAACCGACTTCTATCTTGTTTCAAGTAAAATCTTATGAAAATGCCCAAAATATTACAAGATTTCGAGGCTTCTTCTTAGGCTATTGAAAACATTTCTTCCCCAAATTTTTTCTTCAGTGAGATTTCCATGAGGATTTATAAAGACTTGAGAATTGGGCATTAAACTTTTAGAATTATCAAATTAATTTCTCCTTTAAACTAAGAACAAGGCATTCAACACCCGCTGCCGCTCATTTCGCTCATTCCAGTCATTACGCGCTATGTGCTCATTAAGTATATTTCCTTCCTATTTTCTGTCGTCTCCACTTTGACTTAGAAATCTTAACTAAAAGTATAAGCGGTATTTAAGTCAATGTCACAATGTTTAATTAAAATTTCAATCAACATTTAATGATGTCGCATTTTCCCATCTTAGCTAACAGCTTTTCAGACCCAATATAAAATTTGCTCGGTGCTAAGTGCTGAACATGTGCTAAGCATTTTGAGCCTCCATGGGAATTAAGCTAAGTCGCTCTTGTTTGTGGGTTAAGTAGTTGTTCGCTTGTGTTTATATGGCAAATGGAATTAAATTGTAATGACAAGGCTTATCGAAATGCATCGTTCATCGCATGGTCGAAGCACATAAAGAATAGAATAGGGAATCCTTAGCCAAAGTGCAAAGTGTAATTAATTAAACAGATACACTCAAGTAACCAGTTACTGGCAATTCAATTCACTCGCAAAACAATTCACCCAAATGATACTTAATCAGAAGCCATTATATTTACATTGGTTGGAAACCCACGAGACTTGGTCAAGCCTGTTGAAATTATACAAAAGAATTTGGCCAGACAAAACTTAGCTCACATGACAAATACTTCGTGTTTGGCAGACGCATACAAAAGATAAGGTACATACACTAAAAGAAAAAATTTTAAATTTTAGAAAGTTGCAAAGTGTCGGTAGCGTCCCATCTATATGTTATATCAATAAATTTATAGTTTGAAGCATAAAGTTTCAAAAGTAGCAAACACATAGCCAAATCGCAATTCTTTAAGAGATGTCTAAATATATTCAATGCAGGCAGTAGAGATTTCGAGGCCCTTTTATTACGGCATGCTTCTTTCAGAATCTGCATTTCACGGAATTATATTCGGAGAAAGTTGGGTAACCTGCGAAGTTTTCATCCAAAAAGCGAACCGTAATGGCATTATTTAGGAATTTTATGAATTTATGATACAAAGTTAAATAAAATGACTTTAAATAATATTTCGTTCAACGGCTTTTACGATTCCGAAAAGGTTTTCACCATCCCTTTTGGATGTCCAAACCCTTTTTTGTAGACACAAAGAAACTCGAAAGACTACACAGAAAATAAATAGATCCAAAAAAGATCCATTTGGAATGGATATGTCTTAAATGTCCTTTGTATCATCTTTGATATCCTTTCAATCACCAACGGAGCTGAAAATCGTCCTAAGGATATGAAAAATGGTCATCCTTTGGACGATTTTCTGCTCCGTTGGTTGATTGAAAGGATATAAAAGACATGTCCATTCCAAATGGATACGAAAATCATCAAATGGATATTTTTTTATATCCTTATTTTTCTCTGTGTACACAAATTTTTTCAAGTTTTAATAATTAATTATCCGTAATTGTAAAAAAAATCTTTATAAATTAATAAAAATAACTTTGAATATCTACTTCTTTGTTGAACAAAATGTAAATTATTGTTTCCTAATTTCAAGAAATTGCTTGGGAAGTATTATGTAAAAAATCTTTTCTCTTTTTAAAACACGATAATATCGAAGAACTGAAAATGCGAAATCTGACTATTGGATATCGAAAAACTGAAAATGCGAAATCTGACTATTGATTTTTATTTAGTGCCCAAAAATATATATGGAAAATCTGTTATCTTCTCTGGTGCAAAAGTTCCCGATTATTAAAACTTACGCTTAATCGGATTCGAACCTCCGAAACGAACGTACTAGAGAATTTCAGGTGTTCTCAGCCTTGATTTAGAATATAAAAATCCGACAGTTTACTCACTCTTACAGAGGATCGAATGAAATTGAATGATGATGTGAAATAGAAATTCACACTGGAAACATTCAATCACTATTATAAGGCTCTTTAAACTAATATTGTAAATGTCAAACAAGAATTCATTTATTTTGAATTTTTTTTTAGATATTTTTGTATAGTTTTTAATACAACACAATTTTAAGAGTATTGGTGTAAGAGGCTTCAACATATTAGATGTCTCTCAGTTTGATTAGCCCTGATTAACTGATTTAGTGCTTGTAAAATGTAGCTCAGCTAGCTTATAAATCGGTTCAACCTATTATAACTTTTCTCAGTGCTTAAAATGCAAAGGAAAATAATAGTTGAGGGCTCAGTCAATAATCTCCCCTAGTTGCACGCACAAAAGGTATAAACCACACACGCGCGCACACACCCAAAATGAATGAATGAATGTATATTTACCTTTCCTGTTACACAAAAAGGTAACATCAAATTGGGGCATCTAGTATTTTGCAACATTATGGCAACTGTAGCTAACCTAAAAGGCAACACAAGTGAATGCGGCGGGCCGAAGGAGAACACGAGGTTGAAAAGAAGGTTAACAAAGTAGCTAGCAAGGAAGTCGGTGTCGTGAGGCTTCATGCCTACATATATCACGTATTCGCCATGTGCAACAATGAAGTGAAAGTGGAAGCTGAGAAGCTGCCACTGCAAGCAATACCATAAAAATGCCAACTGGGGAATATTCTCTGTGTCGTTTGGCAAATGCTATAAAATGAAAGGGAAAAATTGAAAACGAGTAAGAACGAATATATATACACACACACACTCTTACTCACTCAAGAGTGATTCAAGTTAATTAACAGTATTCCCCTTTTGGTAAGCCAAAAACCCCTCAAAATTCTATAACCCTGATTCAATTATCCTGCACAAGAAATGTTGGTAATTTGCAATTGAATTTGAGCATGTTTCAGTTGCCACATTTAGCATTAGATTGGCATGGTCGAGTGTGCTGGGAGTGGCGTAATCAGAGTAGCGGAAATTGCTATTGGCGTTTTGTGGCGAATTTTCAATTTTTGGTAGCTCAATAACTTAATTGCTGTTAGATTCTACATTCAATGCCATTTGACTTAATTTTACTACAACAACAATAACAAACAACCCAAATATTATGAATAGTCGACCAGCATGTGGTATGCGTAATATACAGACCATAAATAATAAAATGAGAAGGAGGCGGAGCTGTTGTATGTGTAGCGATTGCCCAGCGGCATGCACAGTTGCGTGCCCATGGCCATGTGGTTATTTATTTATGCACAAATGCAAGATGCAGATGTGAACACATACACGCAAAAGTACACACCAGAGAATTGGCAGAATTTGGAAGTTGCCTACGGCAAACAATACGGAAGGGGAAAACCTTTAACATGAAAAACCAAGCAAATATGGTAAATTAATCTATCCAATCAAATTTTTTTTTTTTTTTTTATTTGAAAGGTTTTTCTACACTTGAAAACTTTTTTACTTTGACTAAAATCAAACAAGGTCGAAAAAACTCATTTGCACATAAATAGTTCATCTCCAAACAATTATTTGTATACCCTGTTCTCATTAAAAATGCGAAAAGGGGGATCATGAAGTTTTGCAAATGTATGTAACAGGGAAAAGGAAACATTTCCGACCCCACACACAAAAAAATCCGGTGATAGAAATAGTAACTCTAACGTATTATGATCTGACGTGACCAAAGTTGTTCTTTTTTAACATTTAAATAATATTATAGTAAAAATAGTCATCTAACTAATTAAATGGTACTATTATAGTAAACATAGTAAAGTAAAACAGTAAAAATAGTAAAGATTTCGGAGCTCACACTAACACAAAGGCTTCTGTCGATTTGGCGTTGCTGCCGTATGAGCAATTTTTTGCTCTTGTGCTGCCTTAGAATTCCCAAACAGTCATAGCATTGCTGGCATGGAATGGCCTCTGCCGACTTGCAGAAGATCTGTGTATTGTTTTAAAAGTTATGAACTAACATAACTAATTGAACTGGAGACGTTCAATGCAAGGCGTACTTAACAAGGTGGCAGCAACGTCGACGTCGCGCTGCCTTACGAAAAATAAGAGCAATCGAAAGAAAGATAGCGAGAGCAAAAGAGTAATAAACTCAAAGAAATTGGTACTCGCATGCACATGTATACACACACACATATGAAAAAAACGCAAAAGATTCGTCCGTAGTCGTGCGTCGCTCGCAACGTTCGAATCGAGACTGAATCGTAAGGCAACAGCAAAGAGGGCGACGTCGACGTTGCTGCCACCTTGTTAAATACGCCTTGGTTCTATGATTGATTTTCAAAAAGGTCACTTAAACAGTCACATAGTAAAGAACCAATTAATTCTGTAAACCTACCATACAAATAGTTACATTACTATTTTTTGAACTTTTACAGTAAAAATTGTTATCTTACTATCTATATGGTTACTTAAGAGCTAAAGTAGTAATCATACTAATTTACAGTAGCCTAAAAATTTTTTGGGATATTTACCAGAAACCTGACAGTTTACTATTTTGGTAGTAAAATTCCTGTGTACATAGTAAGAAAAGCTACTTACTGTAAGCATCGGTAAATATTAAAAATATTGTGGGTTGACGCATTTCTTAACGATATTTTCGATTCGATATACGTGATAGTTATTGTAAAATTTGGTTCGTTCTACGGGCTTTGTGGGTTGGCGCATTTTTGACCGACGATATCGGTTAAATTTTCCCACAAATTTTTTTGTGTACATAATGTATATATATTCTTGCTCAGCGCCAAAAGCCGAGTCGATATAGCCATGTCCATCTGTCCGTCTGTCTGTACAATGGTGCCTTGCAATTCCCAAACAGTCATAGCAATGCTGGGATGAGGAGAAAGCTAAAGTCTATTAAAGATAGAACCAGGGGTATACAAACAACGAATGACCTCGAGACGGACAATGACTTCATGATCCCATTTTACCCATTTTTAATAGGTACAGGGAATAATAAAGAGATAACGTCAATCTCAGTCATTTAAGAAGCAATCCTTTTTGGGATTGAGTGCAGTTCGAATATAGAGGTTAATTTAATCTGGTGCAAACTTGCACCAAGCCGATTTTCAAATCAAATCAAGTAGGAATTTCGATCATTAGTCGATCTCGGTAATTTTTCGAGCTATCCTTTTTCGGATTGAGTGTAGTTTGAATATCGAGCTCAATTTAACCTCGACCAAACTTGCACCTAGCCGATTTCTAGCTCAAATCAAGTATAGGCTATGGGCCTATTTTGCATTGAGCAGCTGACGCAACATTAGCCCCACACAATATTGAGTTTAATTAAAAACGTGATGGTGAAACTAACATCGTTTGGGCAGATGTTAAGTTACAGTTGCACTTGCTCGACTTAAATCGCTTAACTGTTGACAGTCATATCCAAACACTTTTCATATCTATTATTTATTTGATATTTATTGAGAATATGCTTCCTAGTGCTACAAATACAAAGACTTATTAATTATCGCATTATCGCCTTTTTTTTCAAAACAAAACACTGCTGATTAAGTAATATGACCATTCCCCAGCTAGTTTAAAAATTCAAAAACACATTCCGTTCGCGGATCCGTTCGCGGATCGATCAAAAATCATGATTACTAAATATATCCAGAAGGTTTCAAACTTCTTGATCTCACGGATCGATTAATAATCTTGATTTCAAAATATATCCAGAAGGTTCCAAGCTTCTATCTATAAAACTGTGGGAGATATGACGTTTTTTTTTTATTTGCGAGGGCTGGAGGGGGCTAGGCCAAATTTGAAAACACTTTTTTATTTGCAGTGATGGGCCATTTTCGAAAACAGATTCGCGTTCAGCACACGATTTAGAATCACTACCAGCCCTTCAAAATACTGAATAAATCCTATTCAGTTGCCTTGAGTAATTGTAATGTCTCTTTTAAAAAGTTTTTAGCGTCTTCCTAATTAGATATCTGAATTGTTTGCCTCAATTATAATAATAATTCCATTATTGGCTTTGAGACTGCAGTTACTTCATACTTTAAATATGCAAAATGAATGAAAATGATTTGCTGAAGCAACCACAATAGAAATACATTTCATTATTATCAAAGCATTTGGCGTGCATTGTAATCAAGGTGAAGGCGTTCTCGCGCCCAACTGCTCATTCCACTCGTCCATTCCTAACCATAATTGGCCCGCTCATTTTGGACTGCTGAGCGTTTGATAACAGTAAAGTAAATATTAGCCTCGACGTTAGCGTTTTGCTTACCATCAGAAGGCACAAAGACCGAGAGAGAGAGAGAGAGAGAGAGAGAGAGAGAGAGAGAGAGAGAGAGACAGCAAGCCACCTCCTGAAGTGTTGCCAGTTCGCAGCAAAGTTTGATTTCTTGTTTCAAAATGACTAAGGAAATTGCCTTGAATAATAAAATATCTAAAAATAATATTAATTTATCAACAAAAAGCTTTATATAAAAACATTGACAACCCTTTTGCTGAACTGATAAGAAACAGCAAAACATCAAAAGCTTTAAGGGGGTAGCTGGGGCGTCTATGAAGTTTACTAACAACTTATCAGTCTACAAAGCAACGTTTGAGTGTCATTACCACCTACTCGAAGTGAACGTTGTACTTAAATATAATGGCAGCCGACCAGCGCCAGCGCTTGACTGCCCAAGAAGTGGCCAGTGATGAGGCTAGCTTGTGTGTTCTACTACGTTACCGACGACATAGCCAATCCGAGGACCAGATGTTGAATCGCCAAACGGCTCCGACAGTTGGCGGCATTTCCGTTGCTGTCAAGTGGCAGCGTTACTTAGAGCGTAGGCGTTCCTCCGAAATGAGCCGCCATGTACATAATTTCAATTTTCAATTAAATGGAACATATTATAAGAAAAACAAACGCTTGTTTTCCCTCTTTTTAATTACAGAAAAACAAAGAGTTGATGAATGACATTTTCACCAATTGCAAATTGAAGAATGGTAAGTTTTGAAATAATGCACAATTATTCTGTTAGGCACTTTTGACAACATCTATTATTGGGTAGGTTTTGGTCCTGGGGTACAATCAGCTGCAGCCACATCCCCCACCAAACGTCCGCTCAGTCCGGATCATCCCAATCCAGCCTTGCCCATCACTGAGGTAAGTAATCGCATAAAAAGGAGTCATAAATTAAATGAACTGACATTAAGGACGACAAATACGTTAATTTTCTGCTACAGGAACTATCAGAGAATGGAATATTTATGAGACAGCTAGGGAGATGTTCATTATACAATAACACAAAGCAACAAAATTAGACTTTTCCAGTATATCGAAGGGTTGGTGGTGATTCTATATATTAATACGTAAAAAAATTTTTATACGAATGTAAGTCTCAATCAACCCAAAATTTATACCATATGTTTTTAAGAGTATTTAGTATAGTCAGTAGGAGCACGTGTATTAAAAATGATTTGCTTAGAATAGTTTATATTGAAATAAAGAAAAAATTCTTCAACATAGGGAAATAAAATAAACGAAAATTTTAACCATAAATTGAGCCTAAAAAAGGTCAAAATATGCATTTGAAGCGTCTTTAAACTCAAATTACTATAAAACTACTCGTATGGATCATTTATGGATCAGAGTCGTGTTCAGCACACAAAAATGAACTAGAATCACCACCTTCGTTTCAATATACTGGATCTTGTTGCCTGGTGTAATTAAAGAAACAATATAACATTTTTTAATGAGACGGTTTAGGCTTAAATTTAAATCTAAAAGCAACAGGTTTTCTTATATTTACCTTTAAGAATAGAATGAATGAGCAATGAAGAATATTCAGCTATGCTCCGGGTTTCACTTAGTTTTGCGATTTGCGATTTAAGCCAATTCGTACGATTTCAATATAGAGCGCTCCGAAATTCGCAACTTTTTATTATCGATAATGTTCCATTTCCAACTTCTTTTGCGTCACTTCACATAACAAAAACAGATGATGAGCGCCTATCGATAATCATATATCGATATATACCTCAAAAATCGAAATTTTGTTTTTTTGAGCAGTTTAACCCCTTGCTCAATTTCGTGTGTCTCTAAATGCAAAATATAGGAGACTCCGTAAGTATAATCTAGTAGTTTTTTTATTAGACATAGTTTAACACACACAACACAACAGCTTCACACGTTCAGGAACCCACCCAGCGACTCAGCCTGAATGTCTGCCCAAGCTCCCGGCGACGGCAAAACCGTTTGGGAATTCCAAAGGGCAGCTTTGCGCGCAAAACACCAAAAAGACAGCTAATCGCTGATGAGTGAGGTTGGTCCCTCATGAAACGTCGTCCGATCAACCTGAAGCCTCCTTTGTTGTGTTGTGTGCCTCTGTTTAAAGCTATGTCAATAACATAGTAAGACCTCGAGCCTGTAAAAACTACAAGTTAAAGAGTATAAAGGTCGTTTAAACAGTCATTAAGTACTAAAAACGCTCGGCACGGCGTTGTTGTTCGAAACTTAATAAAAATAGTTTCATTTAAAACAACAAAAAACTCCTGTTTGTATATACAAACATTTTGTTTTTTTGTACCAGAGCGGCGGCCGTTGGTTGCACCTGAGTCCAAAGTCCAAAACAGAGGCCACACCCTTACAAAGGGGAATGGCTGTCTTAAGCTGTCTTTTTGGTGTTTTGCGCGCAAAGCTGCCCTTTGGAATTCCCAAACGGTTTTGCCGTCGCAGGCATGGAGAGACTGCTGTTTGGACAGACATTTCAGGCTGAAGATCGCTGATGAGTGAGGTTGGTCCCTCATGAAACGTCGTCCGATCAACCTGAAGCCTCCTTTGTTGTGTTGTGTGCCTCTGTTTAAAGCTATGTCAATAACATAGTAAGACCTCGAGCCTGTAAAAACTACAAGTTAAAGAGTATAAAGGTCGTTTAAACAGTCATTAATCTTAAAATGTTAAAGAACTAAATTTAAAAAGCTCCGTGGGGTGTCTGTTTGTGCATCAACCTATCATTTTCATTTACTTTTCATTTCACGGACTCGGATGTCGCCGGTTTAAAAACGTCAAAACTTTGCGATTTACGAATGTCGGAGCACCAACTTTTACGATTTGGCGATCAAATCGCAAAGTTTTTGCGAAAGCGAAAATGGGAGCATGGCTCATTATTTAAATTTCCCTTATAAAATTTTTGTAAAAAATCGATACTCCCAAATATTGATTTTCTGTTTTTTTCGGCAGAAAAGGCAGTTAGGTTATGACTAGCGGTAATAATAATTGAATCATACATTTGCTCTGTGCTTTGGATGACCCATTATTCCAGTTTGAGCAAGCAAATATGCGGTTGGGATAGACCGCACATTGTGGCGGTGGAGCATGATTCGTCTTCAAAAGATAACTTTATAATCTTGACTTATGCTTTATTTCTTTTTGGAAATTGCAATATGCCGAATTTGGATTGTATATCTGAATCGCGTCTTTATTTGCACTAGGCAACCAGGTCCAGTATATTGAACGGTTGTCTGTGATTCTAGATGGATTTTTTTAAGCTGAACATGAGTCCGTTTTCGGAAATGGTCCATCACGTACTGATTTTTGGTAATTTAAGATCAAAGCTGCTTAAAATACATATTTTATCCATCTTTATGCTCTATTGGTGGGGTGCCTTTTCGTTTGATTTGACTCACTTTGATATTATCTTAAAGAATTATTTCTTTGTTTCAAAATAAACTATTCAAAACAATTCTACGATTGTTTTAAGCGAAGATATAACATTTTGAATGCTTGTTCTCCAATTGACCATATTTTGTACCTTCCATGGGTATGCAATGGCTGTTGTTAAAAATTTCATAAGAATAAAATAAAACTTCCTAGCCAACTATAGTGATTTTGCATCGCATATTTTTAACGCTGTAAACAATTTATTGATTTTGAGCACATGTATTAAAAATGGTATATCTTCGCTTAAGGGGAGATATACACCTAGACGTTTGAAAAATATATATTTTTTTTAATTTTCTTTAATTTTGAGGTTTTAAGAACACCTGGTGAAAATGGCAAGGTAATATCTTGATAAATAAGCGAGTTACAGCCGAAATCGTAAACGGGTCGGCGCTGACCCGACAGTGATTCCTCAATTCTCAAACGCGTTTTTCTCGAAACCACGATTTTCAACTCGGTACCCAAAATTTCTCCAAAACCAATGAACTGATTTCCTTGAAACTGGTTGTGCTTTATTCTATACACTATTTTCTAGTACATGTCGGTGGATTTTTTTTCCTTCCTTTTTTTTTTTTTTATAAACAAAATAATTATTAATTTTTAACCCAAAAATTAATACTAATGTTCAAACGTTCGCCATTCTGTCATAAATCGATATTTTCAAAATGAGGACTATAAAACTACCAAATTATGGTATCTATTCTAATATTCTTTCTGGTTTTTTGCTTTCTGATGTTTTTTTCAAGAAACGCCAGTGGGTACCGTGTATAAAGATTTTTTGACGGCGCTTCAAGGAACATGCGATCTTGAAATATTTTTTAATAAACAAAAATTTAACATTTTTTTAAATGTGTATAATTTTATTAAGTTTAAGATCCGATCCAAAATTTAATATAATTTTCCTACAAAAAAATCTCAAAAATTACCTTTTTTTGGCCTTCTAGGTGTATATCTCCCCTTAAAAAATTTTAGAGGTCCATAAATCCTCCGAAGAACTTTTCTCTCGAACACGCCAATTGCCGCCTCATCCTCTTTTGTCATTGTCCATGCTTCTGCGCCGTATAGCGGACTGGGATGATAAGCGACTTGTATAGCGCAATTTTCGTTTTCCGAAGGGCTCTGCTCTTGAACTCCTTATTGAGCCCGTAATAACATCGGTTTGCAAGCGTAGTTCTTCTTCGATTCCAGACTGGTGTTGTTGTCGCTGGTATCGTCGTCCCGGGTGACAAATTCCTTAACACCTGAAGCTGTGTCTCCCATTGCACAGTTTGCGTACCTGCGCGTTGATTGTAGACTTCCTACCTCTACCGAAGCAGTTTTGACTCTTCTCTATCTCGAACGCCTCTTTTACCCAGATTCTTTTGCCGTGTTCAATATACATACAATATTATCTCTGTATGGCCCGTTGTTAGCATTTGGGCTGGCGGTGTACCCATCACGATTAGAAGTCCACGATAAGGTATCACCCTGCCTAAAACCTCTTTTGGTATCGAAAGGCTCGGGCGGCCTTTACCTATTTTGACGGAGCTTTGTGTGCTTCTCAACGTCATCATGCAAAGTCGAACGTACTTCGCAGGAATACCAAAGGTAGACAGGGCTTCAAAGAACTTTGACCTTATCGGCGTGTAAAGCGGCTTTGTAGTCAACAAAAGGTGGTGGGTGTCGATACATCTCTCTTGGGTCTTCTCCGGTTTGGGATTGGGTGTGGCGCGCGCCGGCCGCTTACGCATGGATACCTATACTGGGGGGACCGGGCAGGGCTCCTTTTAATATCAGTCCTGGCGCTTCCGGACACGGTTGCACACCCCCGCCTAACACTTTTTAGCCTTTTTGGCCACTGGTCGACTCCTGTATCGTTGTGGGCGTCGCGCACACCTTCTTCCCTTCTATCACCGGTCACGATTTCCGTCTCGTCCCATTACCTGGGCTTAAAACCTTCGGTTATTGCTTAACTTTTGGTATTTCAGCCACCCTCCACACTCGACTTCCCCCATGCGCTTTCGTCATTTTCTTCCTTCGAGGCGCTCCCCTCCCTTCTCCCGGTACTCCAAAGCCCCGTCTCCGACGTTCTCCTGTAGGCACGTCTTTCTCATCCCACAAACTTTTCGGGGTCGGGCGCCCTGTGTCGGTGAAATAGCTCCCTCTCGGGGGGTGGGGTTGGTGGTGTGTTGGCTTGGGGGCTCAGTTCTCTGTTCTCGGGCCACCTGCGTTGCGTCTTTGGCGCCGTTCGAATTGCTCCCCGCCCTACCAGAACCCGGTGCCGTCCGTCTATCGCAGTATCTCTGGTGCTAACCAGGGGACGTAGTCGCCTTTGGTCGTTCGTGCAACTGTGCTAATGACCATGTTCCGGCCCGAAGCAAGTCATTAGCCTCTTACCATTTCCGTTGGAATCACGTGTAGGCTAAATCGGCCGTAGTCTTCTTCTCTCCCGATTTGTGCGTTAAAATCGCCTACCGATCTTGATGTCTATCGGGGCGCGCTCATATAGGTCTTCTAGGCGCTCATAGAATTCGTCTTTTTCCGAATCGTTTTTTCTTCGTCGGGGCGTCGCCATAGACTATATTAAAATACTTTGCCTTAGTCTAGTGCGCGTCCTTCAACTGTGTAATTACCGGCAGTCTTTGTTAACTGCAGCCCGCCTCTCTCGCCACTTAATCCCCTTTGTTCTTATCAACTTCCTCTTATTTATTTCCCACTCTTTACTTCATCTCAATCTTCCTTAAACTTCCCCACCTTTTATTTCTTGCTGAACGCCTATCGTGCCAAGCCCGATGCGACGCCCCCTGTTTGACCCCAAGGAGAGGGCGCCGCTCACGTTAGCCAGCAGCTTTGCGGATGCATTGCTCTGTTACCAGGGGTTACCACGGGAAGAGCCAAAAAAAGGCTCAAAATTGCATTTTAAGAAACTTTAGGCTTAAATTACTAAAGATCTAGACGTGATGGTCCATTTCCGAAAACAGATTCGTCCTTAGCACACGAAACCCAACTGGAATCTACGCCAGTCCTTCAATATGCTGGAAAAATCTTGTTTTATTTCCTTGTGTTATCAATTTAAGCGATTTTGTACAATAAAATTATGGCGAGCCTTTTTTGTTTCAGGGGGTCAGGTTTGGGTGTTAAATATTTGAAAGGTTCGGTTTAGGACCGCTTACTTTACTTTGCCACGACTATGGAGCATAAATCTGTGCCAAAATGGGAAGCGTATCTTTTAACTTCGTATTGAATTTGTTGAATTTCCACAAAGTCCACAAAACGATTTTCCTTTTGTGTCCCTAAAAATCGTGACCAACTCAAGCCGTTAAAAGCCTCTTTGCTATCTTTGGGAACTGGATCCAATAATTCATTTTTTCCTGCGGTGGTTTCTTTGATTCTTTGCATAACAAAACTTATAGTTCATTGACCTATTCGTTGAACAATTCAATGTATACGGTCTTTGCGTCGGGAATAACTTGTGGAATCAGAACTTGGATATATATTCCAAATATTGTGTTTTATTTAAAGCCATAATTAATCACTTCGCCCTTTACATCCAGCTAGAGCCTTTCCATATTTTGTTAAACCTTTTTGGGTTTTTTCACCACAAAAACCCTTTGATACCGAAAATAATGAATCAACCTTTTTTACGACGACAAAGAGACCTATACAAGATAGCTAGATAGATAGATAGCTACCTTTGATTCTAGCGGTAAGCCGTTCATAACTTGTAGTTTATTGTTTATTTGACACTTGATGAATACCCGGCGTGTGACGGGTTCTTATGATTCTAATAGGCTATTTACACTAGGAGAGCGATATGCGTTAATAGCTAACAGTTAGCTTTTTTCCCACACAAAAAAAGCCAATTGATGGCTATTAACGCATAACGCAGTCCTTGTGTAAATGTTGTATTATGAGAGTGATTGTATTCAAGCTAGTGCAGGCTGCCAATCGATATAAATATTTTGGACCGTTCGATCTTTTCGAATTTCGTGACTTTTTTGACCTTTTGGTTAATACCTCCTATTTACCCGTCTACAAATGCCGTTCATCAAATCTTTAGAATATTCCAGGCACAATAATCAAAAATATGCAAGTTTCGCAATATTTTGGACCGTGTAATCTTTAGCTTCCATTTACCTACGCCTGCATTGTAATATAAGCATTAAGCGCTTTCATAAATACTCATAAGGTAATATTGCAAATTTCTCGGTTTTTGGGCCTTAGAAAGTTTCGCGGGGAAGCGTCCAACCATTGCACAAGGTTTCATTGCAATCGAACATTATGCGAACTTCGCGGTTTTTTGACCATTTTCCGCATATTTCTTCTACTTGGAAACCTTCCCGGGCAAGCGTCGAACCATTCCCCAAAGTTTTACCGCAACCGAAAATTTTGCAATTTTCGCGTTTTTGGACCATTTTCCACAAATTTATTGAACTTAGAATCCTTTCCGGGAAAGCATTCAACCATTCCCCAAATTTTAATTGCAATCGGATGACCGGTGTAATTTAGCAAATTTCGCGGTTTTTGGTCCCTTTCCCAGACTTGTGACTTACATAGCCTATGACACTTTCCTGATCGACATGAGCAGACTGAAAGTTCCTGAAGATCGGTTCAGCGGCTCAGACGCCCATAAGGGACAAATATACAAGCAAAGATTGGCTAGCTGGTTGTTGTGCGAGTCGTACGTGTTAATTCAGGAAAACTAATTCAGGAAAACTAGTTCAGGAAAACTAAGAGACAAATAAGAATCCGCCAAACAGCTGTTTTGATTAAGCGGTCAGCCCGCTATTACCTAGCCGAGAAACCGCTAAAACATCTGATCAGCCGAAAAAGCGCCAGTGACTGCACAACTGTGGATCAGAACAAAGCTCTTGTCCGGTGTCAAGTCGCAGCATATCATCAGGCGTCTGAATAAGTTTGTACCATACAAAAACGAAATATGGCTGGGGTTCAACACTCACCAGTGGCACGTCCAAAAGAGGACAAAACAGTGGCCCTACAATCGCAACTTTAAACGACCTCAACAAACACTAACAACAATTTTGTCAACACACCCCCCACACCACTAAAGAGCCAACACCACACACAACAACCCCACAAAAAACAAGCTAAGGAAGGGACTTAAGAAGAATTTTGTAAAACGCCTGCTACCAAAGCTTTACTGGAAAGAAGGCCTCAAAACGAAATACGAGACACGTCTTGTTACAAATTTGCACCGCATCGATAGCTTTCAAGAAGAAAATGAGGAACCAATGGATATTCTCAGTAAAGTAATCAAAGACGCAGCAGAAAGTATACAAACCATGGTATCATACAGAGTGCGAGGTAGCCAAAAAACTCTCGTTCCACCTACGACAGATTCCAAGAGCAAATAATGATAGCAATGCAATGTCGTTTTACCGAGAAGCAAATAGAAAATTTAAAAAGTGCGGCGACATTTATAAATCAATTCATTATAAAAGCCTGGAAGCCCAGATCGCCTCGATAAGGGACAGCAAATCTTTCTAAATTGATCCTAGAAGAAAAACTTGATGCTCCGATAAGTTTGGCAGAAGTCAGCTCTGCAGTAAAGTGAGCAAAGTTAAACGAGAAAGCAAAGCTAGCTTCGTCGTGCCGAAGTTTAAATAAACTTGAAACTTTTGTGACCACTGACTTTATTTATAAGCTTTAATGGAAAACGAAATAAAAAATTTGTATTGCAGCTACAAGAAGTGAACATCCGATTTTCGCGGTTCCGACATAGTGTGTAACTAAAATATATCTCTGTGCAAAATTTCAGCTCGATAGCTTTAAAACTAAGGGACTAGTTTGCGTAGAAACAGACCGACGGACAGACGGACGGACGGACAAAGCTCAATCGACTCAGCTCGTCGTGCTAACCAAGAATATACATATTTTATGTGGTCGGAGATGTTTCCTTCTATGCAGGCCCGTCGAAAGAGGACTCTGGGCCCGGGGGGTTTTCTCATGTTGTACGTAGTACAAAATCCGGGCTCCGGGCCACTCTCAGAAGTTCGGGCCCGGGGGGAAAGACCCCATTCCCACCCCCTGTCGACAGGCCTGCTTCTATGCGTTCCAAACTTCTGGGAAAAATTATAATACACTTTTCAAGTGAATTAAAAAGCTCCAGGTGAAGATCGGATTCCGGTTGAGTATTTAAAGCTCGCCCCACTGGAATTATTTAGTGCTCTAACTGACGAATTCAACAGCTTAAGACTTCCTTCTGGTTTTAAAAGGAGTGTAATCTTCCCCCTTTTTAAGAAAGGAGATCCGAAAACAGCGAGCAAACGCCCTAACGAAAGCGTTCACATCCGATATCTTAGAGCGGCTTACTAGATGGGTGACTGAGAACAATGCGATAAGCGAATATCAATCCGGCTTCAGAAGTGGATACTCCACGGTGGATAGCGTATTCGCACTAACAGCAATAGCAAAGAGCTACCTGGGAAGAAAACAAAAGATGTATCTATGTTTAATCGATTTTAAAGCTGCTTTCGATACAGTAAATAGAACAATTTTATTGCTTAAGCTTAGCCGGATAGGAGTCTCATCAAAAATTCTAAGATTGAGTCGCAATCTGACAACATAGCTGCTGTGTGATATGGAGAACAGCTCTCAGATTGGTTTGGCAACAACACAGGGGTTAAAAAAGGATGCCTACTCAGTCCATTGCTTTTTTCGATTTATATCAACGACATAACAAATGCTCTTTCAGGCGGTATCACATTTGCCAATCATACGATAAATGCATTAATGTACGCTGATGACAAGGTGATAAAAGCAGACTCGCCTCTCAAACTGCAGGAGATGATTGACTCACTCTATTCGTACTGCCAACGTTGGAACCTTCTGATAAATACCGATAAGACTAAAGTAATGGTCATTTGTGACGGAAGAGGTTGTGCAGCAAGCAACCCGAGCTGGCATCTAAATGGAGAACGCCTGGAGGTCGTAAAAGAATTTAATTACCTGGGAGTTACGTTAATGCAAAATTTAAATTTCACCAGACATCTGCAGCAGAAACTATCGAATTCAAAAATCGACCTAAACAGCACTTGGAATTTCTTTCTCGGCGGACAAAATATATTGCCAAGTGTGAAGTACAAGCTTTTTAAGGCTACTGTACGTTCAATAATGTTGTATACGTCGCAAATATGAGGACATACCTACTACGAGGAAACAGAGAAGCTGCAGCGTCTCTTTGTAAAGGAAATCTTCCAGTTACCCAGAAGTACACCTAACTACGCAATTAACATTGAAACAAGACTGACGCTGTTACACATCGAAGCATTGCAGGCTCATTTTACATATAATATAAGAAAAGTAATGATTTTATATACCCTTGCGGTATGTTTTTCTAAATAAGACTACTTTTCGGAACTTACTTTTCTATGGGAGCTATATAGATGTCCGATTTCGACCAAATCTAGTGGAATCTTGGAAAAGCATAACAAACTAACATGTACATTTTTGAAGGCGATTCCATTTAAAACAAAAAAGTTTTTTTCACTAGAACTCTTTTTCGACCGATCATTCATACTGCAGCTATATGCTGTAGTCATCCGATTTTGACAAAACTTTGTAGAATTGTGTAAAAGTACTTAAAATAAATATTTGCCGACGTAAGGGACGTTTCCATTAAAAACAAAAAAGTTTTTCTTACAAGAACTAGTTTTTCGACCGATCGTTCCTATGGCAGCTATATGCTATAGTCATCCGATTTCGACCAAACTTAGTGAAATCATGGGAAGGGATATTAAACTAAGAAATACGTACTTTGGAGGCATTTCCATTAAAAACAAAAAAGTTTTTCTCTTTAAGACAAGTTTTTCAACCGATCGTTCCTATGGCAGCTATATGCTATAGTCATCCGATCCGGCCGGTTCCGACAAATGTGCAGCGTATTTGTACCAAAAGACTGCGTGCAAAGTTTGGTGAGGAAAGCTTTAAAACTGACGGAGGAGATAGCATAGAAACAGACGGACAGACGGACAAGGCTAAATCAACTCAGCTCGTCATGCTGATCAAGAATATATATACTTTATGTGGTCGGAGATGCTTCCTTCTATGCGTTACAAACATCCGGACAATTTTATAATACCCTCTGCAAGGGTATAAAAATGATCGTTTTCACTGCTGCCGAGCGGCTGCTCTTTAAATTGCTATAACTCAAAAACTATTTGAGATATCGATTTGAAATTTTAATATGTTATTTTTAAAGGTGTTCTCTGCCGAAATATGAAAAAAAATAGATTTTTTTGAAATTTTACACTAGGTGTGCCCCTTAAAAATAGGGCAAAATTAACCTTTAATTTTAAAGAACAGTAACCCTTAAAGAGAATACTGTAATTTCTTAAAAACTGGAAAGTTTTCTGGAACTAATTTTCTTAAAAATATGGCGAGGAGCCATTGTTTTTAGAAAAAAAGGTGTTAGATTTCAGAAATTTTTGCTCCACTGCTAAAATATAAGTAGCCCATTCAGACGTGCCACTGCAACGCTGTGAAATAGCCTTACCGTCTAAGCGGCCGCCGTCGTTGCGCGCGACAAAGGTCTTGGGTTCTAATTCCAGTCAGTCCCTGAAAATTTTTATTTATTTAATAAAAATTAATCAAAGCAGCTGCGGTGAGGTTTAAGCGAAGCGGACCTGGACCTGAACGTGGAATTGGACCGGACCGGTGGTGGACATGGACCGGTGGTGGACTTGGACTTGGACCTGGACCGGTTGTGGACTTGGACCTGAATCGGTAGTGGACTTGGACCTGGACCGATGGTGGACCTGGACCGGTGGTGGACCAGGACCGGTGGTGGACTTGGACCTGAACCGGTGGTGGACTTGGACCTGGACCGGTGGTGGACCTGGACCGGTGGTGGACCAGGACCGGTGGTGGACTTGGACCTGAACCGGTGGTGGACTTGGACCTGGACCGGTGGTGGACCTGGACCGGTTGTGGACTTGGACCTGAACCGGTGGTGGACTTGGACCTGGACCGGTGGTGGTGGACCAGGACCGTTGGTGGACTTGGACCTGAATCGGTGGTGGACTTGGACCTGAACCGGTGGTGGACTTGGACCTGGACCGGTGGTGGTGGACCAGGACCGTTGGTGGACTTGGACCTGAATCGGTGGTGGACTTGGACCTGAACCGGTGGTGGACGTGGACCAGGAGGTGGCCATGGAGGTGGACCTGAAGGTGTCCATTGAGGTGGACCTGTGGTGGACCTGGACCCGGTGGTGGACCTGAACCGGTGGTCTTAAACAATTTCTTCTGCTTTTAAGCAAATACATTTTCTCTTATTAAGAAAAATTTGTCTCTATATTAGAAAAACAAAATTTTATTTTAAGAAAATAGTTTTCTATGATTCAGAAAGATATTCTAGTTCTAAAAAAAAGCAGCCCTTTGGTTAAGAAAAGCTTCCCATTATATTTAGAAATTATTTTTCTAAGTTTTAGGGTGAGTCGCCTTAGGACGTATTAATTTCGGACTTTTTTTTATGAGTGTAGTAGATAGATTCAGCAGATAAAGCATTACACAATATACTTAATTTTAACACCAAACCATTCTTCCATACTACAAGGTGAACGATTTGGTATCTGGGGACGACCCGGGCAGCCAGGTGAATTAACCAGAGTAGTACTGGATAAGTGTAAGGTGATCGACTGACGGATTAAAAGATAGTCGATGAAAATCTGTTCACTTTATTTTTAGTTTTATAATATTAAATTCGTTATAATATCAGGGCAATCAAAACTGAAAATAAAGATACTACTACTACAAACATACAAACACACAAACATACTTTCACTTTTATATTTATGTATAGATGTATAGATTTGACGAAAAGCACATACATAATTTTGGTGCAAAAACAGCAAATTTCAAAAATTATTTACAAAGAAACCGTGGATGACTGCCAAATAATTTCTGCACGAAATTCTTAATAATTTACGGTCCATCGAGGAAAAATAATTCCCGAATTTTTGGAGAGGAAGTACATTAAATAGACATTTACCTTCTTCTCACTTTCTGAAAAAAGTGTTAAAAAAACAACATCAGGCACCACCAAAGGGATTTTTCTATCTCTTTCAGCTGATTTTCTTTATATAGTATGTGTTGATCTCTGCTCTGCTGTAGGCAGTCTGAAGGCATCCCTATCCCTGGTGTATGCATTGAATTTGTCAAATTTTTCATAGCGTACTTTCTGGATCAAATATTTATTTCGAAGGACATTTTTCAACTTCACAATAGAACAATAAAATTCACCTTCAAATGCCATGGCAAAGTTTACAAATTGCAAAGGGTAAATAAATTCCAGAACAACATTGCCAGCATTTATCTTTAAACTTTTTGTTGGCATTTGTTTAGCAAACATTTCTAATTTGTTTTTTGGCTTTTTTTACAGACGCCGAGTCCTGCTATGAACCGCATGGGCTGGGCCCTACGCACATTACTCGTGGCTGATAACTCCAGCTGTCTCAAGGATCGCAAGGTAAAATATAAGAAAAGTTTGGAAATAACTTATAATTTGTGTGTGTGTTTTGCCCATAGGTCTCCGGCAAGTTAATACGCAAGTGTGCCCCAGGAACTGAACTGGTCGATTGGTTGGTCAACTTATCCCCCCTTGTCCATACACGCGCCCAGGCGGCGGGCATGTGGCAGGCGCTTGTCGAGGAAGGCGTTCTTACACATGGTAAGAGTGAAGGGATAATTATGCGAATTTAACAGGTTTTCACTTGGCTTAATTTCGATCCACAGTCAACAAGGAGCAACCGTTCAAGGATAAATGTTTTCTGTATCGATTTCGTTTGGATGAAGAGGGCGGGGCACCAGCGGTTAGTATTCCCCAATCAGAGGATCTCAATGCGGCTAATGAGCAAATACGTGAGGCTTTAAGTGCACTCTTTCAACGTGGACCAGATGCCACATGGCGTATGATATTGCGCAAACCGTAAGTGTAGAAAGTTTTTGAGAAGCCAAAGAGTGGGCAATGGAATTTATGTTAGGAGCTAACAAGTCCAACAAGTGGAATGTGCAACAAAAGGTTTTGAACTATAAAATGTGCTTATTTTAATTATTTTCGAACGCAAAGCGTTCTATTTGCATTGTCAAATTGAGGCATCAAAAAACAAATTGCAAAGCACGCCGATTTTAACAGAGCCGATTTAATTGAGCTCAAATGAGGATTTTTCTTATTCTCATTATCCTTTTCCACTAATGGATGTTATTTCAATGAGCAGAAATCATGTTTTTAAATGTCAACTTAAACTGCTGAGGAAATATTTCAAACATTAGCAGACTCAAAACCTCATTGTGATGCCATTGTTTTGTGACAAAAGTATCTCCAACAACAATCAACTACACACATTGCCATTTACATTTCCATTGCTTATTTGCCATTTTGATTTCCATAAGCAAATTCTCAGGCTTATGCAAATATTTGGTCTTCTCCTTTGAGCCCAGACAATTAGTTGCATTGTCGTAAAGACCACAGAGCACAACCATACATTCTTGCTTACATACATGTTTGCCCTTACAGTTCACATGAACGCACTTCCGAGGAATTGGAGCTAGTATTCGAGGAACTTGTCCATATTGCTGCACTCTCTCATTTATCAACCAGCATCAAGCGCGAGCTTTCATCGATAATAGTATTTGAGGCTCATGCCCAAGCGGGCACAATATGTGAGTACAAAGGCAAAGCCATTAAAAAAAGTGAAAAGTTTTGTCAAACTTTTTAATTAAACTCTGCACCATTTCAGCTAATTATGTCTCAATAAACGGGCTTTATTATAATTAAGGGCAAAAAAATTTAAATACTTATAAAAACTTTTATCCTTACTTTTTACCCCTTTATCTAAATGTCAACAACACGCCGCCACAAAAAAACAACATCAAAATCTTCTTAAATACTTCAGTATTCAATCAAGGAGACGAGGGCCGCTCTTGGTATATTCTACTCAAAGGCTCTGTGGATGTTGTAATACATGGCAAGGGAACTGTTGCCACTTTAAAGACTGGCGATGATTTTGGGAAATTGGCTTTGATTAACGACGCACCCAGGTAAGGCAAATGACTAACCAATTTTAACAAAAACTATTACGAAATTTTCTTTTAAACCAGAGAAGATACTTATTTTTTTAGTTTAAAAAAGCATGTTGGCTCGACATTAGCTTCAACAGGTAGTAGCTGGAGTCACTTTAGTCTTCTGGCTAGAGACAGCAACAATAGCAACAACCACAACAATAGATGACAAAGATCCATTGTGAGGCATACAGAGTTAACAATTGCAAACATTGAAACAAAATATTTGTTCGAGCTTGAACTGAAGAGTTTTAAAAGAGCTATTAAATTGAATTAGGTAGGAAAAATTCTTAGAAAATATATTACATTTCCAAGGGGGGCTATGAAATCGCAAGAAAATTTTATTACGAAATTTTTTGCGAACGAAAAATGATAATAAATGCGTTTATTACAGACAGAGGTAAAATAGTAATAATGAAAATTCTTAGTCAAAGAGGGAATTTCTTGATCCAACTTTTAATCCCGATTTTTTTGATTTATGAGTTTTCATCTCCATTTTATTTTACTTTGTCAGCTTTCTCCATTGAAATACTTATTCTCTCCTATACAATCCGGACTAAGAACGAATTAGGCTCTACCATAGAAACAGAATTCATAATAATTCAGGAACGAATAAACAGTTTTTCAAATGCGCTCGCGCTTTAACTATTCCATAGTGGATAAGACTTCAAGCAAATTTCTTTAAACTTTTTATGTGACCATTAATAGAAAAATTGTGGCCGGGTGGCTCAACGGTTAGTGTGCGCGACCGCTCTGCAAGTGGTGGTGGGTTCGATCCCGCCTCGGAACATCTAATGAAAGGTTTTTTCTTTGAATGAGCTTTACACCCGGTCACCCCCCTCTGCTGTTGGCGCCAGCTTTGTAGTAATTAGAAATGCAAAAGCTTCTCAAACTGCCGTTCGGATTCGGCGTTAAACTGTAGGTCCCTTTCTCGAAATGGGCTATGAACAAATGGAAGATTGGTTTACTTTAGTTTAATTTAATTGTTAACCTGGGAAAATATGATAAACGCTAGTGTTTTTAACTACCTTTAATTTTTGGTCTCGGTGGTCCTTTCGGTAAAAATACCCAAATGAACTTGATCAGCAATCCTCAACTGCCCAGTTTACTGTGGCAATAGTCTGTCAGTTGAAATTTTAATATTTTTTGTGATCGATTCCCATATCTTATATAAATTAACACGAAGATAGGCTCAATCTTTTTATCAGAGAAAACGATAGTTCAGCTGTATTCGGAAGTTCTAGTGAGAAAAACTTTTTTGTTTTATTTGGGATCGCCAAATTTAGTGATTAACAGTTTGTTATGCTTTTCCCCTATTTTTTTACATGTAAAATTTATGTGACCTTTCTGCCTCTACTTATTTTGCAGTTCAAAATTTGACCAGCTCTTTGTTGTTATTGTTGTTATATTTAAGTAATCGGATCAATAGTGTTAATCTTTTCAATCATATTTAATAAGAACAAACACAAAATGTAGTTTAATCTCTCAACTTTTAGCCCTCGTTTTAATTAAAAACCGGGTGTAAGCTTATTTATCCTTAACAAATATAAGCTGCTCTGAACTGCAGTCATTTTTCATGTTTGTATTTATATATAAACTACATATATAAAAGCCAACCATACATATTTCAATGTCCGGTCAAATGAATAAACTTTATTTACGCACTTGTTGTGCATATCGATCGGTATTGCCGACAAATACAATATGAAATGCAATTTAAAATACTTTTAGCCTTGCGGCCCGGAGAGGGGACAAAACATTTCAGTCAACCAAAAAGTGTTCCACAGCCGAAAGGCGGGAGCGTAAATTTCGGATTGCTGAAGCGGACCGGCAGTTTTTCTGAATTTGGTTGTGGGGAAAATGAAATTAACAAAATTGCATTTTGCACGAAAATCACAAGCATAATTCATTAAAAGTTGAGCTAAGTGAAAGTTAAGCAAATTGATATTTATTTCAATGGCAATTGCAAAAAGTTTGATGTTTTGATCAAAATAAAAAATGTTTCAGGAAAAACATTTAAAAACGGCCTGTTTATTAAAAATCTTCTTGGTCTTGACAGCGGTTTCAAGAACCGGGAATATTTGTTGATAATTATATATGTTGCTATCTATTTTTCAGAGCTGCTACCATTGTCTTAAAGGAGAACAATTGTCATTTGCTGCGCGTGGACAAAGAGCACTTCAATCGTATACTCCGTGATGTGGAGGCCAACACATTGAGACTGCAGGAGCATGGCAAAGATGTTTTAGTACTTGAGCGTGTGGCCAAACAACGGGGACAGCATTCGGCATTTAAGTGAGTTTTTATTATTTGAATTGAAATTGTACAACTTGGTAAATTGCTTTTTCAGATACACGGTCATGTCCGGCACTCCGGCAAAAATGCTGGAGCATTTGCTAGAGACGCGACTCGGACAGACGGTCAGCGGCATGGATCCATTTTTAGATGATTTTCTGCTCACGCATATTGTATTTATGCCGGTGGTGCAGCTGGTAGACGAATTGGCCAACTAATATCCTTTTTTTAAGCAAAACGACTTTTCATTTAATTGAATTGCTTTAGAAATTCTGAGTCAAAATGCTTGCCACGTTTCACAGCTTTGCCATTCGAAGGCTTTGCCACTTTAAAGTCCTTTCTGACACATCAAGGTAACTCATTCCGGGGCAAAAATGCAAAGAAACCACTTTTGGACTATGACTTGCCCCAGCTCAAGAGTCACGTTCTCTCGGGTGGGCAACAAACATTTCCACGGCGACAGTTTAAGTGTTGGCAGCACGCAAACCACACATGACCAAAACCACGCCCACACACACACACACTCAGTATAAGCCTGGCATTAACTATGTCGAAATAGGGGGAAGGTAGCAGAAAATGCTAACAAGCAAACACTTCCGTCCCATTTTCCGGACCAAAAAACAAAAAGCAACTGCCAACTGCTTAACTCGAGAAGAAACAAAAGCCACAATGAAGATGTGGAATCCATACACAAAAAGATGTTTAGGACATTGGGTCAACAATTTGGTAATGTAGTCAGCAGAACGTTAGTCGTAGTCGAGTAGGTGAAGCAATGTTCAATGATGCCTGAAACTAATCTCACAATCTGCATTGGAAAACGTGATGTGCTTAATAAGCAGACAAGGGACACTGGTCTACATGGTATCAAAAGATAAAAAAAACAAGGAAAAAAAAACAAGAAAAGGGAGGCATGAAATAACGCCAGGTGAAATAACGCCCCCGGGCGTTATTTCCCTCCTAAAAGTGAAATAAAGCCCGCGGGCGTTATTTCACTTTCAAAAGTGAAATAACGCCACTAATGAGTGAGTAATTTGGTTGACCAGTGTAATGCCAGCTAGTTTGCCACATAGTCAGTTTTCCCTTTTTATCAAAATACATGCTTATTCCTCGATTGGTTTCTCTCCTTAACCACTGTGTACCTTTCATTGTAATGCCCATGATGAGGCCCAAACTCCCGAGGATCGTGAGTATATAATCAACTTTAAGAAGCGTGTCATTCAGTTCATGCAAAAATGGGTTATGGCCGTGCGACATGCGGCCTTCGAAGAGCCCAATGTGTGTGATTTCATCGAAGATTTGGCCGCCGAAGTGGAGGCGGATCCCGATTTGAATGAGGAGACAAGCATTGTGCACAATGTGCTAACACAAATGGCACGCTATCAGGAGGATCGTAATCAGAATGCGGGTCAAAAGTGGAAACTGCCACCCAGTGGGCAACCAATTTGTCTATTCAGTGGCAATGCCACGCCATCAAAGACGGTTATCCGACCCGACGATGACAGTAAGTGACAGTCTAAAAGAGAATTGAAAAACAAATGGAAATGGAAACGCTTTTTATGCTTGTTTTTAGTCATTTTCCGCGTCTATTGCGCCGACCACACCTACTGCACCCTGCGTTTTCCCATGCACACCACAGCGAAGCAAATCAAAGCCTGCGCCGCTGAAAAGCTGCAATTGAATCGAGGACCCGACGACTTGTGTCTGGTCGAGGTGAAATCGAATGGCGAACGTTCAGTATTCAAGGACAACGATGTTAGCATACCCACGGGTCTAACGCTCAATGGACGTCTGTTTGTCTCCGTCAAGGATCATCTAGATGCCTTGGTAGGCACAAAAGCCTTCCACTGGGAGGAGAGACTTGAATTCATTGATTTCTTTCTATTTCAGACCCCACTACAGGAGCAGGAATGTCCCACAGAAGGGGTGGACATCGATTTAGAAATGTTAAGCACCAAAGAACTGGCCTATCACATCACTTTATTTGAATGGGATTTATTCTGGGCTGTGCATGAATATGAGCTGCTCTATCACACATTTGGGAGGCATCATTTTGGCAAGGTAAGGCCTGGCCAATTAGTCCGCAGACATGACCGCAACCTGTTGGCCATTTGTCTTGCCCTGAAATTAAGTTAGTCAAGAAGTTCCTTCAATTAAAGGTTGGCCAAACTATTTGGTCAACGATTGTCTGCTTTACACTAGAAAAAGTTTCGCATGATTTTGGGATGATTTATTTTATTTCACAACAGAATATTAAAATCAGGGCTGCCAACCGGCTTTGACCCGAACCGGTTTTGACCTGAACCGGTTTTGACCCGAACCGGTTCAAACCCGAAATTCCGACTTTTATTTTGCTGTGAACCGAACCTTGAAACGAACCGCTTTAAAAATAAAAGCTAAACCTGAACCTGTTCCGATCCTAAAATTTCGGTTCGGTTGAACTAAAATTATAGACATGATAAAATTTGACCTACGAACATTGGGCCAGATTTCAGTTTGGGCGGCATAAATTCAAAATTTTTATGGAAACAAATCGTGATTTTTATCAAATATTCTTAAAGACTAAGCGTCCTACTAAGCTTTGGATATCAGTGCAGCCCTAGATTTTTAGCAGGGCTGCAAAGTCAAGTGTTCGGTCAGCTTTAAGCTTGTGCCAATTTATCACCTGTGAGTAAAAATTAAATGTAAAATATGGAAATTAAAGGTAAAGGTTTGTAGAATGTGAATACTGAAACAAATTGTGTGTTGTTCTTGTTAAATGTTTTTTCTGTTTACCGTTTTGTTATGTCCTTATTTAGAAACAAGTAAGGGAGCTGTAGTCGAGTGCCCCGACTACAAAATACCCTCTTCTCATGATTTCGTGTGTTTTCCTTTACATACACACACACTCTCATATACACACAATCCAACATTCACACAAACGCATGCGGCCGCGAGCGGTAACTGACAATGCCAGACCCCCCTCTCTCCCACAAGCAAAATTAATTCGTATATAACTTCGGTGGTTTTTGTCCGATCCTATTGATCTTTATACCCTGTTCCCATTGAAAATGGGAAAAGGGGGATCATGAAGTTGTGCAGAAGTATGTAACAGGTATAAGGAAGCATTTGCGACCCTATAAAGTATTTATATTCTTGATCAGCATCAAAAGCCGAGTCGATCTAGTCATGCCAGTCAGTCAGTCGGTCTGTCCGTCCGTCCGTCTGGACAAACAGATCCTCGAGATGGAAAGAGATAGAGGTTTGACATGTAAGGGACAAAAACTTCCTAGACTTGCAGGCAGATCAAGTTTATTTTCAATTTTTGCCACGCCTTCTCCTGCCACCGAGAATTGTCAAAAACGTCATATCTTCGGCAGTATTATAATAAGAAGGTTCGTACCTTCTGGACATATTTAGTAATCGGGATTCTTTATCGATCCCCCAAAGGAATGGTAAAGAGCGGATGAACGATAGTCGAGTTATAAGGAAAACAAATCATTATGGTCAGCACCGGTCGCAACGGTGATGGGCAGCACTTCACAGAGTATATTACAGGTTGACAAAATCTACATGTAAAATAACTTATGCTAGGATAAGAGATTAAGTTAAAGCCTTGACTTCATTTGCGATTCAATTTGTTGTGACTTGGATTGTTAGCAGGACTTGGCGGCGCTGCGTTCTTATGCATGTGGCAACTTCCCACTGTGGCTGACTTCTGTGTAGTCAGCGTTCCTTTGATAAGCCGTGCAGGTAAAAAAGTGTCCCCTGCTATAGTTTTTGATTCATCGCAATGAATTTTAATACATTTTTCGCAAAAATATTATCCCAGATCCCCCAAAAGTTTCATCGCATTCCTATGAAAGGAATAATTTGGCAAATTTCTTGGCTTTGCAAATATATCCTGCCATTTCACGTTTTTTGGACCATCTTCCGCACATTTGTTCAACTGAGAAATCTTTGCAGGCAAGCGTCCAAAAATTCCACAATGTTTCACCGCAATCGCATGAATGGTATAAATTCACGAATACCTTTGGTACAGCGTATAAAAATAGACACTGTTTCTTAATGCTATGTATTGGATTTGCATAACTTATATTTCTTGGGTAACATTATTCGGAGTCCTGGTCCAGAAATAGTGACACATATACGTAAATATAAATTTACTTTTGACAGACGGACAGACAGACGGAGTATGTAACAGCCAGAAGGAAGCATTTCCGACCCCATAAGTATATATATTCTTAATCAACACTAACAGCCGAATCGATATAGCCATGTCCGTCTGTCCGTCTGTCTGTCTGTCCGTCTGTCTGTCCGTATGAACGCACAGATCTCAGAGATGGTAAGAGATAGATGTTTGACATGTATGGGACATATGCTCCTTATACTTGCAGGCAGATCAAGTTTATTTTCAACTTTTGCCACGCCCCCAAAGGAATGGTAAAGATAGGATGAACGGTTTTCGAGCTATGAGGAAAACAAACAGTTATGGGCAGCACCGGTCGCAAAGGTGATGGGCAGCACTTCACAGGTACAGAGTGTGTTATAGTCGGGCTTGACCGACTTTCTTTCTTGTTTTAGCAAGCCATTGACCTCATTTTTATTCACCATTTTCTAGCTTTTTTGAAAGTAAAATATTTCTAATAAAACAGACTGGAGTTCAAGCTGTTTTTTAAATGAAATTTCCATTTTTATATTTTTTTTAAATTAAATCGGTTGGAAAATTTGGCCAACAAGACAGTCGTACTTTTAATACCCGTTACTCGTAGAGTAAAAAGGGTATACTAAAATCGTGCAAATGTATGTAAAAGGCAGAAGGAAGCATCTACGACGATCTAGCCCTGTCCCTCTGGACGTCCGTCTGTACGTCCGCCCGTCTGTCTGTATGAACACCTAGATCTCAGAGACTAGAAGAGCTAGAGCAACCAAATTTTATTTGTAGACTAGTATTGTCTGCACGCAGATCAAGTTTGTTTTTAATTTTGGCCACGCCCCCTCTCGCCCCCGCAATAAGAAATGTTGAATAACTCCCACAATGTTTAAGATATCGATTTCAAATTGAAGCTTAAGTTTTGAATATCTTTAATCGCTTAAAATTTTATAAAGATCGGATCATAAATAGCGGAGTTATAAGATTATATTCTTCAGTCAAACATATGGGGCTTACAAACACCGTTGTATTCTTTTAGGCGCTGTGAGCTACACATAAGTAATGCCTTTTGAACACTTCTTTCTCTAAGTAACGGGTATATCGAAGTCGGGAAGGCCGATTTTAACTTAAGCTCTCGTTGGATAAGGCAACATTTAACAATTTTGATTTCAAATATTAATTCTGTACCAACAGAGACTTCACAAGAAAAGGCTTCTTTGTGTCTGATTGCAGCACAAGATTGCCCAATTAGCCCTGTAGATCACATGAACAATCACTTTTGTGGGAATAAACCATTACTTGCGCTTACATTTCTTAGCTATTTTTCATGGCTATTTTAAAATTAAGCTTGCCATTTGTAGTCGATTTAGCTACTTTTGAGTAACGTGGGACTACAATAATCTCAATGCAAGAGAGATGTTATCGTATTCAATGATTAGAATGTCGTGACTTCAACTTAAGTATTTATATAGTTACTTTAACTTAATTCCTATAAGGGTGCGTGCTTTACAAAAACAATTTTGCAATTGTCATCTTAATCTGAACATAATCAATATTTTTGATTTTTTTTCAGATCACCGCAAATTTGGATGTATTTCTACGACGTTTTAATGAAGTTCAATACTGGATTGTCACCGAACTGGTATCCACTCCAAGCCTTAACAAACGGGTTGGTTTAATACGTAAATTCATCAAGTTGGCCGCCTAGTAAGTCTTAAGCTCTCCCTTCTAGTCTAAATCTAACCATTTCTCCTATTATTGCAGTTGCAAGGAATATCAAAATCTAAATGCCTTCTTTGCTGTAGTTATGGGCTTATCGAATATGGCCGTCTCTAGATTGCATCAAACTTGGGACAAAATACCTTCGAAATTCCGTAAAATCTATCAAGAATTTGAAGCGCTGATTGATCCCAGTCGCAATCATCGGGCTTATCGTGTATTTGTGGGTAAATTGCAGCCACCTTTAATACCATTTATGCCCCTGCTGCTTAAGGATATGACCTTTGCGCATGAGGGCAATAAGACCAGCCTGGATGGCCTGGTGAACTTTGAGAAAATGCACATGATGGCCCAAACCATGCGTACCATACGCTTTTGTCGTTCCAGAAGTTTGGGTAAGCATCAAAGCTTAGCTTAATGTAGATGGATGCTTTTTAAATTCTTACTATTGGCTTAGGTTTGGAGCCTCCTTCGCCCAAAAGTGAGGGGGAAGTGCGTTCATATATTAGCTGCTTCCGGGTGATTGACAACCAACGTATACTGACAGCTATGTCACAGAAGGTGGAGCCCACCAGAAAGCTCTAAATACAACCAAGCGACAAGTACACAAATATATATAAATATATATATTTATTTATCGAGTATTTAAGTGTCTAAAGAATCTATAACTAGCTGCACAGTTACCAAGAGCTTAGCTGAGTTGCACGAAAAACCAGTGAGAAACCCCAGCAACACCAACAAATCTATGAAAACTATCTCAAATTTTAATGGAACTGAAACAGAATATGCAAAACACAACCGAAATTTTTTTGTTAGTACAAAAACTGAAATTGGCATTGCGGGGGACTCCCCGGAGATAGACGAGTGTGTGATACTAAAATATATTTAGAGAGGAGGCAACATCAAAACCTAATTTAACAAATTTCCTACTACAAGCACTTTAACTCTAATCCTAAGAACATTCTACAATTTTAGTACAATATATTGTAATATATGAAATCTATTTTTTTAGCGTGAACACAATTCACTATTCAACCATCTAGTTGCAACTAGTTAAATAACATTTAAGATTTGTAGTGTATAAGTTATTTAAACTTTGCTTTCATTTTTTTTTATCGAAAATAAACTATTTATTTGAACTTAATTTTTTGTTTTGTTTAAAATATTGCAGTTAATAAACAATAAATACACTGGAGAGGGACCTTATTAGTTGTAGAAGATTATAAAATATGTAAAATTAGTTTAAATGTTTAGAAAATCATGCAACCAAATTGATTAGTAAGCCATTGTAGGTCTCCAATCTAGCATTGTAGCATCCAACTCCTCTCCCATAAAAAGGTCTCTCGAACAACGATACAACAATTAAACAACCCACATGTAGTATATATGTAAACACACCAAATGACATAGACATAACTCTTAACCAACTAATAATATGACCTACTTCTACTTGTACTATTTCATTCAATGGTTTCTCCCAAGAAATTTTCGCAATTTTGTATCAATAGCCGTAACGAATTTTCAAACAAAAACATTGATATATTTAATCAATTTTAAATTGATTTTACATAGACAACGCAACACCAATTGTTTTTTAGAATATGACTAAAGCCTTTTAATTACTTTATCTACACAATTGGCCGAAAACCGCAACAGAAAATGGGTATTTCTAATCTATCTAGAGTCGTCCATTTATAATTGTGTAGACCCAAACATTTTAGCATACCCCAAATGTATTTGATAAAATAGAAAAACTAGTTTTAAGCCTTAAGAAATGTTTCCAAAACCTGTTTGTGTCAAATATGTAGATATCTGTAAATGTATAAGGGGCCCTTAACGTCTGGCGAACTGACTAAATCATCAATCAGGTGTGAAATCATAAAACAGAATCTCACACACAGTTAACTTGATTATAAAGTTTTTTCCGAATTTTCACCCAATCGCTTTGAGAAGGAGTAACCTTAGAATGCTTCTATCAGGCATTATAAATATATAATATACGTTTACATTTCAATTTTAGATTCTTTACCTTTATATCAGAGCTCGCAAAAAACTCTCAACTCTTTTAACGTGTCGGCAAAAAACAGTTTGGTTACGGTTTGGTTACAACGAACACAGGGAGCGAAAGACAGTTTCAGTTCTGTTTTTGCTCAATTTTGTTGCTCTCAGAGCGAAGACTTTTTTTTCGTTCCTGTTTCTCTTCTGTCTTTCACTGGCACTTTTGCCGAGCGCAAACTTCCAAACTGTTTTATGCGTATGTATGCGTGACTGTGTGTTACGCTCGTGTTTGTCTTTGTATACCGACCAACGCTGTATAAACGTCCCGTCGACGATTTTGTGACTGTCGTCGACCCACCCTTATACCCCTTACAATGAGTTCGACTGACGTATTTTGCAAGGCGATGTCCGCTCAATTTGCTAACGACTCTCTAGGCACGCTAGGTCGACGCAATGCCATGCAGGAACCGACATGAGCGACGCTCGATAAACGAAATGCCATGCAGAAGAGCGACAATCGTTGTCGTCACGACGCATCACCGTAAAAAGAGCAACGCTGGGTTGACGCAAATACTGTAACTGACCCCAGCCGTACTAGAGGGTAACGAGCGTCACACATACAAACAGCCTACTAAACACAAAACAAAAAACACTTTTCGTAGACACTTATTGTGTTCTGCTTATTTTTAGACAGTTGTTTAGTGAGCGCTCGCTCAAAACAATTGCTGTCGGAGGTTATCGGATGAACAACTCGTGTGTTTTGCTCAACCGAAAGCACTTAACAGAAAACACATGAGGTGAGAGAAAAAGTGTTCCGCTTAGTGAAAGACCGCTTGTGTTGCGTTTGTTTCTGTTTTTCACTGAGACTGGTCGCGTTGGAAAAAGTGCTAACAGTTTTTTGCGAGCTATGCTTTATATGTAAAGTGACAAGTATATATTCGGGGGGTATAGTTAATTCGGCCAAAAAAAAGGCCTATTTTCATGAATTTTTTCACACGATACGGTTAATGTCAGATTAATTATTTTATAAGCATATCAAAGTACAACATTTAAACTGTGTTTTCACAAATTTTCATCGAAAAAAAAAAAAAATGAGCCGTTCGCAGCCAAGCTCCGTAGGCGCCTTCAAGAAAAGAGGTTTTGCGGTGAACAGCATAACTCGTTACTGGATCATCTGAAAAAAAAAATTGTTTATTAGTTAAGATGTTTCTGAAGGTAACTACGTCGATTTTTTTTTCTTTAAATTTTTGGATTTTTGGTAACATTTTGAAGTTAAAAACGTGATTTTAGCCTAAAAATTTGATATATTAGTTATTATAAAATGAAAAATAGTCAGTAAAAAAAAAACAGTCGACGTCAGTACCTGCGGATTTAGTACGAAATAGTGTGCAAATTCGAAGATCGGACTTAGATTTCGAAGGACAGTGTTCACCGACTTAAAAAAAAGTTTTGGACGCTAGAAAATCCATGATAAAACTGAATTATTCTTTCATACTTACATAAAGTCGTCGATGCTTGGTCCATAGAGTATTGAGCTTTCCTCTAGGATGTCCAAAGCATCTTTTTGCGCTTGTCGACGCAAAATTCTCTAGGGGATCACAAAGAGCGCCAGGTATCAAGGTGCCAGCGCGCTCGGCAGCTGCGGAGCAGGTATAGAAGACCGTCCGGGACCGCCCCTCGTTCAAATGGTCATATCTTTTTCAATTTTCGTCCGATTGACATGAAATTTCAACACAACATTCTTGAAATGTTGTACATTAAAAAAAAAAAATTTTTAAAAAGCGAAACAAAAATTATGAAAGAAAGAATGAACGAATTTCACGCGGCCTAATTTCACAGAGCCGGCGGCCACGATTTCTGGTCTCCTTTCTGAAATGAAAAGTAAAATCGGGGTTATATTCAGTACAGATATCATTTTGGTCTGAACTTCGAACAAAATTTTGTGGCGGCCATTGAAAAATAAAAAATCATTTTTGGGAAATTTGTTTGTAGTTTAGTATAAAAAAAGACCAAAATGGGGACAATTCTGCGTCGACTGCACTTAGTTTCATCAAAATCGATTCAGTGTAACTGGAGATATCATGGCCGTCAGGTCAAAAAACGTGGTTTCGAGATTAATGCGCTCAAAGTTTGAAGTTGCTGGGAAAATTGGGTCACCTTGGGATACCTTGGTCACTAAAAGGGCTAATGGGTGTGACATCTTTAGTGATCTTCGTAAAAACGTTTGCATTTGAATTTTAAATTCTTTACCTTTATATGCAAAGTGACAAGTAAATCTTCAATTGCTAGATCAGATAGTGAATTTTAAGCGTTTTGGACCTACTAGCTAAATCTACTTGGCTTTAAACTGTCGGTTTCAATTCGCTCAACTTTCGTCATCTAATCTAGTAGCCTAGCATTTTGGAGGCACTTCACATATAAATGTAAGCAGTTTTTGTTTGAAATACAAGCGTTTATTCGAAAATCACTAGAGATATCCGTGTCGCTCCGTGTATCTCCTAAGCTATTTCGAATTTTGAAAAATCCTTTTAGGGCTTGAAAATAAGATGGGGAAGAAGAAACTGCGAATATGGATTATTAATTTTAATATCTTTATAAACGTGAATGTTTGCAGGCTCAAGGTAGAGGTTTGATTATAGTTCAATAATCAACCAGAATTTCAACAGAGAATACATATGAACATGAACAGTAGCTGTGGCTGTGTAGACGGCCGTTTCGGCTGCCGCCATGGCATAGCCTTCGTCAGTACACTTTCAGTTGCTGTCACACCAACAAGCCATTTGCAAATTCTATTTATATTACTCAGTCGGTGAATAACAAGTTGAGAATTCCAAGTGCACAAAATTTCACGAGCTTTCAACTAGCTTTAAGCTCCGCTCTTTAGGGTAGCTGAAGGTATATGCATTGGCATTGAAGGTTTTCAATGTATCTCTGTTGTTTGTGGCCACTATTTTAATTACTGAGAAATTCGTCTCAGATTGTGCTTAAAGTGTGCCACGATTTTCTTGTGTGCATTTATTTAAAGGGTTCTTCCATTTCTTGGCCAAACGTCCAATCCTGGCAGAAATACGCTTTGGGTATTAGCAGCAAACCTCGCTGGACCCAGCGGAAGTAGTTGAAATTTTGAATGGAAGGAGCTGGACCTTACTGGCTAATTATATTTTCGAAGCGCTGAAGTAACGATTCCACATTATATCCGAATTTTCATAGCCACTTAAAAAAGTCTAAGATTCAATACCAAAGTTTAATTTAATTGTTGTTTTAAAATGAATCCTTAATGTAAATAGGACTGACGGCAAACTAATGTCAATGTCAACATAATGTTCTGGAAATTTCCAAACAAATAAATCTACTACTACAACTATGTAAGCACATATCTTTCCTTAAGCGCGGTGTCCACTCGGCGCGAAATGGATGCGAAATGAAAAACTGCATATAAAACCATCTGCTGCGTAATTTTTCCGTGTCGCAATTCCGTAAACAGTTTCCACTCGACACGAAAAACGTATTGCCACTACGTTCTGTTACCAATTACGTAGCGAGTAAAGTGCTGTTAACGTCTTATTTCGCGCGGAAATATGAGAGAACGAATCGATATTCGCACGGAATTGTATGTGAGAAGCACAAACATAGTCAAAATGAGCGCACCAAAAAAAGAATCTTGCAGAAAGCGACGAAACGCAGTGAAAGATAAGAGCGAGTGGGAAGCTTAACAAAAGTGTTAAGTCATGCCGCTATATGTTGAAACATTATTTATAATTAAATTTATATATTTCAAGTGATGGAATGCAAGGCTGCCTGGGTAGCGCTGAAGGACAGCAACCGGTGCCACACCAAAATGCCATCTGCATAGCGCTGACAAGTAGAGCAGGTGGCGTTCGTTTGGATTAACCTTTTTTGTCGGAATCCATAGCCATTGATTAAAAGTTCGCGGGCGCAACCGACCGCCGGAGAACACTAGTAGCCGAGAGGAGATTGTGTGCCATTGAGAGCTTGGTCTCCCAAATATACAGTATTGCTATGGGTCAATCTAAGCAGCAGGGACTGAAGCATTTAGAAATGTTGACCTTTCGGCACCCCATTTTAAAAAACGTTCAATTGCGATAATTCTGAAGATTGCATAATAATGAGAAATAATAATTTGTTTTCATTTTATTTAATAAAAAAAATATATTAAAATAGAACATAAAATATTTTTTGTGCGAGTTCTGCATTATCCTGCATCATTAATTAATCAACTTCACTTTAATTAAAAATCATAACATCCAATTTGTTTTGTTTACCAACAGCATATTTAAATTTTAACAGCGTTATAACAGTGTAAGGTTACTTTGAATAGACTATCGACGGCCAAATTTCGGTTATCATGTTGATAACAGCAGTTTAGCAGTCTCTATTAAGAATCTGCGAAACATCGTCTATTTCGCGCGTAATATTCCTCGTCGAGTGGACACCGCGATTTACCAACGACTTTTTGCCTATACGGAAAAATATTAGTACGCTGTTGTAAGTCGAATGAAATTTTAAATTAGTCCCCCGATAAAGCAAACACTTGTTATTAACATCTGCCGAAAATCCTTTATATTCTAGAATTCGATTAGCCTTCTCAATGTTGGGCCAAACAGTTTGACAAATTTAAAAGGGCCCACCTATGCGTAGACAAAGAAATATATACTAGCAAATAAATCCTATTGTTGTGCACATTCAATAATAGAACAAAACAAAACAAAAAAGAAATGTACAATTTTTACTTGTGATTCGATTTGACAATCTTATAAAAGAAAACCAACAAATATATATACCAATCAATTTTAATTTTTTTTTATTCAAACTTTGCATAAATTTGGCCATATACTAAGCCGTATCTGTACCTCCGCAACCAACAGTTCTAACTAAAACCAACAAACAAACGAAATGTTCAAAACACAATGTGTACCCAAAACAATCTTGAGAATTTTACTTAGGCAAAAACCTTAAAAATAGACTATAGCTTAAGTGCTCCCAACCGAGAGAGAGCTCACAGTAAGAGAAAAACACCAATAAAAACCATTAACAATTTAGCTGGCCAAGTGCAGGCAATATGCGAGTACATAACAAGAGTAATAATACTTAATAAAACAAAATAATTCATATCCCATATTTATGCAAAGCATCAAGCTAAATAAACAATTAATTTTAAATATTTCAAAACTTAATATAAACCACAAAACCAAAAATTGTATCCTTGAATGTATAATATTTTGAGCTTCAACTAAGAAATATATTCAAATAAAATTTTGGTGTTAGCGAGAAAGAAAATTAAAAAAGACAATATTTTTTGAAGTTTTAATCTCGCACCAATCCAAATTGTTGCAATTTTGATATTACTTTGACTATCTTTTGAGAACAGTTTCGAATTTTTCTCGAAATAGTGTTTTAATGTGAGCCGAACGGCTTTACGAATCGGCTCATTGTTTTGTTCAAAGAAGTTTAGGCATTATCCAAAGACAAGCACGCAATTGGAGGGGCTAGGGTGCTAGAGCGCCTTTCGAAACTAAAAAAAAAAATTTAAATACCTAACCCTTCCCAATAATTTTTCCCCGTCATTCAAAATTGTATCTTATTCGAATTTATTCTCATATTTAAAAAAGCAGAACTTTGGCACAAAAATAAATTGAATTTCTTGCCCACTGTACAGCCGGGCTTTTAATAGCTTTTGCACTCTTGAAAGCTTCTTCTCTTCAGTTATGTGGGAATTACCATATGGTTCAACTATGACGTCATGCCTAACATGACACAGCAGCGCCGCTGTACATTTGCTGTGGAACCTGCTGCCTTGCTCAATAGCAACCAGTTGCTTGTTAAACCTTCGACTTGGAGGAACAAAATTTCATTTCATTCAACCAAAAATGCCAAATTTCGCGCCGAAAATAAAACTAAATAATGGCCTAGAAATGCCTATACTAGGTCTGGGCACTTGGAAATCATATGAATCGGAAGCACATCTGGCCACCAGCCTGGCTATTGACATAGGTTACAGGCACATCGACACCGCCTTTGTCTATGAGAACGAACAGGAGGTGGGCAAGGCCATTCGCGAGAAGATCACCGAGGGTGTGATCAGGCGGGAGGATATATTTGTGACTACGAAATTAGGTGGCATTCATCACGATCCCCATGTGGTGGAACGTGCTTTCCGTTTGAGTTTGACGAACTTGGGCTTGGACTACATCGATTTGTATTTGATGCATCTGCCCATTGGGCAGAAATTCCACAATGACAACAACGTGCATGGCACTCTAGAGCTCACGGATGTAGATTATCTGGATACCTGGAAGGAGATGGAGAAATTGGTGGACTCGGGTCTGGCACGCAGCATTGGTTTATCCAATTTCAATGCCGAACAAACGGAACGAGTCTTGGCGAATTGCCGAATCAAACCTGTGGTCAACCAGGTGGAGTGTCATCCGGGATTTCAGCAGCATAAACTTAGGAAGCATGCCAAGCAGCATGATTTGGTTATTTGTGCTTACTGCCCGCTGGCTCGTCCTCGACCCGACCGCCAGTGGCCTCCATTCATTTATGACGAGCATGCCCTTCAGTTGGCCAAGAAATATGGACGCTCTACTGCCCAAATCTGTCTGCGTTATTTGATGCAAATTGGGGTGGTACCTCTACCCAAATCCTCCAATAAATCACGTATTGCTGAGAATTTCCAAATATTCGATTTTGAGTTGAGCCCCGAGGATGTCACTTCCTTAGAGCGATATCACACGGGAGTGCGTATCGTGCCCTTCTCGGGCATGGCTAGTCATAAGTTTTATCCCTTCAATGCTGAGTTCTAGGCTGTCTTAAGTATTGTTTTCTAATTAAACATTTTGGTATTAAAGTTAGCTGAGAAATGCTCGTTGGGAATGGAAGGCTAATCAGCTTGTTAAACGGAGGCTTTACTGGCTGATAAGATGGAAGTTGCTTTTCTTATCTTGTGGAAAAGATGTTTTTTTAGTGATAAAACACTAATTAAATGCACATGCCTGTGAACTGTCATTTTACGATTCATCAACAATCATTTGAATGTGTCTCATGTGTTATCAATTGCACATATTTTAGATCTTCCATAATCAAAATACAGACGGCGACCTTGGGCGGCGATCGTGCGATAGTCATTTGATTCGAGTCATTCGCCATTCGATAGTCAAAACAAGGCAACTCTGCGCGTGATTAGGGACGCCCTATTAAAATCTTGAATGAATGAATTTGGAAAAGTGGTTCATTCTGTGATCGCGTATAGTGATCCCTCTGATACTGCTGTAACTGAAACTGAAATCAGTCAAATTTAAATTCTACTATATCCCACAATAATATATCTCTACCCCCTTTCACATCTTTATCCTCTCCACAAAAGGCAGGTATCAAGGTCTACCAGGGTCACCAGGGTGATGCCGTCCTTGGAAGAGACAGCTAGCAAAAAAGATGCAATACGACCACTTTTCTATGCGGATCTTTTCAAGAATTGGCAGAGCAATCCCCAACTTTCAGCTCAGAAAAAAACGTTTGGCCTCTTCTCATCAAGTACAGCATGGGCATTCTCCTTTTTCGAAATTATGAACATTTCTTTATTTGTAGTATTGTATCACTGCAGTGATTATTAGAGTCGCCAAGTTTTAAAATAAACTGCACTAACATATCCCCAGACATAGACAGCGACTCTGATGCTGAAGGGGACTGCGATTCGATTCCTATTGAACTAGATGTTGAGCTATATGAAATTTAAATAGTAATTAATCCAGGGATAACAAAATAGTAAGTGCTCTTTTCAATATACTTTTGAATAAAACTTTTATTTATTTATTTTATTTTATACTTACCAATTTCTTCTTTTGCTCTCTGATAATAGTGACTCCCGGAAAGCTGCTAACCATCAACACCTTTATTTAGAAGAACCTACTTTGAAGGCCGAGAACTTTTTAAACAGCCCTCGCATTGATACACTTTTAATTTTGTATATTTTGTAATAAATAGTACAACCAAATACAAAAAACAGAATTTCGAAATTTTTTCCAGATTTCTTTCCATAAGTTTTAAAAAACCAGGTAAAATTTAGCCGCCAGCACGTGAAGATGGCCTTATTATAACATGGGCGGTAGCGGTGTGCGTGGTCGGATTGTTGTACAACTTTGTTGTCAAATGTGCCAAATTGCAATTTTCTAACTACATTTCTCGAAATCTGGCCCAATGTGCACTGACCTGTTTAGACCACAGGAGCCTCAAACTTTGGGGAGCTCCTGCAAGAAACCAAAAATTTGTAAATTGTGCAGAAAATTTCTCAGCACGCTGATATGTTTAAATTTGTAGTTGATACCAAAAAATCCGAAAAAACCCATAGTCGGCTGGGCCAATTTAAATCTAATTTTTTTCAGTTGTTCGTTTTTGCCTGGAGAAGGTTTTTGGAAGCCGCGAAATTTGAACAATTATACCAATCATCCGACTGCGATGTAACTTTCGGGAATGGTTGGACGCTTGCCAGCGAATGTTTCTTAGATAAAGAAATGGACGGGAAATGGTCCAAAAACCGCGAAATTTGTAAAACTATAACGTTCATCCGACTGCGATGAAACTTTGGGGAATAGTTGGACTCTTGCTTTCGATGGATTCTAAGGTAAGGAAATGGTCCAAAAGCCGCGAAATTTGTAAAATTATACCGTCCATCCGATTGCGATAAAACTTTCCGGAAACCTCGAAAGCGATCATTTTCAACTGGGCTCGCAGTCATAAGTCATAAGATATCTTAGGAAAAAGAATCGCGATATTTGCAATCTTAAATAACCACATATACCTCATTAAAGGGTCAGAACTAGAGTTGGGCGCTTGTCGAATTTTTCCAACTCGACACGACTCTAACACGAATGGCCTATTTAAAACACGCACTGCCAAAAGTTTAAAAAAACACGACACAGCACGACACGTACGACTTTATTTAAAGAGAAAAATCAATTTTCTGGGTATATACGTCTGTCCACAAATCTGAAGTAAAAGACAAATACACAGAGGAAGTAAAAATAAGTAAAAGCTACACGAAAATGTAGTTTTTCTACACGTTTCACAGGGATTTTCAACTGCATGCCACGTTTAGCTTTCTCATTTCTATTTGCGGCGTGTAGCTTTTCTAAGCGCCACGTTTAGCTTTCCCATTTCTAAATGCAGCGTGTAGCTTTTCTATATGAACGTTTAGGATTTTCATTTCTAAATGTGGCATATATCTTTCTACACGCCACGTTTAGCACATATAAAAAACACAAAAAAATCCTACTTTCAGCAATACTATTAGCACAAGGGAATGTGTGGAGGAGGGTAGTGTGGGGAGGAAGCGGCACAAAGAGGGTAGGGTCTTCCTTCCGAAAAAACTTACAATTTAATTTTTTTTATTTTTTACTTACCTTGTCTGGGATTCGAACTCATAACTTACTTACCTTGTCTCGGAAACATACACACAACTTACTTACCTTGTCTCGGGAACTCACACACAATTGCCGGCAGCTTAGCCCATACGACTATATAAGCAACCGCGCTGCAATGCGTCAAATCACAGTTATAAAGGGAAGCAACAAGCGACGATGAGCTACACGTTTCGTGTATATTTTCTAAATGTAGCATTTAGCATCTGAAATCACTTACGTTTGTTTAGAAAACCTACAGGGCACGTGTGGAAAACAGTTTTCTAGACGGAAAATTTAACTTTTCTGTACTGATTTTAAGCTTCATTTTCGTTTCGAACTTCTACACGCGCGTGTAGGTTTTCAATATCTAAACGTTGATGTAGAAAACCTACATTTCCGTGTGGAATTCAGAAAGCTTAATGAAAAATGTTGAAATACTTTGAAAAAACGCTGATTTTCTCTTGTCATGTAGCCTTTGCATTTGTCCACGCCGCATTTAACTTTTCTGCATGCCTCGTTTACTTTTTTATTTCTAAACGTTCGTGTAGTTTTTTTCTAAACGCCACGTGTAGCTTTCTGTTTTCTACATTTTCGTGTGAGATTTGGCAAGGTGAACTGCGTTTTGTTTAGGATTGTCGTTCCTACACGTGGCGTGTAGCTAATTTTGTTTTCTCTGTGTACTGATGCTTTCCATTAGCTACTCCTTAATTCTGTTGTATTTATTCATTAGACATAACTTTGGTAGCCAATGTTTTTCTTGACAAGGAAGGGTCTTCAAAATTTGTATTGCCAAAGGCAGCACCTACGTTTATGATCTTTTGAGCGTTCTCACGAAATTTGTTAACAAACCTTCCGCTACGCTCGATGTCTCTAAGTCCTTAGCAACGAAAACTAACTGCTTTGGCTCAAGATCATCTAAGACTTTCTGTGTGGCATTCTTTTTAGTCTGATCAGCAGTGGATACAGTAAATATGTAAATATTTATTAGTACCTATATTTGATCGATTAACATATTGACTTAGTATTTTTATACTCTGTACCAAAGGTACATAGAGTATAATAAGTTTGTGCTAGCCATGTCCGTCTGTCCGTATGAACGCACAGATCTCAGAGTTGGTAAGAGATAGAGGTTTGACATATAAGGGACATATGCTTCTTATACTTGCAGGCAGATCAAGTTTATTTTCAATTTTTGCCACGCCCCCTCCCGCCCCCGCAAATTGGTAAAAACGTCATATCTCCCACAGTTTTATAGATAGAAGGTTCGTTCCTTCTGGACATATTTAGTAATCAGGATTATTTATCGATCCGTCAATCGCATGAACGGTTGTCGAGTTTTAAGGAAAACAAACAATTATGGGCAGCACAGGTCGCAGCGGTGATGGGCAGCACTTCACAGTTACAGAGTATGTTATAGTCGGGCTTGACCGACTTTCTTTCTTGTTTATACTGGGTAGTGAAGCAGTGTTGGCTTGTGTCGTGTTTTTTCGTGCTTTGACTAAAATCTGACACGCACATGCACGCACGAACACGTCGTGTAGGGCCGTTACTCCACGAAAAACACGACAAGCGACCATTTCTAGTCAGAACTAAGTAAAAGTTACACGGAGTTATAAATTTTTCGACGATAACGAAAACGCCAAAAAATTTACCATTCATTACGATGAATTGCATGGGTAAATTACTTACGAGTGGAAACAATATTGGTTACAAAATCTTCCAAGTGCTCATTTTTTACAACTTTCTCAGTGCATTTGCGAACATAATCAAGACTTTTTTGTCGAAAACATAGTGGCATTCCTGAAAGTGATTTGCTTTCGATTTTGATTTGTTTTGGACTTCGTGCAACAGCTGCTCACGACGAAAAAAAAATTACTTACAACTTGTTTAAATTCTGCTGATACATAATTGTAAAAAAGTTGAAAGTTTTTTCGCATTTCAAATTTAAGTAATTAAATGAACTCACTTCGTTCGACCTTTATCAAATACATAATTAATTGATTTTGTAAAGTTGCAAACATTCTTTGCTACAGATTTTGCCCACAAACTTACTTAAGAAGCATAGAAAACTAGTTTTCACAGTTTAATTTGCATTTTTTTGGTTTCGCGCCTTTGTTTAAATTGCCGCCAATTGTTCTGCAAACGAAAGCAAATCAAAATGAAATCAGGGTCGTTCCGTTAACTTTCAGGAATACCACTAATATTCGTCAACAAGCATCAGAGCAGCAGCTGGAATTCTTGAGAAATCGTGCTGCTATATTCAAAACAAAAAATTAGCTCTCAATGAAGTAAAAAAGGAAAAAAGGAAAGTGCTAACAAGATTATAATATTACTATCGGTATAAACAGATGCCATAACCGTTAACGGCTTCAACCCAGCATGTTGAGCCAAATAAATATTTTATTGTAAGCAAATCTTGCGAACGCATCACCTCAAAGTGAACTACCACGAACGAGTCACTTTTGCTCCATTTTTAACAGTTTCCATCCCTGGCTCAAACATACATATGTTCGCCAACGCTAAACCCAGAAAGTGCCGTCACTGAGCAAAATGTCAATAATATTAAAACGTAACCTGCGCTCGCCCTGGCTTCTTAAGGTAACTATAATAGATGAACGATAATGTCCTTCCAGGGTAATCCCTTTTTTTCAACTACTAGCAACTGTGCTATAGCGTCAGCTCCCAGTCGGGCAATGCAGCCACCGCCGACACCACTGCTAAGACAATACCCAAGAATCTGCTAGAGGAGAAGCAAACTGCCCATTTGCAAAAGGAAAATGGAGCCATATTTGACAAGAAACCCTTTAAATTACACTTAGACAAGGGTGAGTTTCTCTCAACAGGAGAAATTTGAGAATTATCCAAATGTTTACATAACCGCAATTCTTACAGACAAAACCTACAGCTGGTGCCTGTGTGGAAAGTCAAAGTCACAGCCGCTATGCGATGGCACGCATAGGAATGAGTTTCTCAAAATCAAGCAAAAGTAAGAGTGGAAAAAATTCTTCAAATATATTTTAAATTTTGATCCCTTATCTTTTTCCTCTAGACCCATACGTTTCAAGGTGGAGAAAACGGGCGACTATTGGCTCTGCAACTGCAAGCAGACCACGCACAGGCCCTTCTGTGACGGTACACACAAACAGCCGCTCATCCAGGCAGCTGTTAAATAGTTGCATTTAAATTGGCTAGATCCAATTGTTAACAATAAAACGCGATTCCTTGTTTTGATCAAGCAACAGTTGGTATTATTCTTTATTCTAGTTTTTATAGAATGATAATACATTTTTATGGTATTTTTGTGTATTTGTTGGGATAATTAATATGATTTTAAAAGCATTAACAAAATATATACAGCGAATATTTATGGTTTTATTCACATATCAATTGAAAATGTTTGATATAGCAGGGGATTAGCCCCAAACAAGTTACCGCAGGGTTTTTTCCTCAATTTATTTTGGGTTTGGTTGCCAATACGATAACCAGCTTCTTTATTTGATGGTGCATGTAAATTTTTTTATTCTTAGAATTAAAGTCCCAAAAATCAATGCAAGTTGTATCACTTAAAATGCCTTAGCAAACTCTTCCGTTATAAAAGCATAAAAAGGTTTAAATGGTTCCGATACAATTGTAGGTACTACCCTACATTTTGAATTATCTTACGAACGGGACTCAAAAAAAAAAAGAAAATAATGACACGGAAGTCTACTCAGTGTCCGGATCAGGGCCTTTGTCCAACTATTTTGATTTCTGTGCTGTTTCTTCCTGGGCCGTTCGTTTTCTGCTGCGCATGGCTCTTGTCTGCTGTCGGCCATTTCTGAATCTTTTTGGGTGTTAAATAATAATCCTACAAAAGTTTGCGAAGTACACGAGAACGATGTAATAAGTAAAGGAGAATTTGTCTCGCCCCGCACTGGCCGACCACGGCTGAAGTTATTCATATTAAGGCAATCAATAAAAAATATCCAATGTTATTAAACGAAAAAAAAACGTACTGGATTTTGAACTACTTTTGAATATTGCATGAGTAAATTTAAATTTACCTCGTCAAGTGTATTAAACTCTGCAAAACATTACTCCGTTTATGAACCCAAAGTATAGCCACAACCTTGCAGCATTTTACTATCAATTGTATCGCTGTATTCAAGAAATGTTGACTGGTAAAACTTTCGAATCGGAAGGTGGTAAAAATCCACTGGATCCAATTTTTCGGCGATAAGGCTAAGAAGTTTTCGAGACATCACTGATAAGTCTTATTTTTAAAGACTAAAATTTGTTAAATCAGCAAATAAAACTAAAATTAACCAACTGGAAAAGAAGTAAATAAAAATCACGATTTTTAGAAATTAGAAAGATTTTTTGTTTTTTATTTAAAGTGGGTTCTCTTTTGTAAAGTTCTGTTTTTAAACATTACATAAATAAAGAACTTAAAGAGATTGAGAGCAAAATAGTTGGGACTTACAAACTAATTTCATAAATTGTTAAGCAAGTTTACTTTGTTGATTTTAAGATTCCCAAAAAAATATTTATCAATTTATTGATTACACACAACACAGTCAAGAAGAGAAGAGAGGACAAAACGACAGACAGACGAGAGAAAGCTTTGACTTGCAATAATTAAGATTCATCAACATCTTTCACAATAACCATCAGCTACAACACGGCGTTTATCCAGGTTTTAAACAAATATTGTGTGTGCATTTGTGTTGTTTTTAAATTTATTTCCTAGGAAACACAATCAATTTTAATACGAAGTGTTGAGGAGGCCCGGAGGAGCAGCATTTCTGTAGTGAAAGTGATAAGTCATAAATTCTTGAGCAGCGCATTGAAACGGGGCGGTAAAACAATTTTATACAATTCGGAGCAGGTGTCTTCTTGTTTTAAAGTTTTTGTTGTTTTTTAACCATTGTGTGTATTGTATATGTTTTAGCCGCAAATGAATTTCGTGGGCTGTTTTTGTTTTTTGTTTGTTTTTAATACTCCTCGTCCTCTGGTGGTGCATCGTCAGGGGGCGCAAATCCATCCTGTGGTGATGAAGGCATATTATTAAAGTTGTTTTGAGTATTTAGGATGTCAATTGCCTACCCCTACCTCAGTCGCATATAAGATTTCCAATATCTTTTGGATTAGCGGGTGCGTCTCCCCATCGTCAGCCTCCTGACAACTGCAGGTATAAGAATTGGTTTACAATGAGGATAAACCGCTTGAGCAGGTCCACACTTACAGAATTTCAATGTCTCGCAATTTCGAAAAGTAAAAATCACGCTCCTTCTCTAATCCTTCCAGATTGAGGCGCATGTCCATGACCTGCGAATTTGTTACGTAATGATTCTTCTTCCCGGGTTGAATATCGATTCCGACTCTTACCTGATTTGACAGCTCTTCGATCTGTTGGTTGTTGGCTGCATTGGCCGTATCATTCTTCTTTACCGCTCCCGTATTATTGGCGGTGGCCATTCTGCTAGGCTGCGTGGCATTTGTACGGGGCAGCACTTTTGAGACTGCTTTGGAGTGGGCAAAACAAAAATCTATGTTAAAATGTGAGTGTAATTTGTATTAAACAAACGTGAAGCACGATGAAAGCACTTTGCCTGTTTTTGTTTGAAATTGTGCATTCATTTTTGTTAAGTCAAAGGAATGAAGATTAACCAAAAAAAAATAAAAATATATGTTCAGCTATGTGTTTATATGTGTGTATTAATGAGGGGAGGGAATGATGTGGGTGGGGGATGGTGACTAAAGAGAATACCAAACCAAAATACAACATACTGGGCTTTGTGGCTGTTGTTGTTGTCGGACGCGCTGCTGACGTCGCCACTGCTGGAGCACGCCTGTAGGTGCTACCCACACCACCGCTGCTGCCACCCGGACCGGGCAGAGATTTCGCTGCACCCGAACCAAAACCCATGGGAGCACCTTCGCGCACGGCACTAGCATCGTAATCTCTGCCATCGTAATTAGCATCGAAGAACTTTTTGAACCATTGTAAAAATTCAAAATTATCTTGGAAGCGACCCTTGATCAATTTGTCAATGGGAATTATCTAAAAGTAAAATGTGTGAGAAATATGCAAAGAGAGAGAAAGAAACGGTGAGTGAGTGAGTCAGTGTGTAGTTTGATGTGAGGAGAAAACAAACAAGCGAAAGGACAAATACATTAACAACAGCCGAAACGAAAACAAAAAACAATAACACAATTGAAAAGCTTCGATTGACCGAAGTTTGCATACACTTGCGAATGTCCAAAATGCTGGCAATTTTCCGTTACTGTGCATGAGTTTGAAATCATATCAGTCTATGCTAAACCTTCGTTTTTACAGTCGATCTCTTCAGAAGAAGCCAAACGTTTTATTGTTATCACTTGCCTAAAACGAAGAGAGCAAAGGACCGGGCAGACCGTAGCCATCAGTGGCCGAATTCACTCGTGTTTTTCACACAGACGCGAGCCGAACTTAAGTCACGTGAGTCGGTGCGTAATATTTCACATTTCACTGGTACATTTTCCTGTCGTTTCCATTTGGCTTACATTAAGCACCCGTTTATTCTTTTTTATGTTATTTGGAATATCTAATAGTTATCCATTATCGTAATTATAATAGATTTTTTTTTTTTGTTTAACTATTGCATTCCATGTGCTTATAAAACTAAGGTTCTACTAGTTTCTTTGGAAGTTTCATTATATCACGGCTATTTCGTGGTCTCCATCTGATAGCCAATTAGAAAGGATAGCAAGTTGGTCAGGGCACCATAAGAGAGCTCATAGGGGAGGAAGAGAACACGCCTATAAAAACCTCCTGGGTTTTACCACCAGGGAACTGAGCTACAAAAGGTTCAAAAACAAAGTTATCCAATAAGCACCCTCTGGATCTGTGAAAATTTAAAATGGCTTAACACAGCCCCAAAGGGCCAAAGCCGAGCTCCTCTCAATCTCTTGGCTATGGCTTTACCCACAAAAGAATGGGACCTACAGCTTAACGCCGAGTCCGCACGGCTGTTTGAGAAGCTTATGCAGGGCTAATTACTAAAAAGCTGGCGCCAACATCAGGCCACGATCTCTTGCAAAGCGGTCGCGCACACTAGCCGCTGAGCCACACCCGGGCAGACAAAGAATACCCTGAGGATCTGCACACATATGTATATCAACATGCGGCGAGTCCCAAAAATAATTACGATCTTAGAATCTACGAATATTCCAAAATTTGCACAGCAAAGAGTGATGCTAGGGGAGTTATAAATTAAGACTACCCGCGGTGCACTATTTGCTAATCCTTTGATCTTTCCTCGATTCCTGATATCAAGACAGTAGAGCAGAACCAGAACCCAACTAAAATCCTCTAATGCAAATGATTACGCTTCGAGAAGTCTGCTAATGAAAAGTTTAATAAAATAGCCTGTGCTATTTGTTGGTTATTGAGTAACCATCCAAGCTAGTCCGCCTTAATATGAAAAGTGAGGTAAAATGTTCACGAATTACAGGGCTTTCTGTTTCCTTTGCTTTGCTCCTTTGAGTCGACGCCAAGCAATTTTGCAATTAAATTTCGGTTCATTCAGGTTCTATGCCTTTCTTTTAACTTCTATCAAATCTGAATTAGTGTATTGCCCAAAAACTCTTTTCTGCTTGATAAACATAATCATAAGTCGATTAAATCTTGATCTTATTTATGAGACCAGCCGGAAACATCATTTAAATACTCTCCGCAAGTGTATGAAAAACAACAGATGATTAGTATCATTTTGTGTCGGAGTTGTGGTGTGTGTGGGTGCTGGGATGTGAGTGTGTGTTTGTGCTCCTATTGTGGTGGGTGTGCGTGTATATGTCGGTAGTATTTCCAATGCTCTACAGTGTGGCCTCACACATTGCCGCGTGCTTCACGTTCGTTCGTATGGAATGTGGCGACCAAAACCAAACGTTGTTTCACACATTTCACACAATCTTCAACTCGGTCCATACCCGTTTGTGTGCGTGGTGCCATGCGACTATTGCCGCTGCTGCTAAAAGTGTTATTGGTGGGCACCTGCATGGGCCGGCGGTGCATTAAATGTAGATCATTGTTAGTGCTGCCCACGCCGCTGCCTCCATTGCTGTTGCCGCCGCCGATGCCGTTGCCCAGCTTGACACCGCCACGTTGCACTAATGGTTCGTATTCACGTCCATCATAATTGGCATCAAAGAATTTCTTGAACCATTGTAGGAACTCGAAATTGTCTTGAAAACGTCCCTTAATAAGCTTGTCAACGGGAATAATCTGTGGTTGTTGTTGTTGTGGTGGTTTGTAACGGAAATTGCAGTTAGTTACAACATACAATATTTTTATGGACTCGGAGGAAAAGGCATATACACAGAACCAAAACCAATTTTAACCTCAAGGTGGGTTAAAAATGATTTCAATTATCAAAAAATACAAAACAAAGCTCAAACGCAAACCTTAAACTAAATCAAAGTTAATTTCCTCCTACTTCTGCTCTTACCTTGTCAACTGACATCTTTTTGAAGCCCGCCTGTAAAATCTTAAAGTTCTGTATGTACTCGTGCTCCAGATTTGTACGGAATTTGACACGCTTGACGGGCACTGAATTGGGGAACAGCATATCCATGAACTGACAATAGGCGGCGCCTGCAAGACATGGGAAATGTATCAATGTCCAATTTAATGGCTTCTTTAGCTTACCCGTGCACAGCTCTTCAATTTTGGCGAAATGCGATTGGAGGCAATCGTTTACCCAGGCCAGCATGTCATGGCGCGACAAATTCTCCGATGTGACGTTTGTAGAGTAAACGTTCACAGCCATGATATCTCCTTTCTTGAGCGGTACTGCAAAATACAAATAGGTAAACGCAATTATATTTAAGCTCAGACCATATTAAGCACTCTCCGAGTGAGTGGGAGTGGCGCGCAACTGTTAATTACGCTAGCTTAATAATTGTTTTGGCTCTCTTTGGGATGGATTCATTGAAGCGTTGCCCATGTGCGTGTTCAATATCACGATAATCAAGATCACGATAATCAACATCCACATTTATATGTGTAGTTGAATGTAAACAACTGTGGCATGATGGAAATGCCGTCTGTTGCACATTCGCACATGAATTTGTAGAATTTCTGGTATGAAAGTTGTTTGGTTGGTCAGTTAAGATTTAATTGTTCTAAGTTGTTTTACCAAATCGATTGAAACCATTCCTATTAGCTAATACATACGGTGGGAATACATGAAGTGCGATTCTCTTGTTTTTTTTCTTATTCCAGTTGTGGCTAATTTCAAATTACTTGGTATAAATTTATCAACTTGTTACTTGGATTGTACGAATGATAATAATATATGCTCAACTCTGAAATGCTACAACTAAACAACAGATTGAAAAGTCAAGGCAATATTTAATTGTCAAAAATAGAGAAAATCTAATTTTGGCTAGGCCGCTTTGAACAATGCGAGTTGAGTGATTTCCCAAAACTGACCAATAGACGGCGCCCTCTTTTGTGGGACAGCTTATTCTGATGCTGATAACATTTTGTCAGGCCCGGCGACAGGGGGGCCCGGGCCCATAATCCCCTTCCGCCGGGCCAGCATCTGGTAAATTTAAAGAAGCTACCATTGCAGACTGGTCCAAATGACAAAAATTTAAACATTTTTTAAGAGTTATGCAAAAAACAATATTTTTTCCAACAGAGTATTATTTGTAGACATCGGATTTTGCATATTTTTAAATCGATTTTAGACCTAGTAGTAAATTTATTCACTGCATTTTGTGTTTTACTGACTGTTGAACTTATGAAAAAAAATTTAAAGTAATTTTGAAATTTAAACGGATTTTTTTGGCATTATTTAAATGTAAAGAGTCTGCACAACATTTAATGTTTTGCACATTAACTTTGGCCTACTAGGATAAAAATATATTTAACAAATAAGAAAGTCGGTCAAACCCGACGACTACAATATACTCTGTACCTGTGAAGTGTTGCCCTTCACCGATGCGACCGGTGCTGCCCACAATTGTTTGTTTTCCTTATAACTCGACTATCGTTCATCCGATCTTTACCATTCCTTTGGCAGATCGATAAATAATCTTCATTTCAAAATACATATTTTCCAGAAGGTTCAAACCTTCTATCTGTAAAACTGACGGAGATATGAAGTTTTTCTAAATTACGGGGAATCCCTCCGTGGCAAAAATTGAAATTGAAATTAAACTTGATCTGCCTGCAAGCATAATAAGTTTTTGTCCCATACACGCCGAATCTCTAGAAGGAAGCATCTCCGACCACAAAAAGTATTTATATTCTTGATCAGCATGACGAGCTGAGTTGATTTAGCCCTGTCCTCCGTCAGTTTTAAAGCTATCTTCACCAAACTTTGCACGAAGACTTTTGGTACAAATACGCTGAATATTTGTAGGAACCGGCCGGATCGGATTACTATAGCATATTGCTGTCATAGGAACGATCGGTCGAAAAACTAGTTTGAGTAAGAAAAACTTTTTTGTTTTTAATGAAAACGTCCTTTTTATTGGCATATTCTTATGTTATATACTTTAACGAATTTCTAAAAAGCTTTATTAATATCGGATGACTATAGCATATAGCTGCAGTATGAATGATCGGTCGAAAAAGAAGTTCTAGTGAGAAAAACTTTTTGTTTTTAATGGGATCGCCTCCAAATTTCTTAATTAACAGTTTATTATGCTTTTCCATGATTTCACCAAGTTTGGTCGAAATCAGACGTCTATATAGTATAGATCCCATAGAGAAGTAACGTCCAAAAAGTAGTCTTAGTTAGAAAAACTTTTTTGTTTTTAATGGAAGCTGCAAGGGTATACAAAAATTCGTCCGAGCCGAAGTTAACTTTCCCCTATTTTTTTTTTAAATTATAGTCTGCGCTTCTTTCTTAAATTTTTACTGCCTGCGTCGCATTCTCAATTGCTTACATACATATATATTTTTTTCAAAATTTCTGGAGTAGGGGTAACTATTCTAATCCAACGCCCGCCGGCGTTATGTCAGCGGGCGCTATTACATGCACCCGTATAAAAATTGATAGTCTGCACCAGGACTCGAACACACAACCCCTAGTCTATGAGTTAAAAAACTGGATATGAGGTGATGCTTACAAAAGTCCCTTCTATCAGAATCTACGTTTTATTTTGTTTTATTGCGTAATATATTCTTTTCTCTTTTCCGAATTCAATTAAAGAATTCACTAAAACCTTCTTGCTATCAAGAGTGTCGAATAAAGATATAAGGTAATTTAAAGATAAAAGCGGGAACATATAACAATTCATATTCCGAATGATTTGATCAAAATCGGAAACAGACCTGATTGTTTTTAAGACAACCCAACTTAACTACAGCTGACCCTGCCTTGGCTGCAACCAAGCTGTTTCTTGCTGACGAATTTCGCTCTAATATGAATCACATTTAAAAGCAGTCACTGGAAAGCTTCTGTCAGCAAATTGACGTACATTCCTTGCCGAAAACCATTCTACAGTTATCAACAATAATAATATCGGAACAGAAAAGAAGCAATTAAATGAGTTTAGGCCGATGTTCAATATTTGTTGTAAGAACTATGATATATAAGCTTAATTCTTTATAACCCTTTATAATATAGTTGGTTGATCATTAGAAATTCAAAAATTTCCAACAAAACTTAATGAAAATAAGTTTTACATGGTTTAAAAACACAGCAGCCTTAACACTCTACTTACTTTACGCCAATTTCACACAAGAAATATTTTGTGTTTTCAAATAGCTTCAAAATTGCATTTAACCCATTTTTAATGACAATTATCAACTCTCTGGCCAATCTACAAAACTTACAAGCTGAAAAAAAACTGCAATCAGGAAAATGAGAAATGAAAAACAACAAACGCACGACGCGACGACGACGATGACGTTGAGAGCGCTATCCGTGCGAGACTGAGACTGGAGCAGGCGAACAATGAACTTGTACTGTGGCGGCTATGGCCTGAGTTTGAGTTGTCAACGCTTCGCTGCCTCAGTCGATGATGCCTCCTCATTCGGTTGCTTCTTGCTGGCGGCTGAGTGTGAAGATATTACTCATAGGTTTGGGCAGCAACAGCAGCTGCTGCGTCAGTGTATTCTTTTGGCATTATCAATGTCAACTTCTTGGCCAAGAGACAGGCTACATAAAAAACGTGGGCAATGCTGAAGCTGATAAAGAATTAGCCGGCATTTGGGCTCCCAGAGCTACAAATACTCCAACAAACCCAAAGTGGAGAGAGTTTTGCCACGCTACCTTCCGAGTATGTATGTTTGTGTCTGCGAGTGTGTGTGTGAAGTGCAATGACCTCAAAGGGCGGAACTTCATTCAAATGCGAGCAGATTTTTTGTTGTTAGTTTATTGATTTAAGTGCGCCCCAACTGCAGAAACAACAAGAACAATTGCTTTGCCCCAAATACAAGTTGGGAATTTGTTGCTGCCGCTGTTTTGTTATAGTCGTCGATTGATGATGATGATGACGGCACTGGTGATGGTGATTACTCTACGTGGGCGTGTGCCAAGCTGCAGCGGAAGTTGCTTGGCTTAACCATAAGCGAACTAATTAAGCAGAACAAGAGAGGGAATCGTTTCATAATCAGTTGATAAGTTCAACCCCTAAAAGGAGCAATTGGGCGATTTTGATTACATTTTTGATTGAGACGATTAAATCGATTAATCAACAAATATATGCTTATTGGGGTTTTCAACAAAAATGAATATGAATCTAGATATAATCTGTTCGGCAATACCACATTCGACAGTGAGTCGGCTGCTATGATAACAGTTTGACAAAACGATTTAATACTTAAGAACAAAGCAAAGCTAACTTCGTCTGTGCCGAAGTTTAAATACACTTGAAACTTTTCTGACCACAGACTTAATTTTGTGACCAATGATCATCGGAGTGACCATCCAATTTTTGCGGTTCCGACAAATGTGCAGTGTGCAGCTAAAAGATGACTGTGTGCAAAATTTCAGCTCGATAGCTTCAAAACTGGGGGACTAGTTTGCGTAGAAACAGACAAGACGACCGGACAAAGCTCAATCGACTCAGCTGGTCATGCTGATCAAATATGTATACTTTATGTGGTCAGAGAGATGATTCCTTCTATGCGTTTCAAGCTTTGCATAAATATGTATAAAAAGAATCTTCAATGTATTTACATATATGGTATGGAATACTTGGCATTTGTGCCAATGTCATTTGGACATGAATATTGTCCAGTTGAGCTAGTAAATTTCATTTCCATCACAGATTCTTAGCGGAGGAACTGTATTCCGAAAAGAACCGACAAAAATTCAGAACCGAATCCGGTATGTTCTGAGATTCGTACTCAGATCGAATCAATTTCCTGATTTTCATGGAAGTACATAAAGGACTAGCTTGCAACACAAGAGGCATTAAGAATTTTATAGACCAGTGATTATTCCTCCGAACTGTACTTGTGGGGCTATGAGCTGTACTAGGATAGATACAAAATGTCACATCGATTTTTTTTTGGCGACAAAACGGTGGTGACCAGTGCAGTACCTTTTTATACTCTGTACCAAAGGTACATAGAGTATAATAATTTTGTGCAAAATTGTGTAACAGCCAGAAGGAAGCATCTCTCTTCTTTCTTGTTTTAACTGGACTTTCTTCGCCGCGCTCTATTTTGAAAAGTTTTCAATATTTTTAGCTTCAAAAAACGAACGATACTTTAACAGTTACTTAATATATGGTAAAAAATTCAAAGTTCTAAATTCAAAAAATTACCGGTAAAAAAACGGTCGTCACAATGGTCGACCCCGTTAAGCCATGTCCGTCGTCTGTCCGTCCGTCTGACTGTCTGTCTGTCCGTAACAAACAAACAAATAGATCTCAGAAGTGGTAAGTGATAGAGGTTTGGCATGTATGGGACAAAAGCTTCTTATACTTGCAGGCAGATCAAGTTTATTTTCAATTTTGGCCACGCCCCCTCCCGCCCCCGCAATATCGAAAAATCCTCATATCTCCCACAGTTTAATAGACGGAAGGTTCGTTCCTTCTGAACACATTTAGTAATCGGGTTTCATTATCGATCTGCCAATGGAATTGTAAGGATCGCAAACAATTTTGGGTGGCACCGGTCCCAACGGCAGCACAGAGTACATTATAGTCGGACTTGACCAAATTTCTTTCTTGTTTAGAAAAAAAAGTGCAACAAAACGATGAAAATGAGAAAAACGGTTCCTGCGCGGCTGTGCATTCGAAAATCTTGAATTGGTTTCTAAAAAAAATGTAATATTAGCTTACATTTGTTCAATTTAATTGTTTCCTCAAGAAAATTTGATAAAACGAAGTGTTTTTAAGTACTTTTAATTATTTGGTCTAGGTGGACCTTTCTGTGGAAACGTATAGACGGAATCATCTCCGAATCATCTCCGACCACATAAAGTTTATATATTTTTGATCAGCATGACGAGCTGAGTCGATTGAGCTTTGTACTCAGTTTCTAAGCTATCGAGCTGAAATTTTGCACAGTCATCTTTTAGCTGCACACTGCACATATGTCGAAACCGCGCGGATCGTGTGGTTACTTCTTGTAGTTGCCATAGAAAATTGTGTCCATGTGTATGAAAACTGCGGCATGGACGAAGTTAGCTTTGCTTTCTAGTTTTCTAAAAAGCTGAAGTCAATATCTAAAAATCTATGTTTGCATGACGAATAATTTTCTGATTAAAGTAGTCAAAAGTCCATAAAACTAAATGAATAACCTTTAAGTTACAGACTAAACTTCTACAAGTTTCTGCAAATCCATTCATAATTTTGGCACCGAAATGGGTTAAATGAGTGAATAAATTTGCGCTGCTTCTGCAAAAAAGAATGTAGAAGTATGCCAACAACAGCAGGCAGCAACAATAAGCAGCTTTTGCCAGGCGAAAAATGGGAAAAAACGGGAAGGCTAAGCTAACTTCAGCAGTGCCAAAGTTTAAATACCCTTGCAAATGCTTGTTTTGATATAACGATTTCGACAATTATTGATGTCCAAATTAAAGTACTGTAACATTAAAAAAGTTTTTTTTACTCTGACCCATTTTCAGACAGATCATTCGTATGTAAGCTATAAGCTATAATCATCCGATTTTGACAAATCTTCGTAAAATTATGTGATAGCATATAAAATACACAAATACCAAATTTTAAGACGGGACCATTAATAACAAAAAAGTTTTTCTCACTAAGACCAATTTCAAAACTGTCTTTTGTATGGGAGATACATATATCATAATAGTTGGCCGATTTTCATCAAATTTGGTAGTATTTTGAAAAGGCATAGAAAACCAATGAATACGAAGTTTAAAGACGATTCCATTAAAAACAAAAAAATGTTTCTTACTAAAACTAGTTTTTCGACGTATCGTTCCTATGGGAGCCATAAGACATAGCCATCCGATTCCGATATATTAGCAGCGTGCAGTAAGACAATGCAAAATTTCTGCTCAATAGCTTTAAAACTGAGAGACTAGTTTGAGTAGAAACAGACAGACGGAGAGACAGGGCTAAATCAACTCAGCTCGTCGCCCTGATCAAGAATATATATAGTTTATGGGGTCGGAAATAAAGCTTTCTATGCGTTGCAAACTTCTGGCCAAAATTATAATACCCTTTGCAAGGGTATAATAAATTTGCGAACATTATGAGCTAAAACAGCCTGACACCAAATGTAAGAGTGTGTGAGATTGAGAGAGTGGAGAAACCGGCAATAACAACAAAAATGCTGCCTTGGCGTGGGTCAATTTGAATTAAGCCAATAAAAATAGTAACACTAAGCGAAAAGGTAACAACAAGTCACAGAATTGTTAGTAACTGGACACACATACACAGGCACAATTGCGGGGGTTTGACAAGTTAAACCATATTAGCGTTGACACATGCGGTGACGTCATGGCTGGGACACCTGAGACTTGATTGAGTACAAAAAATACATATAGGAAAAATGCATATGGTTTCCCAGTCTGCGGCATGCCCCTCTAGCTCTAGGGGGCCGGCAGGAAGCTGACGAAGCAAATTAGCGCTCGCAATGGAATTTTCCTCACACATAGCTAAAGAAAAGGACGCACAAAATTTTATTTTTGGAGAGCCTGCAACATGGGCGACACTATCACACAAACACACACATATGTACACGCACACTAGCATACAGTTGCATCCGCATGTACAGATATTTTCTCTTCGCTTAAGTGTGCACTTGAAGTTTTCGGCAAAAAGTTATTTTAAAATCGCCACTCCACACTTCACTGGCAATTTATAGCCGCTGAACTTTCTTTTTCCTGTTGTGCTGACGCGCTGCTCTTCTAGGTTTTGCCATTTCATTTTTTTTTTTTGCAAAAAAAAAGGCAAAGAGCCGCCACATTCACCACTTACACACACGCAAAAATAGACACGCTCTTATGCATAAGCATACAGGAAAGTCGCGCTTTTAGCACTCACCTTTTGCGAAATAATTTAGGTGTTTGACTTGTGTTGATTATGTTCAGTATATAGTTTATAATTACAACAAAGATGCGAAAAATTCTATGACGAACCGTTTTTTCAAGTGTCAAACGAGCGAGCGAGTGGGCTCGGAGTAAGTAAATGACACAGTAGCCGCAGGCGGTCTATCGATAAGAATCGAAAAACTATCGACAAGTGGGTTCACTTCAGTTAGAGATGACACTTTTAAAACGTAGATTTAAAAAATAATTGATGTAATTTATTTTGAGTATAAATTTTAAAGTTTAATTATATTTACAAAATTTATGGTTCAAGCTAAACTTCAACAAAAGACTATGTATTTAAATAGATGTCGCGTTTGGGAAGAATCAAAAACTCGCCTATTTGCCGACTTAAAAAAATTTCCATAATGCTCCCGCTCATTTTCCCCCCCCAACTTATGATGGGCTTATACTACGTCACAGCTCAATTTGAATTTGGCACTGTGACACTGAAACGTAACAATCAGTGACGCAGAATAAACGCAGCATTATTCTCCACATAAATAGATATGAAACAAAACAGATGCGTCATCTATTTTTTTATTGATAGTCTTTGCTTAAACTCTAATAAATGCAACCGTTTCCATATAAATTTTTGTGGACATTAAATGTCACATAAATGCACTTGGCTCCCCGTAGAAATCTTCAGTTTACATGCGGAAGACCCCAAACTTGGTGTCATGTCCAGCATTATTGAGAGACGCTTTTAGACTGAGTCCTAACACTTGTCGTGTATTGGCCGGATCGATAATCCCGTCATCCCAGAGGCGAGCTGTACTATAGTAGGGTGAGCCCTCGGCCTCAAACATCTCCACTATGGGTTGCTTAAGCTTCTGAGCCTCTTCCTCAGAAAACTCTTTACCCGCTCGCTTGCGTTGATCCTGGGTAATCTGGGCCAAGACATTGGCTGCCTGAGTTCCACCCATGACAGAGATGCGAGAATTGGGCCACATGTATAGAAATCTGGGAGAATAGGCCCGGCCACACATGCCATAATTTCCTGCTCCGTAGGATCCTCCAATGATTACCGTGAATTTGGGAACATTGGCACAGGCCACAGCAGTGACCATTTTGGCACCATTTTTAGCTATGCCATGAGCCTCAGCATCGCGTCCCACCATGAATCCTAAGATAGTAGAGTCCATTAAATGTGCCTTAAGTCAGTGCCAGCTCCACTTACCCGTAATGTTCTGCAGAAAGACCAAGGGAATCTTGCGCTGGGAGCACAGTTGTATGAAGTGTGCTCCCTTTAGAGCACTTTCTGAGAATAGCACTCCATTATTACCTACTATGCCCACCGTCTGGCCATAGAGCCTAGCAAATCCACAGACCAAAGTCTCTCCGTACAATTTCTTGAACTCCGTAAAGCGGCTGCCATCCACAATTCGTGCAATGACTTCGCGTACATCAAAACTCTTGGTTAGATTGGGACCAACGATGCCATACAGCTCACTGGGATCGTACAAAGGTTCCTCTACTTGTGGCCTCGCCTTGATTCCCTTGAAGTTTCGCTGACTGGAGTACAACAGCTGCTCATTAAACGAGTTAGTGGCTGGCAAATTGAGAGTGCTAACCACCTGGCGTGCCAAGTACAAAGCATGCTCGTCATCCAACGCATAGTGATCCGTCACCCCCGAAGTTTTGCAATGCAAATCAGCTCCGCCCAAATCCTCTGCGGAGACTTCTTCACCGGTAGCTGCCTTGACCAGTGGAGGGCCAGCTAGGAAAATGGTACCTTGTTGCTTCACAATGATGCTCTCATCGGCCATGGCTGGGACATAAGCTCCACCCGCAGTGCAGCTGCCCATAACTACCGCTATCTGTGGTATACCCTGGGCAGACATGTTGGCCTGGTTAAAAAAAATGCGTCCAAAGTGCAGTTTGTCGGGAAAAACATCAGCCTGACGGGGCAGATTGGCGCCACCCGAGTCCACCAGGTAAATGCAAGGCAAACGATTCTCTTGTGCAATCTCCTGGGCACGTAAATGTTTTTTCACTGTAATGGGGTAGTAGCTGCCCCCCTTCACTGTGGCATCGTTGGCCACCACAATGCATTCAGTACTGGAAGGAAAAGAGAGATAATAAGAAGATCGAGGAAAATAGTTGGTTTTACAAGGCACACAAGAATCCCAAAAAATTATGTCTAACCTTAGTTTAGAATTACTCCTCAAACTTCCAACCTAGGTTTGGAGTTTTAGAAGTTGTTTTAAAAATGTTTTTTCCGATTTTTTTTTGCATATTTTTTGTAGTTTAGATCTTTAAAAAAATTATCCTAAATGGATTTTTTAAAATTTTGTGAAGCTATGTTGATGTCTAAATGACCGTGTTCACAAATAACTTAAGACTTTAAACGTATTTTTCTCGAAATCAAGTTTTTCAGGACCGATTTTAATGAAATAGGCGCCAAACGACCCATAATTAACGGAGCTATCGTGTGAGCCTCGATCATCGCCAAAAAAAAATCCGACAAAAAACGCACCTTTTATTATACTCTGTACCAAAGGTACATAGAGTATAATAAGTTTGTGCAAAAGTATGTAACAGCCAGAAGGAAGCATCTCCGACCCCATAAAGTATATATATTCTTGATCAGCATCAACAGCCGAGTCGATATAGCCATGTCCGTCTGTCTGTCTGTCTGTCCGTTCCAAAATTGTTGTTGCATTGTTGTCATCCTCGGATCTCCAATTTGGACGATATTTTTGAATGCAGCTAAAGCCAAGGAGCACTGATTTATGATTAGAAAGCCTGTGTTTAATCTGTGACAATGCAGAATCCAAAAAATGGCAGAAATATTGCAACCATTAAATGCACTTTTGAGCAAACTTTTGTCAGTCCTGATAAACGTCTAGGAATCACAATAGAAATGCCATTTTCGGTTCAGAATGCTAAAACCTCGGAAAATATGTTTTCAGACACAGTTTCAGCATTTTTTTTGCATATCTTCCAGTTCGGATGTAGTGGTCTCTGCACAATTCTTCGCTTTTTCTATGTCCGCTGATTTAGTTTGAAGAAGCCGGTTAAGGCGCAATGTTCCTGCGAATACACACTGAACTCTGGGCTTTTAAGCTCTGTAACCAATTGATACGCTAATGATGCACTGGTATTGTCATCCCATTCTGCGATTTCGCCCAGAGAAACAATAACTGCTGTGTAACTGTTCTACTTCCACAAAAATTGTGGTATTTAAAACTTTTTTTGGTCTAAATTTGGTCCCGAAATCAGAAAACTTTTGCGGAAGTGGAATTGAGAACAAGGCTAAATGACTCCAGTTATTGTATGGGGAAAAAAGGTGATTGTTAGCTATTAACACACATCGCACTCCTAGTGCAAATAGCTAATAGGAGGTAATTTAATTTGTTGCCCGTTTTATTTTGTAAGTCAAGTTCCGAAAAGCTCACTCCTCCAATCTGCTTCAAAATGAAAAGCAAATTTTCGAAAGTTTATCTTATTTTGAAAATCGGGTTTTTTTCTAATTGAAAATTTTTATAATTTCTAATTGAATCCCCCCCCCCAACCCACCCTGCACACGCCACTGCTAGAATATAAAAATTCCCATAGATCTGCTCGGCATTCCAAAGGTTCAGCAACTCCGTCTCTAATATAGAAATAATCTGGCCAAGCTCGCAGCAAGGACCCCTCCTTGTACTTACCCACACACCCGACCCACTCCAGTCACAATTCCACCAGAATTGACCACCTCCTCGCCATACAGCTCATGACCAGCCAGCGTACTCAACTCCAGGAAGGGTGATCCCTTGTCCAAAAGTAAATTAATACGTTCCCTGGCCAACAGCTTGCCACGGGAAGTGTGTCTGTCGTTAGCCTTCTGTCCGCCTCCAGTTAAAACCTGGCTGGTAAGGTTTCTTAACTGTGCCACCAATTTACCCATTTCGCTGGCATTTTCCTACATAAATAGCAACTCAGAGATTAGGCAAATGCAAGACAAATTGTTGTTATGTACCTTAAACTCGGGAGATTGCTTATCAATCTCAGTGGGCAATATGTTTGCCTCTCCCATGTGCAGCAAACGTATGGTACGACTACGCAATACGGTAGGGGCTAGGGAGTTTCTTAATAGTAAATTTAGTTTAAGCATTTTAACAAGAGAATTTAATTAAAACTAGCTCAAGATCACTAAATGCAAAATGTGTTTAATGTTACGTCAGGTGGGCGGGTGTGTGTGTGTGTTTGTGTGAAAGCGATAGCCCATTCTGAAACAGCTGATTGATCGTGCAGCCCTAAGCAAATGGCGACATGTTGGCATCCCACTCTCCCTCTCTTAATAAAACCGCTAAATTTGAATTGGACTTCAAGTAAGTTTTTCTTTTTATTAAATATTGCAACTCGTTCTACGAACTTGAATGTAATTTAACTGATTGATTGTGCACAACGCCTCTAAAAAGCAATCACAATGACACAAACAATTAAACAATTGGCTTAAGTTTATTATTTCTTGACTATGTGGTAATTTCGACTTTAGATTTAAATAAAGCATTTCGAAAAATTGAACTACAAAAATATGTATGTATGTTGGCTGCTCCCACAAATTTACTTAATCTTAATTTTGTGTAATTTCAACTTAAAGCCCAGCACCTCACTCAACACGCCAGAGAGTGCAGACAGGATGACCACCTTAATTGTTGTAAATAGATAGGGATTGGCACTGAGGCCAGAGATCTTGAAGGGCGTCTCCAGCTCTTTCAGTAGATCAGCCGCCAGCTTGAGAACGCTGTTTGAGACCATTAACTCCTCCTTCTTTTTAGGTTTTTGTTCGATTTGCAAATACAAATTAATTTGTTCAGTGATCAGCACCGAAACACTGCGATATTTATGCTGAATCTTTTGGCCCAGTGTCATGAAGCGTAACAAATAAATGCCAATAGTGATGGACCAAATCAAAGCCTCCAGCGTCAGATGAGTGTGCAGATGTACCGAATCCTTAAGCCATTCCACGCTCAGAAATGCAAGCAACAGCAGAGTGACTATGAAAGCGGCTGACACAATGATGTCCACCGAACGCTGAGGACCACGTTTCTGCAGGGAAGAAGGGGGATATTAGAAAAAGAAAATATTTATTGAAACTCTGCCCACCTTTAGATAGGAGCGCACACTTAGCCAGGTCTTAATGTTGCGCACTTTGTTCAGCCTGAAATGTGGCACATTTGATTTACGCGCCCGCCGTGAAGAGGTGAGATGAGAGAACAGTTTGGCATAGAGGAAGCGTTGCTTGAAGGTGCGCTCGGCCACAGCAAAAATGAGAAACAGTATAAGGGTCAGGCAGAGACGTTGTATGAAGCCCAAAGTCAATACGGTGCGTTCCCACTGAGCCTGACCAAAGGCGAAACCCAAAAGGTTAAAGAATGAGGCCGAAGATTTCTCCCACAGTAATTGCGGCATATAGAAATAGCTGATTTCATTCGCCTTGTCCAAATCATTGCCCAGGGTGATCTGGAAAGGATTAAAATAAAATATTTAAAAAAATCAAGTAATGTATTTAGGTCCTCACCTCGCAAAGCCTACAAAAAGTGGGTATCATGGTTAGCAGAAATGAAAATACAACGCCTATATAAATATAATCATTCGTCTCGCCCATATTATCCACACGCTCAATGATACACGAGGCAATCTCAAGCACCGAAAGCTGAGCCTTTTTGGCATCTCGCTGATCCCATATGGTGCAACTAACTGAAAAACATTAAGCAAAATCATTAGAACCAAGTTCACGTGGTTTAGTCTTTCCCTTTGACGAACTCACTGCGATCCAGGCTGCTGTGTGGATTTAAAATGGTTGTGGGTGTTATATCCATTTCGCCATGCTCTTCATCACTGCCAGCCTGATGCTTGTAACCATTATCCGACTGATCCAACTCCGAGGTGTAACTACAGTCCTCACTGTTTGTAGTGACACCCAACCAGTCGGTGGCCGAGGTGGTGCATTCCTGATTGCAGGTCGAGGCGGGACTGGAGATAATGTCAGCATCATCACATTCATCGGACTCGGCGCAACTGGTGGTGGAGTCATCTTTCTTCTTTTCGGGCGGAGGAGATGAGCAAATGGGATTCGCCACATTTAGACGCAGGCGCAACTGACTGGGCTGGCTGGGTGGGGCTACTCCTGTTGCGGCATTGGGCAAAGGTGAATGATTGTTATCCTCGCCACTGGAACTCTTTCCGTTCAGGCTCTCAAAGCCATCGTCTTCGCCCAAATGGCGACGTGTGACCAACTTATCCGCTCCACTGCAGGTGGGCTGCTCAATGGGTGCCTGTTCGTAGGTGGCATAGATCTGTATGGGTGTGTGCCAATTGACGTTGCGTTTCTTGGGACTTTCAGGCGCTGCTCCGCCGGTCTGCCGTCTGAGATCAAACGTGGTCTCCTCCTGAGCCACCTCCGGGGATTGAAGGGGTCGATGTTGTAGGGTGGTAATGGCAGTTGTGGTGAGATAGGTTTCCTCATTGCTGCTACGCTTAATGGTCACTGGGGAAGGTGTGGCCGGTAAATGAATCAGTGGTTCAGCCCCACAGCAAGCGGCTGTGGGTGTAGATGTGGCTGAGGGCTTGACTGATTTGGGAAGCACTTCAATTTTGGCTGATGCATTGCGTCTGGCACTCAAGGAGCTGTTGATGCAGGGCTGTGACACATCCGCTTCCGGCTGACGTATGCTTTAGGATCGAAATAAAGTAGTTAAGCGAATCCAAGGGATTACTGGTTGACTTACCGCACAAACTTCTTACGGCGTCTCACCCGTGTGGTAGCCGTTGATTTATCACTTAAACTTGATATGGAGAAACGTCGCAGTTTGCTCTTATTACTGCTCCCGCCGGCTCCTCCACTCCCAACCGTATTGGTTGCCACAATCTGTGAGTGTATTAAACTAATAAGCAGACTAAGGGCGCTAGGAATGAGCAGGGCACTCAGCAAATCAGCATGCTCTTCCGTCGCCCCAGCCGCCTCCTCAGCCTTATCGGCATAAACTGACGACGCATTTGCGATTGGCGTTGGTTCATAGACAACCAAGGGAACAATGCGGTTGCTGTGCAGTATGTAAATGGCCCAGTTGATCAATTGTGTCAAATACAAAATCAAAATGAAGCCAAAGGCATTTGGAGTGGTCTGCTTGACCCACCATTGTGCATAAAGTGGCAACAGCAGGTAACGTAGAATGGCCAAACGAATGACCGTGAGCAGGGATTGCTTGGGTTTGGCCTTGGGAAAAGTGGAACCTAGAAGAGATAAAAGGGAAACGGAATTTAATGGAAGATATTTTAAGACTTAACTTACCTCTAACTAGATCCACATCAATCAACTCCGTTTTCAGCTTGGTATTCTTTAAATTAACGCTATTAAAGCCATCCAAAATACGCTGCTCGACAGTTTTCTCCCATTCTTGCTTATCATAGGTGCCGATTCTTTTCTGGTACCTGTCAAAAAGGGAGAATGATGAGAAGGATGCGTCGTGTAGCTTAGGGGATTGCACAACTCTGCTTACCATGCAACAATTTCATCCAATTTCATAGTAATAATCACATAAAATCGAAAAATTTGCCACGCACTCTATAAAGAGAGAGAAAAATCTGTATTTTTTAATTTAGTATCCTTTCCCATGATTTCACTAAGTTTGGTCGAAATCGAATGTCTATAGCATATAGCTGCCATAGGAACGATTGGTCGAAAAACTAGTTCTAGTGAGAAAAACCTTTTTTGTTTTTAATGAAAACGTTCTTATCATTGGCATACACCTATTTGATATACTTTTACACACAGTTCTACAAAGTTTGGTCGAAATCGGATGAATATAGCATATAGCTCCCATAGGAACGATCGGTCGAAAAACTAGTTCTATTGAGAAAAACTTTTTGTTTTTAATGAAAATGAACTTATCATTGGCATACAATTATTTTATATACTTTTACACAATTCTATAAAATTTTATCAAAATCGGATGAGAATAGCTGCAGTATGAATGATCGTTCGAAAAATCTACATAGTATAGCTCTAATAGAGCTAGATTGCAAAAGATAGTTACCAAATCTATCTAGTTTTACCATTTATAAAACTTAAAAACAAAAAAATTCTTTTTAATGTCAAAACTCATATATTCTCAGCACAGGAGCTCAAATGGTAAATAAAATATTGATTCTAGACAATTTTATGGCTAATCGAAAAAGAATTAGCAATTCCTTGTACACAAGTAATATCGAACGACTAATTTCCAATACTAGGATCAAATTATATTTAATTTGTATATTAAACCGGTTAGAAACCGTTAACCGAAACGAATATTTAGTAACCGAATCGTAACCGGACCGAAATAAAAAGATATAACAGTAACCGAAACAATTTGATTTTAATGGCCGATATTTCTTTCTGTTTTACTCTCTGCCTTAAATAAATCAAAAGATATAAAGAGATTAAAAAATACGGAAACCGCTTGATAATGTTTATTGTTCTAATTAAGAGGGCTTTGTATTACATATTCTGATAACGATGACGAATTGATTAGAGAATAAACAAAGGCGTTCCATATAATTGATCTATTTTATATTACCCCTTTCTGCCAAGGGTATAATAAGAAAATATCACACGAAATATGACAATACAAGCAACACAGTCCGGATATAACTGGGTGGCGCTGCACTTGCCTCGGGTAATTTAACGAGCTTTCCGAATAATTTCCAGTTGTTGCATTTGGGGTTTTCCGATTAAATGCGAAAAGTACTCCAAGCAACAGCTGTAGCAGCAAAACGGGTTTAGCTAGAAAACCAACGGCTGGTACCGTTGAGCGATATCAGCTGATGACTTTCACCTTCGCATTGAAACAACACAAGCGATAAAGAGTCCAAAAAAAGCTGAAACAGCCCATCAAAACTGCGCAATGGTATTCCGAATTTCTTATGTTTCTTTTGCCTTGAAGCATAACGTAGGAAACCAAAGAGTCAGCTGTTGGTGGCACTGGTCTGGTGGGTGGGAATGTTTACATACACACACTGCTATACAGGCGCAATTATGCTTGTGTCAGTGTAGGCGTCAAATTGTCGGGATTTTCTTTGCCATGGTAGAGGTTCAAGGTGAATCAATATCTTTATATATCTATCATACGAGGAAGTAAAATCCAGGGTCAAGTATTTTTAATTCATGGAATATTGTGGCTTAGTTTATTACCTGACAAAAAAAAATCGATTTTTGTGTACACAAGACACAAGCGGGAGCGACCGTCTTCTATGGCGATTTTGCAGGGCGCGGTAGGAAGCGATAATTAACTGTAAATTTTGAATGCACTACAACGCTGCTAGCGAGCGAATTGTACTTGCATTTAAAGCCTAAATGAACGTATGTCTCCCCAACAAATAAATTTGATTAAACTGATATAAAGGGGGCGACAGTGTGGCCAGAAACGGCAATGTGTAAAATACCATTGCAATTTTAATTCGACATGTTAGCTACTGGATATGTGTTCTTCGATAGGCTTTTGTGATCGATATCATCGATACAACTGATTTGAATTTGAACGATTTTGTGCAATCGCCTAACCGTTCTCCAAAAACGACTGAAAGCGTTTATAAGTAAGTCTTAACTGGCTTGAAATTGTTATTAACAGTTTTAAATCAAGAAAATATCAAACTACATATTTCCGGCCCATACACCAATTTTCCAGTTCATAGCTTAAATAATTTCTGAGACATGTAAAATGTACAACACTCACTATATTAACCTTAAAATCAAATGACCAATAGAAAGGTGTGGATCTGAACCAAGTTTTTGTTTATACTTTGTACACTAAGAATATTAAGATTGTGCAAAAGTATGTAACAGCCAGAAGGAAGCATCTCCGACCCTTTAAAGAATATATGTATATTCTTGATCAGCATCAACACCCGAGTCGATATAGCCTTGCCCGTCTGTCTGTCCGTATGAACAAACAGATCTTAGAGATGGTACGATATAGAGGTTCCACATGTATGGGACAAAAACTTCTTATACTTGCAGGGACATGAAGTTTATTTTCAATTTTTCCAGCCCCGTCATTTTCTGGACATATTTAGTAATCACACTGAAAAAAAAAATGATATGTAATGGCAGTCATTTCCCCACTTTTTTTTATATTAATATTGCTCCGATATGACTAAGATCAAACTAATATGTTCGAAAATATCAGGAAGGTAGTATTAAAAATATATTTAAAAAAAAACTGATCAGCACCAGGACTCGAACACACAACCCCCAATCTGTGAAGAAAACACTTAGCTAGCAGCGACATCACAGTCTCATAGTCTTAAGCGGCCTTGTTTTGCAGTTGTAATAATATTATATGTTTCAAAAGTTCCTTTTAACCAGTGGATATCAATATGAACCTGACATTTTTTCTTCTCTGTTCAAAATTATTTATCGATCTGCCAAAGGATTGGAGAAAATCGGGTGAACGATAGTCTAGTTAAAAGGAAAACAAACAAATGTGCTTTGTAGCATCGGCCGCAATGGTGATGGTCAGCACTTCACAATACTTAACACAAACTTTGGGGTACAGAGTATTTTATAGTTGGGCTTGACCCTTTCCCCGTCTAGGGTTTGAATTTGGTACCTCGGGGGACACGAACTTGCATTGCAACTTAACTCGCTTGGCCAACAGCCACAATGCCGCGGCGAAACAGTAAAACCTCTCAGCCTGGTGTTAGAGATGCTGAAACTGTTGTCTTCGAACGGCGAGGTCGTGATTTCAAACGCCACTGGATGCCTATATATAAATTTTTTTTCCCCTTGTAGAGGGTATTATAAAATTGTCCGGATGTTTGTAACGCATAGAAGGAAGCATCTCCGACCTCATAAAGAATATATATTCTTGATCAGCATGACGAGCTGAGTTGACTTAGCCCTGTACGTCCGTCTGTCTGTTTCTATGCTATCTCCTGCGTCAGTTAGAAAGCATCTTCACTAATCTTTGCACGAAGTCTTTTAGTACATATACGCTGCACATTTGTCGGAACCGGCCGGATCGGATTACTATAGCATATAGCTGTCATCGGTCGGAAAACAAGTTTTAGCGAGAAAAACTTTTTTGTTTTCAGTGGGAACGCCTCCAAACTTCGTATTTCTTATATTGATATGCTTTTCCATTATGGTCGAAATCGGACATTTATATAGTATAGTTCCCTTAGAAAAGTAAGGTACGAAAAGAACTCTTAGTGAGAAAAACTTTTTTGTTTTCAATGAAGGCTGCAAGGGTATACAAAACTTCGGCAGAGCCGAAGTAAGCTTTCCCCTATATTTTTTTATTCACTTTGGTTTGTTTTTTTTTCCGGAGACTACTAGCGAACAATTTTTTATGTGAAGCTTAAAAGACAACTGCAGGAGGGTTGATAAGTTGGGAGATGATAAATCTTGATTTTGAGATTTTCAATCTCTTATCAAGTTTTTTCAGTCAGTGTACATTCACTTTGATATGTGTGTACTAGAGCAAACATTTGTATGTGTATTAGACATGTGTATTAAAGCGGATAATTTTTTTTAGGGGAATAAATGATTCAGCTGCTCTCCTAGTCAAATTAAGTCTTGGTTTACCCATACAAAATACATTCGTTTCCTGCTCCATACTTATTTGGTGCTAGAATAAATTAAAATTTAACAACTTTTAAAGTCACAGAGAAAATTCGTTGACGAAATTTCGATGATGCGTACATGTCGTATACGTAATATTTGTGTAAACTTCGAATCTTTTTCGAAGAGATTAAAACTCAAATTAAAATTTTTTGATTTTTTAATTTATTATGTACACCATAATGCAATCATATATAATATGTTTTCCTAAGTTTTCTATTAGTTCCTTATCGGTGTCCGCCCTATTGTGTATAGATTTATTTTATTTAATGTGAACTCAACTTAGATTTTGTCTCAGTTGCATACACGCTATTCGGACACCTTATGTAAATCAATTTCCTTGTTTTGTTTTTATGGCCCCTTTCGTAAGACCACTTTCCTGTCTCATCATTCTCAAAAATGCATAAACAAAGAATTGCCACTCAAAACGGAAATGACAAGAACAATTCTTTCGAGTTTTCTCTCCGCTTAACAATCAAACTTTCACCACAAAAGCTCCCTCCCACCGAAAGCCATCGCCGAAACACAAGATCCCTAAAGCTTCGAGTGGCCACGAATTTTCACCAGACGAAAAAACTTTCAGTCAGTTGCGAGCGGACCTCTGCACGGAGTGGAACAAAAATCTGAAAATCTAAAAAAAAATAGAGTACAGTCCGCGGAAAACGTTCAATTAAAAGCAATATATATGCACTCACACACGCATATATATCTGCACATATAATCTAGTTGCTCTCACATATATATTGTTGCCTGCATATACATATCCATTTATATGTATCAGTGTACCAAAAATTTGTTATACATAAAAATAAAATAGCGAAAGAAAAGCAAATAACTAAAAATAGTGCAACAAAAAATTTGTATTCTTAATAACGAAATTAGCCCATAACCGACGATTAAACGACACGGGCAGCAAGATACAGCCACACGCATGTTTGAGCCCAAAGAGTAACGAGTCGATTCGCTTAGCCTCTTGCCCCACCACCACCACCTCCTTCCCCAAGTAGACCACGCTCTTGGTGTGAAAGATGACTTTCACTCGATTAAAAACTCTGACATTGCTCGTGTGTACGCTTTTGGCACTGAGTTTTCCCGGATATGTGAATGGCGCTGGCAACAACAACAAGAAAGGATCACAGCCTGCACCTGCACTCGAGCCGGAGGCCGTCATCGAGGAGGTCAATGCCAAGCAGTTGGAGAAGCTGTTGGCCGACAAGGATTACGTTGCCGTCTTCTGGTGTAAGTAATGTCGCTCGGGTCCGGGCAAAGCATCGAAATAGTAACAGCGCAGCCGTCGCAGCAAGACGAGAAAACATATTATATAAATTTTCGCTAGTGAAAATTCTAAAAATTCACATACAAGTGAAAATATGTGAAAAATTCGTTGTACCAAATGTCTGAGATTTTCATTGGGTTTTCTTTTTGCGGCTATTTTCTGTGCTGTTTATGAGTAGAAGGAAAACGCTCGGTGAGAAATTGCCGTTGGCGCAATCTTTTGGCACGGAAATTAAATGACGAACCGAGAACCAAAACTATAAAACGACGGGAAGAGGGCGGGTGAAAAGAGACTAGTAAGAACTTCCTTCCAGCTGGGAAGACTCTACTGTTTTCGAATGACCTTTTTCATTAATTTGCGTCTATTTTTGAAAAAAAGTTTTTTTTTTGGCAGAGAAATTCGCTTAAATTGTGTAGATTTTTATTTGGGCGAAATGTGTTTTAGGCACTTAAGCGATTTTTAGTGAACTTTTTGTTGATTTACAATCAATATGTTTTGTAAATGCGCCTCAAAATCGATTGTCCAAAGGAATATCGCTATAGTAATCGTTTTTAAACCCTGCTCCCATTAAAAATGGGAAAAAAGGGATCATAAAGTTGCGCAAAAGTATTGACAGGGAGAAGGAAACATTACCGACCCTATAAAGTATGTATCTATACATATATATAAAAGTGAAAGTATGTTTGTCTCTTATGGGCGTCTAAACCGCTGAACCGATCTTCACGAATTTTTCACAGAAAGTTCATGTCGATCAGAAAAGTGTCATGGGCTATGTCTCATGTCTGTGAAATGGTCCAAAAACCGCGAAATTTGCCAAATTATACCGTTCATCCGATTTCAATGGAAATTTGGGAATGGTTGAACGCTTCCCCGGGAAGGTTTCTAAGTTGAAAAAATTTTCCGGAAAACGGTCCAAAAACCGCGAAATTGAAAAAATTTACGTTTTCGCTAAAACTTTGGGAAATTGATCGACGCTTGCCCGGGAAGGTTTCCAAGTAGAAGAAACCGCGAAATTTGCAAAATGTTCGTTTGTTATAAAACTTTGAAGAATTTTTGGACGCCTGCGCGTAAAGAATTCTGATTTGAGGAAATGGGCGGGAAATAGTCTAAAAACCGCGATAATTAAAAAACTATACCGTTCATCCGATTGCGATGAAATTTTGATCAATGGTTATAAGCTTCGCCGCGAAGGTTCATAAGGTCCAAAAATCGCGAAATTTGCAAAATAGCTTTATGAGTATTTATGAAAGTGCTTAGTGCTTACATTACAATGCAGGCGTTGGTAATATATTGCGAATATTGCGAAATTCGCAAGTTTTGGATTTGAGCCTATGATATTGTGAAGACTTTATAGACGGCAATTGTAGATAAGTAAATAGGGGGGATAAACAAAACGGTCAAAAAAGTCACGAAATTTGCTAAATATTCTTGAGTTTAGATTAAAATGAAGATGAAGATGGTTAAATAGAAAAAAAGATCGAACGGTCCAAAATGTTTATGGCGACTTGCAGCCAACACTAGCTTGAATACAGTCGCTCTCATAATTATCTTAAGGACCCTGGCGACGACGGGTATTCAGCTAGTGTATATATATTCTTGATCAGCATCAACAGCCGAGTCGATTTAGCAATGTCCATCTGTCCGTCCGTGTGACTTTCTATACAAGATAGAGCCACAAAATTTTACGTGTATTTAGGTGTATACCACACGCATATCGAGTTTGGTTCAGATTTGGAAAATTCCTCCCCCTCCCTCCTTTAAGCGCAAAAAACTGTCAGAGCCACAATTTTTAAGTTAGAGCATCGAGATATATTAAGTAAGGCCCTCTATCTGTCTATTCTGAAAAGTACAATAAGATCGGTCAAAAAACACCGAAGTTATATACACAGAAAAAAAAAGATCCAAAAAATATCCATTTGGACTGGATATTTTTTTTAATATCCTTTTATCATCCAACGGAGCAGAAAAATCATCCAAAGGATGATCGTTTTTCATATACTTTGAATGATTTTTAAGTTCCATTAGATTATAAAAGGATATTAAAGACATATCCAGTCCAAGTGGATACGGGAAATCATCTTTATTTATTTATTGTTTTCTATTATATTCTATTAAATTAGGCTTGAAACAATCTTAAAGTCATGAAATAATAGGAAATAATAAGTGTCATGGGTAATAAGTGAGGAATGTAAGGCGGATAGCTTACAGCTTGGGATATTCCGCACTTCTCAGAAAACGTCTTGCAAACAAATGAATTTAAATTCCTTAAATTAGACACCGAACATGTAGTTCGAAGTCGTGATGGTCGCGAGCAGAATTTCTCTTCTTTAGGCCCAAACAAGAAAGTTAATTTGAGGTCTTTATATTTATAAAATCTTCAAGATGAATTTGTAACACGGTAGAGCCAAAGTTCACTTGTGCCTCTGTTGCTTCCAGTTTTTACACAAAGCTTTTCAATTTCCTGCCGCACCTGCTCTTCCCATTTGAGTATCGGTCGTTCCCGACTTGCCCAGAGTCCTTTGCCTTCCATTCATGTGCCTGTTTTACTAGAGCTTCTCAGCGCACCTTCTAGGCATATTTAGTAAGCAGGATTATATATCGAAAAGACAAAGGAATAGTAAAGATCGGATGAGCGACAGTAAAGTTATAAGGACACAAGCAATTATTAGCAGCACCGGTCGCAACGGTGATGGAATGCACTTCACACACCTTAACACAAACTTTGGGAGGTACAGAGTACATTGTAGTCGGGCTTCACCGACTTTCTTACTTGTTATACTCTGTACCAGAGGTACACAGAGTATATTACGTTTGTGCAAAAGTATGTAAAAGCCAGAAGGAAACATCTCCGACACTATATATATATACAACTGTGGTACAAAACTGTGGGAGATATAGGTACCAATAAATATTTACATTTTCCCTGGATCCACTGCCGATCAGATTAATTTCAAGTCCACTCGTTCAGCAGAAAACGAGAGCTTAAGTTAAAGTCGGTCCTGCCCGACTTCGATATACCCGTTAACCAGGGCAGTTAGTGTTTAATAATAGCAAAAAGCATGTAGCGCCAAAAAGTATGCCCTTGGTGTTCATACAGACAGATGGACAGACGGACATAGCTATATTGACTGACTCGGCTGTTGATGCTGATCAAAAATATATATACTTTATGGGGTCGGAGATGCTTCTTTCTGCCTGTTACATACATTTGCACGACTTAGTGTACCCTCTTTACTCTACGAGAAACGGGTATAATGAAAAACGAAATACATGATGCGATTCGTAGCAGTGACGAGCATTTTGATTTAATTTAAATTAATAAGGCAAAAAGCGCTGTGTGGAATACTTTTCTGTTAATCAAACGGGACAGCAAACTCATCGACTTTGCGTGCTGCAAGAATAACAAGACTTTTTTTTCGTTCTTGAATAAAACTGACACAGGTGTATTAAATAGTCAAAAATGTTGTTTTCAAGAACGAATGAAACAAACTACTTTAAATACTTTTACTAAAAAGAATGCCACACAGAAAGTCTTAGATGATCTTGAGCCAAAGCAGTTAGCTTTCGTTGCTAAGGACTTAGAGCCCTTGAGTGAAATGGAAGGATTGCTAAAAAAATTTCGTAAGAACGCTCAAGATCTCATAAACGTTTGTGCTGCCTTTGGCAATAAAAATTGTGAAGACACTTCTGTGTCAAGAAAAACATTGGCCACCAAAGTTATGTCCAATGAATACATACAACAGATTTAAGAAGTAACTAATGGAAAATCTTAAGAATCAGTCCTTGTCTTTTACTTCTGATTTGTGGACGGACGTATATACTAAGAAAAGCTTTTTAGGTTTAAGTTCACATTACATTAGAGAGCAATTTGATCTGAAAACGGCAATTTTGTCTTTTACTTCTGATTTGTGGACAGACGCATATTCTCAGAAAAGCTTTTTAGGCTTAAGTTCACATTACATTAGCGAACAATTAGATATGAAAACCGCAATTTTGGATGTTAGAGAATTTGTAGCCAAATATATAAATAAATTTAATTAATTTTTTCACAGATAAAGTCGTGCGTGTCGTGTTGTGTTTTTATACCCTGCTCTCATTAAAAATGGGAAAAAGAGGATCATGAAGTTGTGCAAAAGAAAAAATTTCCGACCCTACCTTTCCGTCTGTCCGTCCGTCTGTCCGTATGAACGCGTCGATCTCGGAAACTATAAAAGGTAGAGCCACACATTTTTGCATGGAAGTAGGTGTATACGAGTACCATACGCATATCGAGTTTTTTTCAGATTAGAAAAATTCATGCCCCTCCCCCCTTTAAGGTTAGAACATTGTAACTTTGTATATATATCATGTAAGGTCCAATTCCTAACTATTCTGTAAAGTACAATAAGATCGGACAAAAAACACCGAAGTTATATACGAATCAAGATTATACCAAGCATAACTCTACGGTAAAATAGGGAAGGAAGATTAATTTATAGTAGTCTACTAGAGTAAGATGGTAAACGGACCATCATCATCAGGTATGTCACATGCCGATCTTGTATTGCCCAAGACTTTGACGAAATTTTTCCTGCATCGGAGGAAGGTCACGACTGAATTCCTTGTACAAAGGTCAGTTAAAAGACGATTTTTTTTTTTAAATAATCAATTGGTCGTCTGTCAATATTAATGTTTTAAACCAATTTAATCAAACAGTTTTGTCTGTTTAGTCCTGAGAAATAAAAAATAAATAAATAATTTTATAATAATCAAACAGTTTTGTATTTGTTTAGTAATACTCTGTACCAAAGCTACACAGTTTTATTTTGTGCAAGATGTATGTATGTAGGTAAAATGGCTTGTCAGGTTGACACAGTAAACATTAAAATCTGCAAGCGGCCGGCGCCTTTTTAGCACGGAGATAGTTTGAGAAGCTTTTCATGGCTAATTACTACAAAACTGGCGCCAACAGCAAAGAGGTGTTGCCGGTTGTAAAGTTTATTCAAAGAAAAAACTGTTCATTAGATGTTCCGAGGCGGGATCGAACCCACGACCTCTTGCACTGCGGTCGCGCACACTAGCCGCTGAGCCACCCGGCCACAACAACCAGAATAACAAGTGGAAAACGTTTTTAACCAATCCGACCACGCCTACCTCACCGCCCATATAGTCCCACGTGGCGGATGCGTAATATAATTTACCTTATTTTTATTTAATTATTTTTAGTTTTATATTATTGTTTATAGTAATTTGGAGCTAACGTTTTGCATGTTAGTTTGTTCGAAAATCCTTTGATAAGTCTCTTTTTTTAGATTATTGACCAGACAAACGTCGAACACACGTTCTAAGCTGAGCTCCTAAAAGACGGAGAACGGGCAAAATCGGGCAAAAAGTGTTAAAAACAAGTTGAAAAGCACACTTCCAAGAATTCTTTAAAATAGTTACATTTCCCTGTCCACAGGGAAAAGGTGTTTTGCGAAGGTTTTTCTCAGACTAAGAACGTATCATAAAACAAATTAATGTTGATTATTTAAAAAGTATAACACAATTGCTTTATATTATTTACATAGGGAAAGATGGGGTGTCAATCAATATTTTTTCATTCTGTAAATTTTGTATTTTAGTTAAAAGATGCATGTAACTTTGCTCATCGTTAGCTTTTGAAAAAAAAATTGTGTGGCCACCCGTTTAAAAGTAAAAAATTCGAGTTTTTTGGGAGTTATTCTTTATTAAATCAAAAAAAATTAATAATTTTTCTCATAATCTGAATAAACAAATATCAATGAAAAATCGGCAGCCGCTTTTTTTTCTCATATTTACGAGCTCGTTATGCTGGTGGCTATTTTTTTGTTTGCCTTTCTTTTTTAATGTTTTTTTCCTCTTTGGAGCGTTTTGCTTCTGCCATTTAGCCATTCATTGCAACATTCTATTCGGAAGTCATAACCGAAAATGTTTTTCAAAAATTCATATTTCGGTCAAAAAGGCAATTGATCAAAGATATTTCTGTCATACTTGCTTTTTGGACTCCAAAAAAAATGAACCATATTCACAAGCAAAACAAGTAAGGGAGCTGTAGTCGAGTGCCCCGACTACAAAATACCCTGTTCCCTTGACTACTTGTGTTTTCATACACATATACACACACTCACACATACACACACACACTCTAACATACGCAGGCGCAATCGCGGTAACTGACAATGCAAGGCCCCCCCTCTCTCCCACAAGCAAAATTGATTCGTTTATAACTTCGGTGTTTTTTGTCCGATCTTATTGATCTTTTCAGAATAGATAGATATTGGACCTTACTTGATATATGTAAAGTTTGGAAGGTCTATCTAAAAAATTGTGGCTCTGACAGTTTTTTGCGCTTAAAGGGGGGAGGGGAAGGAATTTTCCAAATCTAAAACAAACTCGCTTTGAATCGGGTATACACCTATCTACATGCAAATTTGTGGCTCTAGCTCTTATAGTCTCTGAGAAACACGCGTTCATACGGACAGACGGACGGACAGACGGACGGAGAGACGGACAGGGCTAAATTGACTCGGCTGTTGATGCTGATCAAGAATATATATACTTTATAGGGTCGCAAATGTTTCCTTCTACCTGTTACATACTTTTGCACAACTTCATGATCCCCCTTTTCCCATTTTCAATGGGAACAGGGTATAAAAATCGAAATTGAGAAAATAACTGAAAATATGAAAAAAAAATTTGTTTTTACATATATCTTCACTCATTTTGTTGGAAAAACGGATAATAAGGACGGGTTGCGGCTAAGGCGTGGCCCAATCGTCAATAAATTTTTATCGAAATTTAATTTTGTTCTAAGCACTATTCGTGCCAAATTTGAATAAAATATATTAACACTTAGAGTTTATGCCAAAAAAAATCGAAAAATTTCCCACTGTGCAGTGTGCAGATTTACCTTACCTTAGAAAAAATTTTTGTTTTCAATGGAAATTAAGCGTATACATATTTATTTTATGAGTTTTCATACAATTTTACAAAGTTTCATCAAAATTCGATGACTATAGCATATAGCTGCCATAGGAACGATTGGTCGAAAAATTAGTTCTAGTGGGAAAACATTATTATATTTAATGGCAACATCTTTAAACTTGCCAGATATTAATAATATCTGTTTCAGCACAATCTTGCCGATTTTGATGAAAATCGATTGTATATATGGGCATTTCCACAGAAAGGTCCCCTAGACCAAAATATTAAAAACACCATATTTTATGGGGAAACCAAAAAATTGAACGATATGTAAGCTAATCTTAATTATTCATTAACCAATTCGAGATTTTCGAATGCACAGCCGCGCAAGCACCGTTTTTCTAATCATTTCATTGAATTTTGTTCACTAAAATCATTCTATGGGTACAAAGAGTTAATGAAGATTGCATAAGAAACCATAACGAACTATGCGATTGCCATTAACTGTAAGTTTTTGCTTGGCACTATAATAGAATCCACATAAATCCTGATGGAAAAATAAGTCCCGTGTGACTTGTCCCGTGCGAAAGTGTTTAAAATCAAAATTTGAAAACAAATAAGTAATTTTTGGGTAACATCAAAACCCTTCCAAAGAGACATCAATTCACAACATTTTAAAAAAAGTTACATTAAAAATCTGCCTCAGAGTTCGCTAATGTTTAAATTGTTGCCGCGAGAGCTCTTGCGTTTTGAATTATCTTGTAAACGAAAAGTTTCCAAAAATAACTTAGCTAATAAAAATTTAATAATACAAAATTATAATTATTATGTATGGCCGGGTGGCTCAGCGGCTAGTGTGCGCGACCGCTGTGAAAGAGGTCGTGGGTTTGATCCCACCTCGAAACATCTAATGAAAAGTTTTTCCTTTGAATAATCTTTACACCCGGTCATCCCTCTCTGCTGTTGGCGCCAGCTTTGTAGTAATTAGCCATGCAAAAGCTTCTCAAACTGCCGTTCGGATTCGGCGTTAAACTGTAGGTCCCTTTCTCTTGTGCGAAAATTAGAAGCGCATAAGCCAAGAGATTGAGAGGAGCTCGGCTTTAGCCTTTTGGGGCTGTGTCAAGCCATTTTACATTTACAAAAAATTATAAGTTAATTATAAGTAAAAATAATAATATAAAAATCAGATTTTTTTCCGTTTTCGATGCTCTTTAAATTGTCACCTCGAAAGCATAAAAAAATTATATATATATTTCATATAGCATTGAGCGGAAAATCCAAAAATAATTGTTGACAATGAATTTTCAAAATTTATAGAAATGATTCTAACTCGATGACTTGGAGGAACAAACAAAAGATCTTGGATATATCTACGCAAATGGCAGCTCATTGAAATCGAATTTTCTTGGCATTAAAATCCCAAATAAGCAATGAGAATTTGTGTAAATAAATTCAAATGAATGCAATTGAAATGGTTTTTTGTGTTTATTATTGTGATTAGAGAAATGGAAAAGCTTTGCAGGCAAATTTAGCATCCTGTGATTCCGAGAGTGATTTAGGGCCATAATTAAAACTAGAGCGGATGCTGCCCTTGAGTATTTACTTTTTATGTGGTTCAATTTGCTTTTTACTTATGCTAATATACTCGTATACTTTTGCCAACTGTATAATTTGGCTTTTGTTTTGGCGTTCAACAACCCAAAACCATTTTGCAATTCACATTTCCCTTAATAGTGGCTGCTGCAGATTTTTATGAATTAATTTACCCAAATTTTTGTTGGCACACTCTGCTTTCATTTCATTCTGATTTTCTGGGCGATGATGCATACTGCATAGTATAGACCTATGAATAATCGCCAGCAGATTTACCTGGCGTCATCTGCGACAGTGCTGCTTGTCAATTGATGTTGGTATCTCTATAAAAGTGTCATCCACTTCCTCCCTTTTCTGTTGCAGATGCGCGCAGCTGTGTGACCTGTGATAAGGTTTTGGCGGAACTCGAAAAAATCGACGATGACACCGACTCGTTTGGTGTAGACTTTGTGAAAATCAACGACAAACGACTAGCTAAGCAATATGGCATCAAGAACTTCCCCGCCCTCACGTACTTTAGGTAAAGTAACCCTTCCAGAAAATCCCAACGCTCTCAACTCAACTCAACTCTGTAACCACACAGGGAAAAGGAGCCAATCATCTATGATGGCGATCTTATGGACGAGGAGGGTGTGCTCGATTTTTTAACGTCACTGGAGGCCATGGATCTGCCCGACCGCATTGAGGAGGTCAATGCCAAGATATTGCAAAAGATCATCGAGGACACGGACTTTGTGGCGGTGCTGTTCTGTAAGTTGTCCATGCTCTATTATCATTCCAAATCTTTCATATATAGTACCATACAATTATTGGTGGAATTCTGAATTTATTTCAAAGCAGTTGCAGTTTTTAGAGTTCTAGCTCTGTCTGTCTCTTGTGACTAAAAATCATACAACTTAGGTATTAGACTACATATTTACCTATACTGTATAATCTGTAACTCTTTACGCATATTCTATATCTATGTATGTCTCGCTCTCTCTTGTAACTAACCTAAGCTACATATAAACTATGGCGGCCAATTTAACTATTTATTTTGTAACGGCGCTGCTTCTTCTAGAGAGAAGGAGATTTCTGTGCAAATTGTTTTAAAATCAAATTTATATTCAAATGACTGCAGGTCCAGATCATGAGACATGCCCGCCTAGGGTAATGGGTAAGTTTTTGTGCAAATATTGGGGTTCGAACTTACCTTGCCTACCTACCACTTCCCTTCCTCCAACATAATTTTCTTCTAAATAGTCTACTACAATCAAGCACAAAAGCCTCACTTCCCTATGCCGTAATGTTATACTTTCCATCGAGTCCTATGTGAAATATGTACCATACGATAACATAACCCCAATGTCTGAGTGTGAGATGCCTTAAATGTTTGGCTAGCTTAGAAATACTAGATTACTAAAAAGCTAAATACGCGTAATAATATGTTAACATTAAAGAGCAAGGAAAACTCATTTTGTTAAGAACTATGCCTAAAAACATCAGTGAAACTCTCCAAAATGCTAATTAATTTTAGACTACTGGGCCTAATACTTAAATTGAAACACTAGAAATGTTTTTGTTCCTCTTAATCTTCCCTTAATCGTGGGTGCAAGCCAACTCGTCCAGGTTCTTTTGAATCCCGAACAGAACCGGGAAACGAGCCGTTGTTTTTATTTAAGCAGTCCGGTTCCAAAAATCAATTTTCTAGCATAAAATGTATTTTTGCGTTTTAAAGTTCATAACATTTGCTTTAACGTTAATATCTGCATTTTCAATAAGAAACCAAAATGTTTCAGATGTTTCATATTTCAATGATTTGTTTTTATTTCTGATGGAGATGCAAGGTGAATAGAGATAAAATTTTTTTTTAATTTCTTAATATTTATTCCCTGAGTAAAGTCTTCGAAAATCAATTATTAGAAAAAATTTCTGTCCAGCAGGCTCTCAGTAGTTTTGTTCTTACAAACACACAATTCATTAGAGTAGGGCCTGTGATTAAGTCATTGTGATTCTCAAATACCAAATCACACTGTGACTGGATATTTAAAGTAACAAGTACAGATATTTTCAATTACATTCCAAATATTGGTGTCACAACAAAGTTAAATTATTGAAGTATCAATCGCAGGTTTTAGGATATTGACTGTAAAATACAATATTCAATCGATTAACCCTATACATATAAACAATATATACCTACCAGATACCAAGCTCTATGATAAAGGCCTTTAGTTATAAAGCCTTTACAGTAATCGAAATCTAGTATTCATTTAGACGAATGAAAACACGGTACTTGGAAGTCAAAATGCATAAATATAAAGATCCGGTTGTGGAACCGATATTCTATCAAATCGATCGTCCGCGTTTTATTACAGCTGTCCAAATTTTGATAAACGATTTCCATTTAAACCTATAAACTTCCCTATAAGCTTCGTCTAATTCCATTAGTTATCTCATTACTAGATTTATGTGTTAAAAAATGGACTGAAGAGTAACAATAAATCTCAGGTTTTATCGGGTTTGAACTGCCAAGCAGGGTCGCCAACTTGATAGATTTTTTAAAAATCTTATAAACAAACCTGCAGCTCAAGGTCATTATGCATTAAATAAAGACAAGCTACACCGCAAAAGAGACTAATAGATCGTACAGCTGATTCATAAGGAACCATCCCCAATCATCAGCTTGCAAGCAAACTTTTGGAAATCACTTTAGTAGCGGGAAGCATGATCTCTCACACTAAATTGATAAGGCCGTAGGAGGCACACACACATACACAAAGGCTTCTGTCCGTTTCAGGCTGTCTTTAGAGTTTTTGCGCTCATGCTGCTTTGGAATTCCCAAACAGTTTTAGCAACGCAGGCATGAAGTGACTGTTGTCTGACCAGTTCAGATTAAGTAATGATCGCTGATGATTGAGGGTGGTTCCTTATGAAACAGCTGTACGATCTACCAGTCTTCTTTGTGGAGGTGTGTGTCTCTGTTTAGTTATGCGAAAGCATAACATGACCTTGAGCCGGCTAGAAACTGCAGATTTACTTAGAATAAAGGTCGTAAAACCAGTCACATAAGATGCTTATAAATTATTTAATGCAAAGAACAATGAAAATGTGACTAAGCTATGTAAAGCGCAAATAAACTTTTTTTTTGAGAATCTATTTTATCTCTGGTTGAGTGGGTGTCGCCAAGGTGGCAAGGCCACGCACACTTTTAAACACAACATTTTGTTCATAATTTACTGCAAATATAAAAATTTGTTTATGGCAATGCATTAATGAAAAACTTTCTGCTGCAGACCTTACCAAGCGGGAAAAACATCGCAACTTTTGCATTTAACTAAAAATAGTGCAAGTCAGTCGAGGGGAAGGCTGGCGACGGACATATATTATGTTAAAATTACATTTGGCTGCCCATGCCATCTAATAATGCCCCAATCCTATGCCGGCTCGTGCTCGTTGTATGCCATGTTGATGTATTGCTGTATGCAAAAGCAATTAAAACTGCTGTCTGTCTGCAGTCCCACCCGCCACCAACCCCCTTGCTGGGTTTGGGTTCGACAAGTGCAGAAACAATGGGCCGCAATTTCTTGTTCTTGTCTCACCTACATGTTCTACTCATCTCATCTCTGCTCCTCGACTGTCTGCGTTTGATAAAAATACATATACGTATAGTGTATAAAGATCCTACAGATACAAATGCATATATCTATATATATGCGTTTATATACGTATTTATATGTGCCCTGCTCTATAGTTAGTGGTTTGAAAATTGAGCAAAAATCATTTGAGTTTTTTTTTGTCTATTTTTAACGCCAAAATTGTAGGTGGCTTGTGTTGAAAAAAAAATAAATAAAAAAAATTCTACACTTTGTTGTATGCTGATACAGACACGCGCACGCACACACACAAATACGGCTATAAATTTATGTTTTCTATAACCCCCATATACATTTCCTTTGTTCCATAATTTTTGCAAGGCCACCAAAAGAAGAAGAAAATGAAGATGTGTCAATTATTTGTGTTCAATCATTTTCTCTAAAAATTAAGGTTTTTTGATTGTGCTTTTTTTTTAAAGTTGTTTTTATCTCTGTGCCGGCTATGGGTAGACCAACGTAATCTGGCTCTGAGCCCAGACATTCATTTGCAAATGTTTCGTTGTAATGTTTATTATTATACGTATACGTAATATTTGTGGTCGTCTGCGACGATACAGCATGGGACTTGTATATATTTGTTTTGCTAGTTAGAATTACTTTGCTTATCAAATTTTCTTAAGACATCGCTTACCTACTTAAAGACTTGTTTTTGAATTAATAAAGCAGAAATATTCGCTTTATATTGTGAACAATTTTTATATTGATTTCTTTTATTTTCTACGAGTGAGATGAGATTATGTCGATACATAATTTTACAGGTAATTGTTCATTTTCCATCAAGAGCGACAAATCTGAGTTGTGCGGCAGACCATATTGTTCGAAGAACCTTCGGATTTTTGTTATAACATCATATTTCATTGATGAGCAGGGTGGACGCCGATAAGGTCCTATGAGATTCGCATCATAAATTATTCTTTGACAGGTCCACATAATAAAATAAAAAATCAAAAAATTTTAATTTGAGTTTTTACCTCTGCGCAAGGGCTTCAAAGCTTTAACAAATATTACGCATACGACACGGTTGCCTAATCGAAATTCGGTCAACACATTCTCCTTAACATTTTAAAAGTTATCAAATATAAAATTATCCGATCAACAAATAAATATGAAGCACGAATCAAAAGAATTTTTGAAATTTTTTGGAATTATACGTTTTCACGTAGTCAATGCTGTGGCAGAGCGGGCCGTAGAAATGGTAGAAGAGCTTACTACGACGACAGCCCAAGATCTGTGTGTGCTCCAAGGCGTTGAAAAACACTGAAAAAGTATCCGAATTGTTAAAAAAACGCTTTCTTGCCCATTTAAATAAATAAAAGAAACATTAAACATATATCATACCATTTTGTTAATTTCTCACACATTAAGCGATGTCTTTTTATACTCTGCACTATAGGTACAAAGATTATAATGGGGTTGTGGAAATGTTTGCAACATGGAGAATGAAGCATTTCCAATCCTAAAGTGTATATTCTAGATCAGCATCAACAACCGAGGTGATTGAGACATGACGGTCAGTCCGCATGAACGCACCGACCTTCTAGACATTTATAATAATCCTTATATTTATCTATCCTGAAAGTATGGGAATAATCAAATGGACGATAGTCTATCAATAAGCAGTACCGTATAAACAACGGCAGCAACCGTGATGCGCCGTTCTTCAGTTCAAGTTCAGTTCGTGTGACGCCTCACTGAAGGGGGTAGTACAAGTTGCGAGTGCTATTTATAGATGCTTTTATAAAAACTCACAGAAAGAGAACGAAACGATATTTTTGTAAAAAAAGTACTACAAATTGTTATATCTAAAAGTTGTTCAGGCCAGAATGACGACAATTCTGCGTCGTTTGACACCTCATTGAACAAAATCGGTCTAGTAGTTTTGGCTGAATCGCGGCCGCCATTTTGAAAAACGTGGTTTCGAGAAAAGCGCGCTTAAAGTTTGCAGTTGCTAGGACATTTGGGTCACTTTGAGTCACTAAAAGGGCTATATCTCCTTAACTAATTCGAGTGTTCGAAAATCCTTTTGGGAAAATATTTTTGAATATCTAAGCTATAAAAAAAAAACAAAAAAAATCGATTTTTTTTCCGGCCCAACTTGTACTACCCCCTTAAAAGGTATTGTGGTAGCCCCTTAGAGTACGGAAAAAACATGGTTTTCCCAAGAAATAACCACCGCAGAAGAGTAGAAAATGTGCAGTAATATACTATTTCGCAAAAATATATAGTTAATATTGCCTTGGATATATTAAAAGTAATTTTTTCAACGGTCATGCTACCTTTTTGCCAAATGTTGTGACTTCAAACCAAGTCTACGCCAACTACTTTAAATTTAAAATTGTAAACAGGGGCAACAGTACGTATGAGTGATAAGCTTTAAATCCATTCCGCAGACACTAGCATTCATGTTTTTCTGTTTTGTTTTTTTTGTTTCGCCTTTTTTTACACCAAAACGCATTGTATAAGTAGCGATTAGTATGACTTTACATTTTTCCATACATCAAATTTCCGCTCTAATGAGCAGTTTAAATACTTAATATTTTACTATATTGACTCACAGCTAAAAAACTAATTTCGCCGACTATTTATAAATGAATCAAATTTATGAAAATAGGGAACACTGCAAATGAGTAATTCAAGTCAAACCCACTTTAGCAAAAATGCAATAAGACTGTCGTCATTGCTCTTTCAAATCGCAGTTCAAAATTGCCCTTCAGAAAAGGCACTTGTATAATCAAATTGAAAAATTTTTGAATAAATGTGTTAAGGATAGCTTCTGCCCCATGCCTCATATCTATCTATTCTGAGAATTTCAATAAGATTGGACCAAATACACCAAAGCTATATATGAAACAATTTTGCTCTATTCAGCATCGTCAGTTGTCAATACACAAAATCAAGGGAACAGGTTATTTTGGAGTCGGGGCACTCGACTCTTGTTAACTGATGAATTTTTGATGGATTTAAATTATACCCACTGCAAATTTGTGGCCCAGCTATTAAAACAACACTTACATGTTAGAAAGAAAAAGAGGATGAAAAATATTACGTATACGTGAGGAAAGCTTGGTGTGTTGTGTAAATAGAATGATTTTTCTAAAGAGCGAAACAGAGAGAGCTTTCTTTGCTTTTTGCTGGTTGCTTTAATATCACTTCAGTTGCAACAGGTTGTAAACAAAACACAAAACTAAATGTATAAATAAACGGATGTTTTTTGATTGGGTAATAGGAATGATTTCGAAATGGTTTTCCAATTGCTCTTGCATGTGATTGACTCGTGCATAACCTTAACCAAGCCCCCGCTCCACCCCCCTCACAGCGGTCTCCAATCAAACCTAATGTGAACCTTCTTCAAGGAACCAAAAGACATATGTTGATCTAATCTGAAAAACTTTTTACAAAAATCCCATCGATCGTCAGATAAGCAGCAATGCCGAAAATGTGCCAAAGCCTTGCAAGAACTGGAGAATATCGACGATGAGGCCGATCAGCTTGGCATCGGCTTTGTGAAAATACACGACGAGGCCTTGGCCGATGAATACAATTTGGGCAATTTACCGGCTCTGGTATACTATCGCCATCAGACGCCCATCATATACGAAGGTATAAACCAACTCCTACCACCCACACAAATACACACACACACGCACGACCCCTTGTTAATATCGATAAATGTGTCTGTGTGCCGCAGGTGAACTTCAACGTGAGGAGGATGTCTTGGAATGGTTGGTGCAGAATAAATCCACGGGCGATGAGGACGACGTAATCGAAGATGTCACCTCCAAGACGCTCTCGACGCTCATCAGCAATATTGATAATTTGGTGGTGCTATTCTGTATGTACTTGTATCGGGTCGTTGAGATCGTTGATAATTGATCTCCCCATTCTGAATCTGTAGATGATCATGGCAATGATGATTCGATGACCGTGTTGGAAGAGCTAGAACAAATCGACGACGACTGCGACAAGCATGGCATACAATTTGTGAAGATTGACGATGCTAAGGCAGCCGGCGATTACGGAATTGACTCGGTAAATCATATCCAACTCCAGTCCAACCACAAACACCAAACTCAATCTCAATTTCTGCAGATTCCGGCAATTGTTTACTTTGAAAAAGAAATTCCTAACGTTTACGATGGCGATCTCATGGATGAGGAACAAATACTAAAATGGCTGTTGTCACAATTGGAACGCGATGAGATCGAGGATGTCACCGATGAAATGCTCGACACCATGATCAAGGAGGGACGTGTCATTGCCGTGCTGTTCTGTAAATATATCGTGTAGAGTAGAGAGTGGCTAGCACTTTTAGTTAATTACCCCTTCTCCTAGACGACAATAACGACAAGAAGTCCCAAAAGGTTCTGGAAGAACTGGAGAACATTGATGATGAATGCGATGCCCTGGGCATAACCTTTGTTAAGATCGACAATCCCGAGGAGGCCGTTGAATATGGCATCAATAAAGTTCCTAAGCTGATATACTTTGAAAAAGGCATTCCAACTATATACGAAGGCAATCTGGAGGATGAGGAGAAGCTATTGAAATGGCTGGAGGATCAAACTAGTTCTGATCAAATTGAGGACATAACCGATGAAATGTTGGATTTGATCATAGAGAAAATGCCTCATGTGGCCGTGCTGTTCTGTAAGTGATCGGTGAACCGAGTAAGAGAGTCGGAACCAAGCATACTCTGTAGATAAATGTAGATATGAGAGTTGAATGTTGTATAACTGGGTGGTGCTCGATGTGCTTAATAAGAGAATAACTTTCAAACTAACCCAAGATTATACATAGGTTCTAGTAGTTTTTGATTTCAAGTTCCAACCATTTTCGTAGTAGGTAGAAAATATTTTTCTTCACTAAAACCTTTCATTTTAAACTCCCCACAGACGACAAAGATCAGAAGAAGTCACAGAAAATCCTCGCAGAATTGGAAAACATTGACGATGAGTGCGATCAGAATGATATTGCCTTTGTCAAGATCGATGATGACAAGGAGGCCAAAGAATGGGGTATCGATGAGATACCATCGATTGTACTCTTTGAACGTGGCATTCCACACATCTACGAGGGTGATCTGATGAAAGAAGATGAATTGCTGGGTTGGTTGGTGCATCAGAAGCGCTATTCCGAGATACCCGAAGTCACGGATGAGATGAAGGACAAATTGGTCGAGAATACTGAACACTTGGCGGTGATTTTCTGTAAGTACCACAGATTTTAAAAATTCTAGAATTCTTTTAAACATTTTGTCCAAGAGGATTTTGAAGTGAAGTTTGTTCAAATGTTATTTACCCAGAATACACAAAAAGTTTATTAAATGATTACCATTCGTATTCGCAAAAGTTTTGTTATTTGAAGAGCAAATTTGGTCGAAAAACCGGTTTCAAATCGCAAAACTTTTGCGAGAGCGAAAATGGGAGCATGATTGTGTATAATTGTTTATTAATCAATTCTTCTCTTTTGAGGAGGCGTGTTGAGATTAATAAGCAAAAGCTGATTGGTATAAATCTTATAATACTAGCTGAATACCCGGCGTCGCCCGGGTCCTTTGCATTGTTTGAATATAATTCTAATGAAAGCGTTTATATGTAAGTTTCAACTGACTGCAAATCGATATTAACCGTTTTACATTGGGGAAAACTACGAACTTTCAACCCATACCCCGAATTTCCAGTTCATAACTTAATTAAATTCTGGGACTTGTAAAACGTCTAACACTTCCATTATTAATATAAATACCAATTTTCCAATCGAAAGGTGTAGATCTAAACCATTTTTAAAACGCTTTAGCCGCTTTCGCACGGGTTCACTTAATACATAGCCTATGATTCTTTCCTGGTCGATATGAACATAATGTCAAATTTCGTAAAGATCGGCACTCATAAGGGGCACAAATACACCTTCATACTGAACTAATCTATATATTAATACGCTAAGAATTTTTCATACAAAAGTACATCCCCCGTTTTAGCAAAGTAACATAAATTTAATTAACCCAAAATGTATACCATATGTTCCTATGAGTTTTTAGATGTGGCCAAATTTGTCAAATTTTGCGACTCTTTTGACCCATTGGTTTACACCTCCTAGCATTTTGGACCGTTAAATCTGCATCTTCCATTTACCAACGCCAGCATTGTAATCTAAAAATTAAGCTCATTCATATATATTATCATTTGATAATTTTGCAAATTTCGCAGTTTTTGGAACTTAGAAACCATAGCTGGCAAGCGTCTAACGATCTCTCAAAGTTTCGTCACAAGCAGATGATCGGTATAATTTTGCAAATTTCGCGTTTTTTTTTTAACATTTGTAGGCAAGCGGTCAACCATTCCGCAAAGTTTCGTCATAATCGGATGAATGGTATAATTTAGCAAAATTCTCGCTTGTGGGCCATTTCCTACCTTCTTCATCTTAGAAACCTTTGCGGGCAAGCGTCCAACCATTCCCCAAAGTTTTTGGACCATTTTCCGATCATTTCTTCAACTTAGAAGAAACCTTTCAGGGCAAGCGTACAACCAATCCTCAAATTTTCATTACGATCGGATGGACGGCATAACTTTGCTAATTTCGCGGTTTTTGGACCATTTCCCGGCCATTTCTAAAACTTACAAACCTTCCCGGGCAAGCGGTCTACCATTTTCCAAAGTTTCATCGCAATCGGATGAACAATTTTGTAATTTCTAGAAACTGAATTTAGTAAGATTTTCGAACTTCAAAGACCTTATTCCAAGGGATGTTACACTACCGAAAAATGCTAATATAAATATATATTTTCCAGAGTCCTACATTGTTTCTTTTTTAAATTATCCATATTAATCTTTTTTTTAGACGACAAGGATGACAAACAGGACATGCGCATTCTAAATGAGTTGGAAAACATTGACGATGAACTGGAAAAGGAGGGTATTGTCATTGTGCGCATCGATAATGCCGCTGAAGCCAAGGAATACGGTCTCGATCATTTGCCTGCACTCATTTACTTCGAGAATAAAATACCTGCCTTGTATGAGGGTGATCTTATGAATGAGGACGAGGTCTTGGAATGGCTACTGGTGCAAAAGAAGACAGCCACCATTGAAGAGGTTACTGATGAGATTCTAGTAAATCTGATTAATGAGCATGAGTATGTGGTGGTCTTCTTTACCGGTCCCTGTGAACCGGGTGAGACCTGTGAGCATACATTGAACGCCTTGGAAAGCATTGACGATGAATTAGACGAGGCTGGCATCATTTTTGTGACCACCGAGGATACAGGAGTCGCTAAGAAATACAATGTTAAGACCTATCCACGATTGGTCTTCTTCCGTAATCGTGATCCATTGCACTTTACCGGTGATTTGGATGATGAGGATGAAGTGCTGGCCTGGATTACCGATGATGAGACACTGGAGATTCCCGGTAAAATTGAGGAGGTCAATGTGAAAATGTTGGACAAGATTTTATCCGAAAACGATCATGTGGTCGTATTCTTCTGTGAGAAATTTATAAAAGATCTGTTTCTGTCACACTTACACTTTCTTCCACAGATGCCGAAGGCGATAAGAAGGCCCAGAAGATTCTAAACGAATTGGAGAACATTGATGACGAATGCGAGGAAAAAGACATCGACTTTGTAAAGACATCCGATGATGATATTGATAAGGAATACGATTTGCCCGGTTTGCCGGCACTTGCATTTTATAGACATAAGTTTAGAACAATTTATTCCGGTGGGTTTAGTTTAGGGAGTATATTAAGGTACAACTTAATGATTTACACTTCCATTAAACAGGTGACCTGATGAAGGAAGAGGAAATTCTGGAATGGGTTATTGATTTGCATGAGTCTACTGCTGATGTCATTGAATCGGTCGATCGAAAAACCCTACAAGTTCTGATCAATGATGTGGAACATCTGGCTGTTTTCTTCTGTAAATATTTGGAAGTCACCTAATGCAGTATATTTAGCAAATCCTCTCTTTTCCCTAGACGATGACGATTGCGAAACCTGTGCGGGCATTTTGGAAGAATTGGAAAACATAGATGATGACACCGATAAGCATGGAATTCAGTTTGTCAAATCCAACGATGTGAAACTGGCTCATGAAATTGGCATCTTCGCATTCCCCGCTTTGGTTTATTACGAGACAGGCGTTCCGATCATGTATGATGGTTAGTTGGTCCCTTTCCTTGAAGATAGCGTTGCTTCTTTAATCACATCCCCCTGTTCTCTTATAGGTAATCTCAAAAATGAAAATCGTGTGCTGCAGTGGTTAATCAATCAAAAGAGTAAGCGTTCTTGTTACCAAACTGTTCTCTGCTTTCTAACCACTCACGCTCATCAGCCAAGAAAAGACATCCCAAAACAAAATCACTTGAAACCAGAGCCTGCAATCCAATAACAGAAAAAACTCGGATATATATTCAGAAATCATCATCTTATCGTTTGATTGATCACACCTTGAAGTTCAAAAAAACGTAATATCAATTTTCAATATAGGCAACGATGACGATGGAAGCGACGAAAGAATTGTTAAGTTGAGCTATCCCAAAGAAAGCGATGAGGATAAGAGAGAAAGATTAAAGCGTCTGCAGCAAGCAATACGTACACGAAGGGCCAAAGAAAATAGGGAAGGGAAAGACAAAGATGATGACGAAGAGGGCGAAGACAATGACAATGACGAGGACGACGGCGACGAAGACGAAGAAAATGAGGACAAAGACAAGGGAAATAATCAGGGGTATGATGAAGACGATGAGGATGACGATAATGGGGATGATGAGGACGAAGATAATTGGGATAAAAATGCCAAATTAAAGCGTTTGCAACTAAAGCGAAAAGCGGAAGAAAATGATGTTGAAGACGATGAAAACGGGGACGATAATGGAGACGAAGAAAATGAAAATGAGGAAGCAGAAAAATTGGATAAAAGAGAAAAATTAAAGCGTTGGCAACGAAAAAGAATGACAAATAATAAGGATAATGACGAAGAAGACGAAAATGGGGACGAGAATGACGAGGATGACGAAAACGACGATGGTGACGATGAAAAGGACGACGAAAATGGAAATGACGATGACGATGAAAATGAGGACGACGACGGTGAAACGTCTTTAAAACGTCTGCAACGAAGAGCTAGAAAAAGGGACGATAAAGACGAGGACGACAAAGATGACGAAAATGAGGACGACGAGGATGAATTATCGTTAAAACGTCTGCAACGAAAAAGCTAGAAAAAAGGACGATAAGGACGAGTACGAAGAAGACGAAAAAAAATTGGATAGAAGAATCAAATTAAAGCGTTTACAAAGAGAACGAAAGACAAGAGATAAGGATAATGAATATGATAATGAGGAAAACGGAGACAAGGACGAAGAAGACGATGAAAATGGAGATGACGAGGACGATGAAAACGTAGGCGTTGGGGACGAAGACGATGAAAATGAGGATGACGAGGACGATGAAAATGCGGAAGACGAGGACAACGAAAGTGAAGATGACGAAGAAAAAGATAGCAGTAAATTGGATAGAAGAAGCAAAATAAAGCGACTGCAACGAGAACGAAAGACTAGAGATAAGGATAATGAAGATGATGATGAGGAAAACGGAGACAAAGACGAAGAAGACGATGAAAATGAGATTGACGAAGACAACGAAAACGGAGGTGACAAGGACGAAGACGATGAAAATGGGGATGACGAGGACAATGAAAATGGGGAAGACGATGACGACGAAGAAGAAATCAGTAAATTGGATAGAAGAAACAAACTTAAGCGTCTGCAACGAGAACGAAAGACAAGAGATAAGGATAATGAAGACGATGATGAGGATAACGGAGATGATGATGAGGATAACGGAGACAAAGACGAAATCGACGATGAAAATGGGGAAGACGATGACGATGAAAACGGAGATGACGGGGAAGACGAGGACGATGAAAATGGAGATGACGAGGACGAAGACAACGAAAACGAAGAAGAAAATGGGGACGACAAGGACGAGAATGACGATAGCAATGACAATAACGATGACGAGGACGACGAGGAAGAAGAAGACATAAAAAGCAAGCCAAAGTACAAGCACACAGCCAAAGGCAGAACGATACATCGGCTTTCTGATCTTTGCTCGGATCGGCTCGGCCTTATAGATGAAATAGGTAATACCTGAATGTGAGTTGCCATTGCTGCACTAACTGAAGTTATTATTTTGTATTGATGTTGTGACCCTGACCTTGACCTTGACCCTCCTCACGTCCCCTCTCTTTCTCTCTCATAAAAACCAACACAACCTCAGCCAATTGCAACTTAAAGATTTCGTAATAAATTCAGTTAATTTCATTGTCTATCTACAGACTTGGGTAAAAGGAATTCTAATACATTTCACAAAGGTAACCCCCTACAGCCACACCTAAGTATTTCTCAATGTCTCAAAGCTTATTTCGAACGCCAAAATTGGAGATACACGCGTCGATACAATGTCTCCCCTCTTCCTGAATGCACCAGCTCCCCTCATCCAATGCTTTTTGTCACATATTAAACTCACTCTCTATAAAAAACGTCTTTTGGTTTATAAAAAAGAAAAAATCGAAAAAAAATCATAGCTGACACAATGTTTGAAAATATTTAAACAAAGGATTTGAATTTTTTTCTCGTCATGGAAAAAAGTTAAATTGATATTTGTTAATAACTATATATTGTTTGAATTTATTATTTAATTATACTCTCTTATCGTATTTTAAGTAATCGTTTTGTTTGTTAATTTTTATATGAATAATCTTTTACCTGATAAACCAAACAAAATATTCAAAGAAAACAAAAACAAGCAACGAAAAATTGAAAATGAGTCGTAAATCTGAGACCTGTACAGTCAGCATCAAAAGCATTTTGTCAGTTATTAGTTTTTTGAACAAAAAACAATATTCTCTAGATATTTATAGTTAATTTAATTAATTTTAAACAATTCCAATTTTGTTCATTCATAAAGCACGCTTTTTTATATACTCTTAGAACTTTCAAAGTTTTTAAAGTCCAAAATCGAAATGAAAATCGTACTAACTGCTCTCTGTGGTAAACAAAATCGAAACAATTTTATTCTAATTTCTCGCCTACTCTGTTCGCACTTTTGTTTACTATTTTTTGAAATTTTCAACCTTCTTGTTAGTGAAAAATAAAATGAAAACTAAAAATAAAGAACTAAAACAATCTGACAAAATGTTTTTGTTTGTTTGCTCACACAGATGACGAATGTTTCTATGTTGGATTGGGTCATGACGGCCATTCAGCTAAGCGCGGCAACAATTTTGTGCCCAACGATTACAAACCATTCCAATGCTGTCCAACCAAATTGGAGAAGTCAACGAAAGTTCCTAAAATGACGGCGCAGCGCATTGGACACAGCGAGAGCGATCAGGGCAAGCGTGGCGCCGGCGGTGCGGGTGGCGGCAACTTCCAGTTCGCTTCATCGGCAGGAGCTACCAAGCCGGTGGTGGGCAAGAAGCAGGCCAAACGCAGCCAGAATGTTATGATGATGATGATGATGATGATGATGACAAACCCTTGGTTAAGGTGTCATATGCCAATAAACGATCCAGTAATTCTGGCAGCAATAAGCCACAAGCAGTCAAGAAACCTATGGCCAAGCTGGATGAGAATGATGATGTGTCACTGGAGAAGTCATCAAAGAAGTCGGCTAAGAAATCGGGCAACAAGTTGAATGTTAAAACTGGTAGGTGTCAAATCAAAAACTAACATACCCTGTTTATTCACAAAAAAGAACCATGATAAATGCTTCTCCTTTATGTCCTTTATAAATTATCCATTTGTACATTCACTCAGATTGTAGGAGCTGTTGAAGGTATTTACAACCGGAGGTGTCCCAGAAACCAAACTAACGAAACCGACTTAGCAAAACAACGCACTATAGGAATTTTTCCCAATTATTCGAAATAAATACTTTCTACAAAAGTGTTCAAAACACACAAATTGTTTGTCATTGGGTCACAAATATATCAATCTTCAATGTAGCATACCAGAAATCTTGATTACACAGAACCCTATTGGTAAATCAGCTATTAAAGTCAGCTTTTGCTAACTAATGATTGTAGAAAATTCACAGCATACTTATCTGCTGCGGTTCTTACAATTGCGACATACCAATTATAGCAATAGTTTTAACTAAATATTTTGGTTCAAATCTAAACATTCTGCTTAGTACCTTTGTTCTGTAGAAATTAATCGTGACGTCCTTTTATTTACGGGTATTCGTGAGGCATCTAACAAATGCAAATGTTGTAAGCAAAAATTTAACTTTGCAAAACCCCAAGGCAGCCACGCCTGATTTGCAAGCCAAATTCTGCCGGCGGCGCAGTGAAACATATATAGAGAGAGAGAATATGTGTATTCTATAAATCAGTGGTGTCCAAACTAAAATTTAGTTTGTTTTATGTTTGAATCTCACGCATTTTATTTTTTCAGTGTAGAGCAGTAAAACGTCACCTTGCCTTCGTGTTTCGCTGCTTCGGACACAAGCGAAACGCTTTCATTGTGTGAGTTTGGACACCACTGTTTTAGAGCCATCAACTCTCCGCACTTTTTGAGAAATTTTTACTTGTATAAGATAACCTTAATTTTGGCAATGTAGACTTCAATGCACCCAGCAAACATTTTTAATCGCGGAAGATAAGAATGCGATTCTCCCAGTAGGTATCGCTTTACTCTAGCGATATCGCATTATTATCGTATTCTCATCTCCCTACGGGAAGAAATTTGACACTATCTGATAACTTCTGGGCGATAAGAAAGCGTTTTTCTGGGCGATAGGAGAAAGTTCGAGCTCGAGACCCTCGCACTAAACACGATTGAAATGCTGTTTCAACCAGTTGCACTATCTCACACGCTTGTTGCTACACGGCTAAAGTACTACTTATATTGAATTGCCTAAAAGTATACACCAATTTATTTCTGGCTTATTGCATTGTTTACAGAACTTGTAATTCTCAAGTTTTTAGATGTATCGCCAATTTACCGATTGGATGAAAAATGCGATACCACATATGTACGCTTATTAATCTTTTGAGTGATAAAAATGCGATCCCTAATGTAATTTGTTTGTGTAAATCGCCAAACTATCCCCAAATTCCCCCCTCAAACTATCGTCAAAATCTTCTTTTGACGTGAGAGATAAGTAACATGGCAAAATTTTTGCAGGGCAATGTGGCGGGATAACTAAGAAAAATCTGATTATGACAATTGGTTTTTATACCCTGTTCCCATTTAAAATGGGAAAAGGGGGATCATGAAGTTGTGCAAAAGTATGTAACAGGTAGAAGGAAGCATTTGCGACCCTATAAAGTATATATATTCTTGATCAGCATTAACAGCCGAGTCAATTTAGCCAGACGTCTGTCCGTTGGAAAATTCCTCCCCCTCCACCCCTTTAGCGCAAAAACCTGTCAGAGCCACAATTTTCAAGTTAGAAATCAATGAAACAGGGTATTTTGTAGTCGGGGCACTCGAATACAGCTCCCTTAATTGCTTTTATTGTCTCAGTGGTTGTTTTAATAAATGAATTTAATTCCGTTACAAATAAAGTCCACTACCTGCTTAAAAACTAGCGATGATTCCTCATACAATTAAATTATATGTGCGGCAAATGGGTACCAATCCTAAAATTTCAAACTATCAAAGAACACTTCCTAATGACCTTTAGAGACTGTACCAACAATCTAGACCCAAAAACTTTGGTCAATTGTGAAGATATTAAATAATGTCTGAAAAATGAACAAAATGTCCTATAGTGCACACACCTTCTAACTAGACTTTTAAATAAGATAATTAAGTCTCTCAAAGTTCTGGGACACCGACGGTTTTTTCTAGCGATTTGCAAACCTACCCAAGACAAAATCTCTAGAGATTTCCTGGACACCCCCGAATAAGTCCATAAGCGCTAAGCCAAATATAAAATTAATATTTCCCTAAATTATTAGTAATTACATACAGCATATTTTTAAGGGCATTTATCATGATGTATTTTGTATTTAAACGGGGTATAAGCTGTGTTCCAGTTCCGTTTTCTCAGTTTAGAACTATTTTAACCCATTTTATGCCGCGTTTCACGAAGTTTTTTATCTAGAGGTGAAAGTTAATTTTCTTGGGTAATTTGGACCCAGTAAACACTAATCCGAAGTCAAAACAAAATTCTACCTATTATATACTTTGTTTATTCGCCAGCTATTTGTAAATAGAATTTTTTTGTAAATAGCAAATTCACTGTCTATACGCTAAATATCTTTCTAAAATAATTGTAGTAATGTATGATTGGTAATAACTGTGTATCTGGTATCATTGAGCGCAGAAATCGATGACAAAAAAAGGTGTGAGTGGGGCTAACACACATGGGGCCTTGATGTGAAACATGTGGCATACGATATGCTCCGACATTTACATACCTGTTGTGTGTGTTACTAGATACTCGATTCTCGGCACTAAACAATCTGTACTCGAAAAAAACCTCGATATAGGTACCTATAGGTTAATTAAAATACCTATAGGTACCTAAAAGTACCAATAGGTACCTATAAGTACCTATTTGTTCCTATAGGTACTTAAAAGTACCTTAAGGTACCCAAAAGTAGCTATAAGTACCTAAAAGTACTTATAAGTACCTAAAAGTAGTAATAGGTACCTAAAAGAACCTATAAGTAACAATAGGTACCTATAAAAACCTATTGGTACCCAAAAGTACCTATAGATGCCTAAAAGTACCAAAAAGTAACTAATAATACATATACGTACCTAAAAGTACCTAAAGTTACCTAAAAGTAGCTACAAGTACCTAAAAGTACCAAAAGGTACCTAGAAGAACCTATAAGTAACATTAGGTACCTAAAAATACCTTTAGGTACCCAAAAGTACCATAGGTACCTAAAAGTAACTATAAATACCTATACGTACCTAAAAGAACCAAAAGGTACCTAAAATACCAATAGATACCCAAATATACCTTTATGAGCCCAAGGGTACCAATAGGTACCTAAAAGTACCCAAAAATAGATAAACGTACCTAAAAGTAACAAAAGGTACCCAATAGTAGCTATAAGTTCCTAAAATTACCAAAAGGTATCCAAAAGAGCCTATAAGTACCAATAGGTACCTTAAAGAACCTATAAGTACCTAAAACTACATATAGGTTCCCAAAAGTAGCTATAGGTATCTAAAAGTACCTAATCGTAAATCTGATTTATCTGCTGAATACGCCCATTGTTTCGAGACTTAGCTTTTTGCAAATAAGAAACTAACTCTCTGTGTATACCCAATAATTTGACATCTACAAAATTGTTATTTGCAAATAAGATGTGCGTTTAAAAGTAGTAATAGTTACGCCAGGTGAGATTGTTCGATTAGTCGAACAACAGCGGTAGGGCACAGTTCAGACAGCAATACGTTGGACATTGTTCATTTACATCCCAGCCAACCAGCATGCGAGCATTTTGCGAGACTATCGCAGAATGCTCACAAACGAGCTCGCATGTAAGCAAGGAATGAGAGTTCATTCTTATTATCGCAGAGCACTCGCAAGCGAGCTCAGAAGCGAGCCAGCATGTGAGCACTTTGCGTAATTACGAAAAATATCGAGTTTGGGACCAAAGCGCTTTGTGAAAATATTGAAAAAATATAGACAATGTTAAAAAACTCAAAAATAAAAAAACAAGAAAAATAGGTTTTAATTAATGCCTAGAGTTTGATTCGAACCCATGACCTCGCCGTTGCAAGGCAAATGTCTTGCCATTCGACCACCTGGGCGTGTTGATTTCATTCTTCACTGTCATTTCGCCAGCGTCACGCGCGACCAGATTGTATCGGTGAGCGTTAAGATGTCAGTCATTCGTGTAGAATGCCGCTGTCCTGAGTTCGAGTCCCAGACCCAGACAAGGTGAGTCGGCGGGCCGAGTGGGGCGACGACACTACGGGCTCACAAAAAAATTTTTTTTTTTTTCAAATAAAAAACAAATATTTTAAATGACTCGCAAGTACTATCAAAAAACTCTCGCAAAAGATACCGCTTAGGCTACGCTAACCGTATTGCTTGCGACTATCGTAAATGATACTTTCACTGCCACAAACTGAACGACACATGAATCATTTTACTATCATTTCCCGACCCGTATGCGAGAGTTTTGCCGGGTTAACTCACGCAATTCACTCGCTTGGGATATCGCTTGCGAGCGTTTGGTTGGCTGGGATTGGACATTTACGACATTGATCGATTACTCGAACAGAAACTTTTGCAGTTGTCCTAAGGTCTTCTAGTGCAAATTTTTCACCGGTTTTCCTTTTTACGGACTACTTTTAATACATATTTTTCGGAAAAAAATAGGGGAAAGTTAACTTCGGCTCGGCCGAAGTTTTGTATACCCTTGCAGCTTCCATTGAAAACAAAAAAGTTTTTCTAACTAAAACTACTTTTTGGACTTTACTTTTCTATGAGATCTATACTATGTTGATGTCTGATTTCGACCAAACTTGGTGAAATCATGGAAAAGGCGATCCCATTTAAAACTTAAAAGTTTTTCTCACTAGAACTTCTTTTTCGACCGATCATTCATACTGCAGCTATATGCTATAGTCATCCGATTTTGATAAAACTTTGTAGAAATGTGTTAAAGTATATAAAATAAAAATATGGCAATAAAAAGGACGTTTTCATTAAAAACAAAAAAGTTTTTCTCACTAGAACTAGTTTTTCGAACGATCATTCCTATGGGAGCTATATGTTATAGTCATCCGATTTCGACCAAACTTTGTAGAATTGTGTAAAGGTATATAAAATGAGTGTATGCTAATGATAAGGACGTTTTCATTAAAAACAAAAAAGGTTTTGTCACTAGAACTAGTTTTTCGACCGATCGTTCCTATGGGAGGTATATGTTGTACTCATTTGATTTCGACCAAACTTTGTAGAATTGTACTTTGGAGGCGTTTCCATTGAAAACAAAAAAAGTTTTTCTCACTAAGACCAGTTTTTCGACCGATCGTTCCTGTGACAGCTGTATGCTATATTCATCCGATCCGCTCGGTTCCGACAAATGTGCAGCGTATATGTACCAAAAGACTTCGGGCAAAGTTTGGTGAGGATAGCTTAAAACTGACGGAGGAGATAGCATAGAAACCCACCTATAAAGTGGAGGGCGACCTAAATATTTTTTGTATGAAAGCCAATAAAATTTACTAAAGAATAGTGTAATTACTTTAACAATTGGTTTTACCAAGTCCCAGAAAAAATTTTCTAAATAGGCAATTTTACTGTTCGACTAGTCGAACAGCGGCGTAAAATGGGTTAAGGTATGAAATAAATATACTTACAACATTCGAAATTTTCGGAAACTGGAACATTTATTCTGTTTAACCTTATTTCAAGCATGCCAAGACACAAATCATTTCAAAATGTAGTCACATATAATGAATGTTCCACTTGTCATTTGTACTTACTTGTCCATTAAAACCACCGACACCTACTCTGGGATAATCCAATCCGTACAGATAGACACAAATTTGTTTTGTAATTTCTCTTTTTCTCTTTTGTGTCTTGCAGGCGTTAATTTTTTCCAAAATCGACTAAAAAATATATATGACCTCATTTTTCAGGATATCTCTCTGTGGGAGTAAGGCAACAATTTTAGAACTGATAAGATTGTATAATTGATGATTGAATGATATGCAATACTTAAAGTCCGCAAGACCTGTAAAGAGCCTTCAATGACAGGTTCCCACTTTAGTACTGCCGCGTGACTTTAATATTAAATATTACTCGATACTCTCATTGTTCCACGACGATGAAGCTGCAGAAGATCCACGCAACTCAAAACAAACCAAAAAAGAACACTAAACTTTAACTAACTATTTTCAAACTAAATTTTGTTGCATTTTGTCAGGAAAACGGTTCAAACTAAAAGCAGTTACTGCAACAACTTAATCAACTACCTACTTATTGCACACACATCTTTCACTTTTTGTAAATTTTTTGAAGCAGCTCCACTGATTGCTACATCAAATGTCAATAACAACAGCCTAAACACTTTTTGATACTACTACTTTTTGTTACAATATACAAAACATTTTACATTTATGTAGTTAGTCTAATTTAAAATGGAAAACTATTTTTTGAAACAATTTTACATTTAACATAGCCGCAAAATATAGAAAAACTGTTAACTATTTTAACTAAGAGGAGAGCGCATACCACAGCCCAACTGAAGAGCTGAACTGAAGAGAGATAGTTTTGTTTCTACTTTTTGTGTGTTTTGTATTTTCTAGTTTATTTTTTAGTTTTGCAAACAATGGCCTCGCCTAAGCCTAAACTTTCTTACACATGTTTTCTTCTGAGAGCGCATGATTATATTTACAAACTACATACACATAATGTTATCCATGGCTCAACTGTTGTTTTGTTATCGATATTTGTAAAATATCGACTGATATCTTTTATAATTATGTTTTACTTCTCTTAAGCAAGTCTTTGTCATATATTTTGTTGAACAGCAGCTATGTACTTTGTTAAAGAAACAGTTAAAAATTGTAAAAAATTCTAAATGATTGTAAATTACAAATAAAATTTTATAAAAATTAGGACAATTTCAGAAATGAATTATTCAAATACCTTGGTTATTTTCAAGCATTGTGTATACTAGAGGAATCCACATTATTATTATTATTATGATTTAGAACTCAAGATTGATTGATTCACTGCAGACCACAGGTATGTGTAATCTCAAATTGGCACCAAACTCAATTCAAAACCTCATATTCTTAATCCCTATATTTATCTGCTCACAGGTAACATTGGCCGCAATGAGGAGGTTTTCAATTGGATTTTAGAACAGAAGGCCGACCAAAGCATTGAGCTAATCAATCGTGATCAATTGGTTGAATATATCAGCACCAAAGACTTTTTGGCTGTTGTATTTTGTAAGTATACCCCACATGTAAGGTAGTTCCTAAGTCTAAGTATTTTTGTAGCTATAAGTCGCGCCTACTAAAAACTGTAACTGCCCAAAAAAATTTAGCCAAAAGTAGTCTCACTTTGCACACATAGCTAAAGTATATATATATACGCTTTTCACTATAATTCCCTCTTTGCAGACAAGGAAGACGATCCCGACTCGCCGCGAGTGTTGCGACATATCGAACTTATCGATGATGAGGCTGCCGAATATGGCATTTATATAGTAAAAATGCATGACAAACTAATGGCCAAGAAATATGGCTATAGAAATCCACCAGGACTGACCTATTTCCGCAAGGGCAAATACATTAACTATGACGGTGACATCGATGATGAAGAGGAAATTTTGGACTGGTTAACCAGTCCAGCCAATATGGAAATGACGGATCACATCGAACAAGTGAATCGTAAAATGTTTGAGAAAATTCGCAAGAACTCTGATTATGTGGCCGTTATATTTTGTAAGTTATGTGAGAAATGTACGAATGCAAGCTGCAATTAGATATTCCCTTGTAGATAGCGATGAGTGTAAGCAATGTCCACGTGTCCTGGCCGAAGTGGAACATATAGACGATGATGCGGACAAGGCGGGAATTGACTTTGTTAAAATCGATGACAAACAAATGGCCAAGGAATATGGCGTATTTGCATTACCAGCCATTGTGTTCTTTAAGCCCACCTCGAAAGAGCCAGTCATATACGCCGGTAAGTATACAATTTATTAGGAATTATGCTTAACATCGAAATTTCCATGATTTTGCCTTCTATTGCTTTCTTTCTTGTTGATAAGTCTGGAAAACTCATTAAAGTTGGAGAAACAGCACAGTTTTAACTTACATTTTACATTCAAAACTGAATTGGTGATATCATAAAATATAAATTTGCTCCAATTACCTTCTTGCTGTAACGTTGAAAGATGCTTTTCCGCTCAGAAAAGTTTTTGGAGAGAAAAAGAATCTCAATTAACAACTTAGAAAAAATTATGGTTTTATATTGTAATACCAATTACCCAGTTCTACAAATTAGGACCTTTTGCGAGTATCCCGAGCATTCTTAACTAATTCCTACAGCCAAACCCATGCTGAGTACGAGTTGGAAGATCAAAGTCATATCTTACAGCCATGCTCCCATTTTCACCTTACTTTTGAACAGAGCTGTAAACTACAATTACAATTATGGGCATATTTACAATTACAAGTACCATTACAATTAAAATTATTTCGTAGTGAACAATTTATTACCAATTACAATTATTTCAATAATTACTTCAATTATTTGAATTATTTGGTAATTAATTCAATTATTTGAATTATTTGGTAATTGAAATAATTGAAGTAATTAAATAATTGAAATAATTGAAGTAATTACAGAATAAAAATGAATTACCTTTATTATTTTGTGTCACCGCCTACAGTCTCGGCCGCTGCTATTATTGCCCGCCAGTCGCACCTACCTCTATCTTTTACCATCTGTAAGAACAGAGCGCTTGTACGGAGAGACAAGTCAAAAAACTTGCTGTACTTTATCGAATACTACATGAGCATTAGCAAGTCTTATCAGCTGAACCGAACATTTTTATAATCTTAACATATCAAGAAATAACATGCAAAAAAAGACGAAACAAAAACAAAGCTTACGTGTATAAGCACCGATTTACACAAAATAAAATACATGTTATGCATAAGTTTAATTGTAGAAATAAAGTCAATACCTTTATGTAAAGTATTCATTTTATCCAACTTCAATTCAAATAACTTTTCATGTTGTTTTAATTATTCAAGATTAACACGCTGCAGCGTGCCGCTGACTCTGTACAAAGCAAACGAATATTTGGCCTCACTTCTGATGCTATTTTTAGAAAGAACCGTTAGAATCAAAGCAATACCACTATGGTGATGTAAAGTTTGGACAATTATCTGTTTATAAAGTCAGTTGTTGTTCGTAAATTTTGACATTGATTTTTTGATTTTTGTCCTATGGCAGCAACCACAGTGCATGGATACAAAAAATTTTGGCGACAACCATTATTGTAAGTCAAACGCCCTTATTTTAGGAAAGAACACTTCTTAAATTTAGAAAAATACATTTGAAATTTGCCCTAAAATATACTGCAAGTAAAAAAATTTAGAAAAAATATAATAAGACACCGCTTGCAATTCTCAAGTACGAATTCCCCGCCTTTGGAATATAAAGGGGCAGCCGATACTCGGACTGCTAAGAAATTCGCTCTAAAATATAGGAAAATTAATGTAGAAAATCGCCCTAAAATAAATAAAATATAAAAGGGACAGTTGATATTCTGCTTGCTAAGTGCTTAGCATTTGACTGTTAGTGTCTGTGCTGAGCTCTAAAAGCTCTTCAACAAATTCAAAAACTGCGCACACAATCGGCGGAGGAAAACGGACCATAGAAATTTTTAATACCAATTGAACGGTGAAACTGAAATTGCTCATTTTTTTTATATAAATGCTAATAACTTCTACTATTTCCAAAAGATTTCGATAAACGAACACTTTTTTAATTTGTTATATATTAGTTTACATAATCCATAAGAGAAAGAAATTTTTAAGAACTTTTTTGTTAGTTAAAATAACGTTGTCTATAACGGGTTTTTCTTATCTATATATGTATACAAATACATAAAAGGGATAATATGTTTGTATATTTGTCCCTTATGGGCGTCTAGACCGCTGAACCGATCTTCACGAATTTTTCACAGTATGTTCATGTCGATCATGTCTGTGAAATGGTCCAAAACCCGCGAAATTTGTAAAATTATACAGCTCATCCGATTGCAATGAAACTTTGGGGAATGAATTGAACGCTTGCCCGGGAGGGTTTCTAAGTTGAAGAAATTCGCGGAAAATGGCCAAGAAACGCGAAAACTGCCAATTTTACGGTTTCGGTAAAACTTTGGGGAATGGTTCGACGCTTGCCCGCGAATGTTACCAAGCAGAAGAAATGTGCGAAAAATGGTAGAAAAACCGCGAAATTTGCAAAATGTTCGACTGCAATGAAACTTTGGTTGTCCTGCCCGCGAAGATTTCTAAGGTCCAAAACCCGCGAAATTTGCAAAATTACCTTATGAGTTTTTTTACTCTGTACCAGAGGTACACAGAGTATATTAAGTTTGTGCAAAAGTGTCCGTCTGTCCGTCTGTCTGTCTGTCTGTCCGTCTGTCCGTTTGAACATACAGATCTCAGAGATGGTAAGAGATAGAGGTTTGACATGTATGGGATATATGCTTCTTATAGTTGCAGACAGATCAAGTTTATTTTAAATATTTGCCACGCACCCTCCCGCCCCGCAATATCGAAAAATCGTCATGACTCCCACAGTTTTATAGTTGAAGGTTGGAACCTTTTGGACATATTTAGTATTCGAGATTCTTTATCGATCCGCTGAAGGAATTTTAAACATCGGATGAACGATATTCGAGTTATAAGGAAATCAAACAATTATGGGCAGCACCGGCCGCAACGGTGATGGGCAGCACTTCACAGGTAAAGAGTATGTTATAGTCGGGCTGGACCGACTAATCTTTCTTGATTTGAAAGCGCTTAATGCTTATATTACAATGCAGGCGTTGGTAAATGAAAGCGGCATATTGCACTGTCCAAAATTTGGCGAAATGGCAAATTTTTGATTTTGGCCTGGATTATTGTGAAGATTTGGTATTACGGCAATGGTAAAACGGTCAAAAAAGTCACGAAATTTGCAAAATATTCATGAGTTTAGATTATCATGAGGACGGATAAATAGAGGAAAAGATCGAATGGCCCAAAATGTTTATATCGATTTGCAACCATCACTAAATTGAATATAATCGCTCTAATAAGAATCTTAAGGACCCAGGCGAAGTTTCGATAAAAATGAATATTATTAAACTTATTCATAAGTTATTTCAAAATTGAGATATTTGTAATTCAGTGAGACGATCTTTTTCAGAAATGCTAAAAACGATAATTTCTACTTAATTTCTACTTAAAAATTTTTGAACTCCAAATTCGGATTTAGCGCGTGAGTTTACATAAGGAATGACATACATTTTGTTGAGGATGATAAAATCATTAATTATTTGTAAACTTGTATAATAATTAATTAAATTTGATTTGTATAACATAGAACATTTTTTAACTGAGATAAAAAAAGAAAGCTACCATTTAAATAAATTTATAATTGTTTTGTTTAATTTTTCATTTCTTCCAGGTGATCTTTATGAAGAAGAACAAATCCTCACTTGGTTAATCACGCAAAAGGATCCAAGTGGAGATGTCATTGAAGATCTCGAAGGCGATAGACTCGTTCAATTGATTGAAGAGTCTGGCTCGATTGCCGTCTACTTTTGTAAGTTGCCAGCTTTTGAACTCGAAACCGAATTCGATTGTTTAAATCCGAAATACCCGAGAGAGTAAGCCAAAGTCATGCTGCAAACGGTTTGGTGTTGTATCAATTCCACATAAAATACCTACACGTCCACATCATGAAAATCAAATATGTTTCTTTTTGTATACTCTGTACCAGAGATACACAGAGTATATTAAGTTTGTGCAAAAGTATGTAACAGGCAGAAGGAATCATCTCGGACCCTATTAAGAATATATATTCTTGATCAGCATCCACAGCCGAGTCGATCTAGCCATGTTCAGCTGTCCGTCTGTCTGTCAGTCTGTCTGTATGAAGAAACAGATCTCAGAGATGGTAAGAGATAGATGATTGACATGAATATTGGAAAAATCGTCATACCTTCCACAGTTTTATAGATGGAAGGTTCGTTCCTTCTGGACATATTTAGTAATTAGGATTATTTATGGTAAAGATCGGATGAACGGCTGTCGAGTTATTAGGAAAACAAACAATTTTGGGCAGCACCGGTCGCAACGGTGATGGGCAGCACTTCACAGGTACAGAGTATATTATAGTCGGACTTGACCGACTTGTTTTGTTTTAATTTTTTGTTTCATTCAATCGATAAAAGTCTTTTGGTATTTTATAGAATTGATCTTCACACTTTTGCGCAAAAAGTTTGCAGCCAATTTGTGTGTGTGAGAGTTTTGTAGTTAACAATCTATTTAGTTTAACTTCTTACATTTAAGCTACTTTTCTTTAGAACTCTCTACTATGTATCTAACCAGAACAAGACTTTTTCTTACCAATTTACACCTTCGAAATTGTGGAAACAAACAAAAACACACACAAATAGGGAACAAAACCAAGTGCGATTTATGCAATTCAAAGGCCGCCCGCAAGGCACGCCTGAAAAAGGAACGTGAGCAGCATCAACAGGATGGAGGAGCTGCCAGTGCTGCTGCCGCCTTTGGCGGTGAAGCTGAACAAGGCGAGGGGGCTGGTGGCGCAGGAGCAGCCGCAACAGATGCCTCGGGGATGGCCAGCAAACAGGAAGATGGTAGAGCGCATTTTATCACCAAGTGGAATGAGTCCAAAGTCCCAAAATGTTTAACCTTCCAAAAACACTAGAACACACGCCACTTTGTTTTGAGGAATGTCACCCGTATACTTTGCTGTAGCGCACCAACTCCGCTCTTCTCTCTGTCCACCCAAAAAAATACAATTTCTATTTGCTTTTTCATTGTCTATTTGTATATGAAGTTTCTGTACTTTGGTCCTTCCCCCACTTATTTCAACTGTTTTTCGTGCTTAGTTTAAATATGTAGTGCTTGCTCGTAGCCTGTTGCCCTCCCGCTGTTTCTGTACAATGTTTTGTTAAATAATCGAACACATCTACCAGATGCCGACGGCTGCGAGCAATGCACCAAGGTGTTGGAGGAACTGGAGAACATAGATGATGACTGTGATAAGCATGGCATAACATTTGTCAAGACGCGTGACTTCTCAGTGGCGGATGGATATGGTGTTCATGAGTATCCGGCCCTAGTGTACTTTGAAGGAGGCATACCCAATGTTTTTGAAGGTAGGTACTCACTTAAGTAACACTCAAAAGCTATATATAAATATTAAATAGGCGAACTCAGCGAAGAGGAGGAGGTATTGCAATGGCTCATCACCCAAAAAACCGAAGATCGCATTGAGTTGATCACACGTCAAATGCTGGAGACCATGGTCGAGGAAACACAATATCTAGCTGTGTATTTCTGTAAGTTACAATAATTCCTCATGGAAATGACACTATTTCATTTGTATGTTAAATTCCACCCCGTCACCACACAATCCTCTTCCCACACACACACCCTCAGTGCCGCCTGAGCGTAAGGGCAAGCAACCCGCTTTCTGTCGAAGCTTCTGTTCACCCTCTAGTTTAAATGAAAGCAACCTGAACAACAAAACCACAACCAAACACTCATCCAGTCAATTCGTACAAAACTACATTTCACGTAAAAGAAAACGTATCCAAAAACAAGGTATTCCCGTGTGCACAAGTCTCGCAACTCCCAAAAGCAAAATACGCATGCTATTTGAGCTCTAACCCAAAAACAGGTCTGTTTTACATCAATGACTAATAAAGAAGAAGATGTGAAGGAGTTTAGAAAATAAAAGAGAAGTTCAGAAGAAAAGAAATAGGACACTCTGCTTTCAATATTAAAATCCATAACGTTATAAAGCCAAACCAAAGCGAAAACATACATAAATAAAAAATACTACTACTTGTAACACCAAACCACTTTTCCACACTACAAGGTGAACGATCTGGTATCTGGGGACGACCCAGGCAGCCAGGTGTACATATTAGCCGAAATAGTACTGGATAAGTGTACAATCAGAAAAAAACGGCTGAATTTGAATTTAACCCGCTTTATACTTCAAATTTCAAGTACGATTCGTTATTGGGTTTACTTAAATTGATTACGAAACATACTAAAATCGAAAAACGTGTGCAATTATAATTGAAATGAAAACATATGTTTTTGAGTCAAGAACATTTTGTACTTACAGTAAGTAAATATGTGCAAAAGTATGTAACAGCCAGAAGGAAACATTTCCGACCCTAGAAAGTTTATATTTTCTTGATCAGCATTGATCATCATTTCTCCGTCAGTTTTATAGATAGAAACTGTCAGATAGATAGAATTCGAACGTTCTGCACATATTTTAAAGTCAAGATTATTTATCGACCCGCCAAGGGAATGGTAAAGATCGGATGAACGGTTTTTGAGATGTAAGGAAAACAAACAATTATGGGCAGCACCGGTCGCAACGGTGATGGGCAGCACTTCACAGGTACAGAGTATGTTATAGTCCGGCTTGACCGACTTTCTTTCTTGTTTTAATTTAAATAACAAGCGGCTTAAAAAGAAGCGTAGAATTCATAGAATCTATACAAATTACTTAAACTTAACAAAAGCCTTAACAGGAAGAATGAAGGTATTTATTCACAAATCTATTCAAAAAACCCAAAAGTACGCATTGGGAACTCACTTAATTTATTTTACTGAAATTTCAGAGCGGTAACCGCTCTGAATACTTTCCACGGAAACATGATAGCCACAAGTAAATTTGCACTATTGAGGAAAGCACATTAATGCATGCTTAATTTATTTGTTTTTTTTTTCGCAAATTGAGCATAGTTCTTAACTGGATACAATAAGCTGATAAGTTGTAATTTTAGTCATTTTTAGTTATTTACATTTAGTCATTTTTAGAAGACCAATTTTTACATAACTGTTTCATTTTTTCGTGCTCCACGTCTGTCCTGTCGATATCTGTCTTCTTATTTAATAGTCATTGCTTCTAAATGAAACATTTCTTACTAAAACCCTTCCTTTCTTTTAACTGTATTACGACCAAACTAAATTATTTTCAGTTCCAAACGAGAAAATAGCGTGTATTGTTGCGTACTTGGTTGTCGAATTTAGTTTGGGCGTGAATACCTTTTGTTTTCGGCGTTTTCTTTTTTGGCCTCTTAAACAACTAATATCTAAAATTCTGGCTTTCAACTGAAGGTGCTGTATATTGTTGATCCAAGATATATATAAGAAATTCTCTATCCATTTATCAACCAGACAAAATCAACTGTAATATCTGTGATCAGATATTGGAAGGCCTGGAACTGATTGATGATGAGTGCGATGTTTTTGGCATACATATGGTCAAGATACAAGATCCACAATTGGCCAAACGTTATTCTATCAAGACATTCCCGGCTTTGGTGTACTTCCGGTAGGCAAATCGTCCTAATAGGGTGTGTCCCAGCAATCTCTAAAGATTTGTGTATGAACGGTTTCATTTCGAAATAAACCTGGTTGCCTTTATATGTGAAGTGTCTGAGAGATTTGAAACCGACTGCTCAAGGCCAAGCAGATTTGATGCATACAGTTTTCCTTCCCTAAAATCTAGTAGCCGACATTATTCTTGCCACTTTACATATAAAGTCCTCTTAGTTAAATTAAAAATCTCTTCGTTTATACGAAAATCTCTAGAGATTACTGGGACACACCCGAATATTTGTAAAAAAGATACTTATTTTTGATTCTAAGCAATGGCAATCCTTTGCTGTTCGAGGGTGATCTACAAAATGAACAATCTGTGCTGGAATGGCTGATTGATGATGATAATCGTGAGTTGGCTGATGAAATTGAGGAAGTAAATGAACGCATGCTAGATCGCCTGATGGCTGAATCAACGCTGCTGGTGGTCTTCTTTTGTAAGTCAATTAAACATATCGAAGAACGAAAAGAAATGGTTCAATGTTACATTTCCTTTTATAGATGACGATGATTGCGCTGAATGTGAGGAAATTTTGGAGGATCTGGAGGAGATTGATGGTGAGGCGGATATGTTTGGCATTGATTTTGTTAAAATTGCCAGCATTGAGGCTGCCAAGAAATACGAAATTGTTAATATACCTTCCCTGGTATATTTCAGGTATTATTTTATAAATATTTATGAGTTTTAAATCTGAATTATTATTTTTGTATTGCAGAAAACAAGTTCCTGTTTTGTATGACGGTGATATGCATCAACATGACAAGGTCATTACCTGGCTGACCTCACAAGATGTATTCGAAATTAAAAACGAAATTGAAGAAGTCAATCGTAAAATGCTTGACAAACTACTCGAAGAGAACGAATTTTTATCGGTGTTCTTTTGTAAGTACTACGAACAGTTAAAACAAAATTGGGAAGTTAGGGAAAAGAATGGTATTTGTAGATTCTGAGTTCTTATTTTGTTGTAAACTTGGCCTAAATTAGCTTGATATTATCGTAGAATACCATTTCGTAAAAATAGCTATTTCAAACCATTCTACGGTTTTTTAAGGCGAAGATATGCCATTTTGCATACCTGAGCTCAAAAAGAGCATGAGCATGACATGAACATTTTTTTCGTGGATGAAAACCGGTTCTGAACCGAAACAAACCTTATTTCAGCTGGTGAACCAAAGCGTAAACCGAACCGGCTTCCTTTCAGAAATACTGATCCCAGAACCACAAAGAAAAACTTTTCGGTTTAGTTCTCTGACGAGTTTTACGGCATGAATCGCTTTTCTCTAGCCAATTATACTTAATAATTTGGGAATTTTAATCGAATCTCTAAGATCATTTTTATACGACATTCTATTCGACCCTCTACAAGGGTGATCACTGCTAGTCCGAATTGATCCTTACCGATGCCAGATCAATATAGCCTTTTACGATAACTTGATACAAATTTTACAACATGTAATCCTGTGAGTCTTCTGCAATTGTCTGTCGATCTCATAATTTACCAGTCATTAATCTGCATACTTTTCTTGATAGTTGATAATTGATTTTTAGTTCCCTTGTGGACAATATTCTCAATTTTCTGTACAACTTCTTTAGCTCAGACAGGAGAGTTTTTATACCCGTTACTCGTAGAGTAAAAAGGGTATACTAAAGTCGTGCAAATGTATGTAACAGGCAGAAGGAAGCATCTCCGACCCCATAAAGTACATATATTCTTGATCAGCATCAACAGCCGAGTCGATGTAGCCATGTCCAAATAAAGATAGCTTGAGAGCTACTAAAGAAGCATTTCCGCGTTGATACTTTTAAAACTTTCTAAATAAATCTTCTCCAGATGAACATAATCAGCCTGACAGTATGGCCTCCCTTGAGAAATTGGAAAACATTGATAGTGAGACGGACAATTTGGATATAACGTTTGTGAAAATGGCCGATTCTCGATATGCCAAAAAATGGGGTGTAACCAAGCTGCCAGCCATGGTCTACTTTCGTCGTCGCTTTCCTAGCATCTACAGAGGTAAGTCCTAAAACGATTCAAGTTAGTTTTAAATTTTTATATTTTTGCACTTCCCTCAGGTGATCTTCTGTCAGAAGATGAGGTGCTCGAATGGTTGCGCAAGAATCGGTTCCGTCAGCCCGAATTGAACATCTTTATGTATGCTTTGATTGCCTTAGCGGTGGCCTTTGTCATCTATACTGCCTTTTTACTGCAATGCTTTAAGCCCGCTCCCCCACCGCCCGTGCAGCATCCCAAGCAGTCGTGATGAGGAGTGAGAAGGGGAGAAAAATGGATCATTTTTCGACTGACAAAAATGTTGAAGAACATCAACTATACCAGAAGAAGAGTCTGCGCCTGTAGAGAGCAAACCAATTGACCCATAACTGCAAATGAATCATACTTACATACATTTTCATCGAACTTATCATGCAATCGTCTAAATTAGACGACAACGACTGTGCCCAGCGACTAGGGCCAAAGTCCACTAAGTAATGACCAAAATCCGAATAAATTAAATAATGGAAACACACACACAAAAGCACACTCAAGTCATAGTAATTACTTTTAAATTTAAATCTAAATGCCATAATAATAATGTAATTAATGCCAATAATAATTTTTACAGTAATCTAAATAATAAATTCCTGGATGATATGATTTTTATTTATGTTCACTCTTTGTTTTGTGTTGTCGTTGTTGATGGTAGATAAAAAGCGTCGCGACATATGTAACATATCAATCAAAGAAAGTGAGAGTGTTTAGGCCTTTTGCACCGAAAACTATATCCCCATTTAAAGTTATCAGGTGGAACACATGCCATCCTCAGCTAGCAGCAGACCAAATTCAGGAAGATATCGTTGGGAACAACAAAAGCCAGTCATGTCTGGTCACAAGGCCTTAAAGTACACTTATGACAAACTGAAATTTCAGTTCGGTAACCATGCAGATAAATTGCAAACGAAAATGATAACCATAACCATATGTGATTTCAAACTAGTGAGGAAAGCACACATTTGTTGTGAAAAGGGAAAGATAAATAGTTTGGACCTTGAGATACAAAATATAGTAAGAGCTAAAAGATCTATGTTTTATAAGGGCTTCTAAGCGGCTGAATAAACCTTTACGAAGCTTTCCAGCATGATTATGTTGATCAGGAAAGAGTCATGGGCTATGCCCGATGTCTGTGGACCGATTCTAATGAGGCTAAGATCGGTTCCAAGTGGCCATGTTTTACAAATTATTTTATCTGTGAACTTAAAATTAGGTGAATGGGTGGGTAAAAGGAACCTAGGCATTTCACTGGTTCCCAACTGACCTGATTTGAAGAAAGAAGTAATCCGACACTCAAGACCTTCTGTAATATCTCACCGGAAAGGCAGAGAGATCAAAGTATGCTTCAAGAGCCAGGTATTTTATTATTAGCTATCACCGTGCATAGACTCAAAGAAGTACAAGTTATTAAGAAGGAAAGATTAGGTTGTGCTGTTGTCAAATGGTAAGTGGAAACTCACTAAAAGCTTAATTCAACAAGGAAGAAAGTCGGTCAAGCCCGACTATATAATATTCTGTACCAACGAACATAAATTTTGATGCTGCAGTGCTGCTAATGCGCTGCTGCAACATACACTCTTTTGATCATATCTCGAAAACCGTTGATCCGATCTTTATGATTCCCTTGGGAAATCGATAAATAATTTAGATTAGAATATATGTCCAAAAGGTTCGAACCTTCTATCTATTAAACTGTGGGAGATATGACGTTTTCTCAAATTTTGGGGGCGGGAGGGGGCGTGGCCAAAATTGAAAATAAACTTGATCTGCCTGCAGATAGAAGAACCATATGTCCCTTACATGTCAAACCTCTATCTCTTACCATCTCTGAGATCTGTGCGTTCATATGGACAGACAGACGGACATGGCTATATCGACTCGGCTGTTGATGCTGATCAAGAATATATATACTTGATGGGGTCGGAGATGCTTCCTTCTGGCTGTTACTTTTGCACAAACTTATTATACTCTATGTACCTTTGGTACAGAGTATAAAAAGGTACCGATAGTGCTCCCGGTTCTCTGAAAATCTCCAGAACATCAAAATCCAATAAACAGAAACATAATTTTATTCGGAATTGTTCTATTCTTACTTTGTTAATTAAGTTGAACAATTGATGGTTTATCGATTTAATTGATTAAATTAAAATTTTACTGCAAAGTATTTGCCTATTTTTATACACTCGAAAAGTTTATCATAGTTTTGCCCAGAAGTTTGGAAAGCATAGAAGGAATCATCTCCGATCACATAAATTATATATATTCTTGATCAGCATGACGAGCTCAGTCGATTGAGCTTTGTCCGTCCCTCTGACTGTTTCTACGCAAACTAGTCTCTCATTTTTGAAGCTATCGAGCTGATATTTTGCACAGAGTCTTCTTTCTAATATATCTTATAAATTAAGTCATTGGTCACAAAATTTAGTCAGTGGTCACAAAAGTTTCAAGTGTATTTAAACTTCGGCACAGACGAAGATAACTTTGCTTTTTCGTTTTGATATTAGTTGTTTGCTTATAAAAACCAAATATACCATTGATTATATAGTTAGTTCCCTACCATGGTTAGTCCATTGCTTGTGGCCAAAATAGTGGCTATTGTGGTCCTTTTACTGGTGACCTTCACCTTTTGTTTTATACCCTACCTACTGGAGGGCATACTGCAGGGCATTGCCTGTGGTACGCTGCTCTATGTGGTCCGTTTCGAAATTGTGGCCAAAAATCATGCTGGCTGGCCTGTCTTCTTGTCATCCCTGGTGGGTTCCGTATTGATGTTTGGACTGCAAATTGCAAGTGAGTTTTTTAGTGGGGGACTTAAACATAACTATTTTCCTAATAATTTGAATAACTTTTCAGTTGGCGAGGCTCAGGGTAAGAGCCATTTTCAATGCCCCGCGTCGGAACTGCAAATCTCTTAATTACCCGAGACAGTTGTCTACTCAACTTAGACTACATTTTATCACTCGTCAAAAGAAATCGCTTACTTCCAGTTTGTCTAACCAAAATCAGCTCTAATAATGACGATTAGTTACTCTAACTGAGACCAGATTTACTCGAATTGTAAAGAAATCATGATATTCAGAATAAATTTCCTAGCCCATGTGTTAAGCGCAGAGATCAATTTAAGATTTTTCTGGAGATTCTACACTAGCTGATGTCCACCCCTATAGATTCTTGAAACAAAATAAGAGTGCATGAAGTAATTTGAAAATGATCTTTGTTTAAGTGATGATTTGTTTTTTTTTTTCTGCAGTAAAAAATTCATTTTCACTTTGATTTCCTCCTACTATCTTTGTTTAAGTAAAAAAATTACACAAAACAATCTTTTTAGTCCAGCTCGAAGATGTTTAAAACTAAATAGTGCGATTTTTTTCTCTTTTTTCGGCAATGATCGAGGCGTTAATTCTGCTTCGATTGGCGCTTTTTTCATCAAAATCGGTCCAGAAAAACTAGAGTTATCGTGCGAACATGTTTGAAAAACATGGTTTGGAGAAAAACGCGTTTAAAGTTTTAAGTAATTTGTGAATGCGGTTATTTAAGCAATAACATTGCTTTACAAGAATGACTATATCTCCGAAAGTATTCCGAATTTTGAAAAATCCTGTTGGGATAATACTTTAGAATATGTAAGCTAAAGAAATAAGCAAAAAAAAATTTCGAAAAAAAAATATTCAAATTTGGTCGAGATCAGACATCTATATCAGTGTTCCCCAGCATAGGCTTCAGTTGAACGTCAAATCCGAACGGCAGTTTGAGAAGCTTTTCATGGCTAATTACTACAAAGCTGGCGCCAACAGCAGAGAGGGGTGACCGGGTGTAAAGTTTATTCAAAGAAAAAACTTTTCATTAGATGTTCCGAGGCGGGATCGAACCCACGACCTCTTGCACAGCGGTCGCGCACACTAGCCGCTGAGCCACCCGGCCAGCAGAAAAAAACAGCTGTAAAATTTTTTTTGTGCCAATATTCGGGTGGCTCACTACACTTAGCGGCTCAGAATACCCCAACTTCTCCTACACATCTTTATAGAATCTATCCCGAACGCTACCGTAGATTAAATGTTGTTTCCTGTTAGTTAAAAATTATAGTTCAAGTCTTATCAAAAATCGGTCATACCCATTTCTTGTTAAGCAGAAAGTCCAACTGTTTGACTACTCCATGGGTCTAGTCGTAATTCCGCATATCAATCAGCGATCGGATTTGAGCTATTGTCAGCGTGATTTACAACCCCAATGCCAAGATAGGAAGAGCCGTATTTATGGTCAGTGTAAGAACCCAGCAGTGGCCTCAGTCACAGCTCACTCGTCGAGGCAGAAAGATGTCGCAGGTCGAAACATTGGTAGCCAAAGTGATAGCCATGGTGGTCCTCATTGTAATCACCATGATATGCGGTACTCTTCCCTACATGCTGAATCGTTGTTTGAAATGGACACATAAAGATCCAGAGGAGACCCGCAAATCAACTGTGGTGCGTTGTCTGATTTTCTTTGGTGGCGGTGTACTCATTTGCACCACATTCCTTCATATGCTACCCGAGGTGATTGAAGTTGTGGAGAAATTGCAGAATTGTGGTATATTGGTGGCAACGCCGTTTGCCTTGCCCGAGATGCTACTCTGTACGGGTTTCTTTTTGATGTATGCGCTAGACGAGGTGATGAACACATTTGTGCATCGTCATCAAAAGAAACTCAGTCGCAAGGAGTCGTTGGCTAGTGCAGCCTTTCAGCGAGCACACAGCCTAAGGAATAGACAAGCAACTGAGGAGGAGAAGAAGGTACAGCCAGCCGAGCATCAGTACAATGATCATCAGGTAGTTCACTCACACTCCCACCTGCCTACCGTAAGCTCTGAAGATGGCGCGGGCTCCTCTATGCGCGGCTTGGGCATCGTTTTGGCTCTTTCCCTGCACGAATTGTTCGAGGGCATGGCTTTAGGACTGGAGGACACTGTGAACACGGTATGGTTCATGTTCGCCGCTGTGGCTGCTCACAAGCTTGTGCTAGCCTTTTGTGTGGGAATGGAACTGCTGGTGGCCCGTACACGCTCCACCCTGGCTATTATCTATCTCATAACTTTCTCGATAGTCACACCTATTGGCATAGGAGTGGGCATTGGCATTAGTCAGCAGACGCAGACAAATCAACCGAGCGTTCCCTCGGGCATACTGCAAAGCATCGCCTCTGGAACTCTACTATATGTAGTTTTCTTTGAGATCTTGACACAAAATCATGCTGGTTGGCGTGCCTATATAGCGGCCATATCTGGCTTTGCTTTGATGTTTGGACTGCAAATACTATGTAAGTGGTTCTGGATGGCCAGGTCTTACGGGGGCTTACTAACTTCTACGTTTTCTTTGTTTTTAGCGGACGAAGCAGAGGGCGATGAAAGCCTGACATGTTCCTAGTCATCAGCATCTTAGTATTTAGGAGCGATAGGTTGTTGGATTTTAGAAATATGTGGTTTGGTAATAATATATTTTAAGTTTTGAAAAATAATTCAATGCCTGTGGCCAAAGCAACTTGCGATTTTTTTTATAACTTTTGGTATTGAATGGCTTAAGGCTGATGCTGAAACAGTTGTGAATGTTATTGGCTTGCCAAGGCTCTAATGGATCATGCTGTTTAATTATGTTAAATATTCAAGGCTGTTGCAAAAAAATATAGCCAGGGGGTGAAAAAGATCATTATTTTGCGTTTTTCGAACCAACCAAACTGAAACCTTTCGTTCACAATTTAAAAAACCGTTATTTTAAAGACCCGATTAATTACCTACCGATAACTCACAGCTGTTGCGTTAACAGTACCAAATGGGCTGTGTTAACATGCTGTAGCCGATAACTGCGCCTTGCGGTGCCAGTTGTCTTTTCTAGTTGGTGAGAGGACGTCGCGCTGCGGATATTCGATACTCTGAATATTTAAAACGACTTTGACTTTTGCTTTGGTCGCGTTTCCCGTTCGTTTTTGTCAAAACGTGTTAAGTAATCCATTAAACACGAATCAGCTGTTTTCTGTTTGTCATCGCCTTCGCCCATTATTAAAGCATTTTACGGCGTTTTGTCTGTGCGTGTGTACGTGTGTGTGTGGCAATTGTTTACTCCACTCCGACGACCGCCCCCATTTATTTGCTGGTGAACTTGCCTTTGTGGGGTGGTGTTGTCATTGCCCTTTCCCTCCCCCTAACCAACACTTACGTTCGGTGTGCAGAAAAATCGAAACTCCCGCACAGTGGGTGGTTGATGAAATATACAAATCTATTTGTAATTCTTTAAACTAATTGATGACAATACCTGTTTACATAAGCCGAAGGTGTGTTTGCAATTCTACAATCAGTAAATATAACCGACAGAACCTCATCATACAAAAAACACGCACAATTAAATATTCCACTTTATCGTGACTTTGACGCGTGCGGCATAAAATTTACTACCACTGTACCAAAGCAGAAGCAATACAAAATCACTAAAAAAAATACATATAATTAAAACGAAGACAACAAAACGAATATTTTGGTCATATTTAGAAAGAAAGAGACTCTAAAGCAAAATGGTTGTAATTTAGCTATACATTCGACTATCAATATAATTTGGACAACAGATGCACCATTCTTAGGTACTTTGGTGAGTAAAATGTGAAATGTAAATATTTTTTCATTGACCTTGGTAACTTTTAAGTCTGCTTTTCGTCATACATTTTTAGTATTTAGACATGTTGTTCTTTACTTCTAGAAAAGAGCCAAGTGATAAATGTCTTCTTTATAGGTTATTTTTCAGTTTTAAATTATATGTACAATTGAGTGCGACCGAACGGAGACTATTTTTAGTTAACTGAAAAATATACACCCCTATTCAGTTGAATAGAGAAACGAACACTTCTCCTTCGTTATTATAAGCAAACTAAATACTTAATAATTCTTCTATATAATCTACTAATAAACCTCCTAATCATTTCATTCATTTTTGCTGACAAACATTTTTGTCTTTGGTCTTTTATGTGGGGAAATAAAAATTCATTCACAAATCGATGTTTTGAGCAGGTCTGCAAAATTATCCGAGTGTTATTTTTCGGTAACTGGCGTCACTCGGACGTATAAGAAAGTGTTTCGCTTCGAGGCGACGACATTCAGGTCTTTTGTCAGATCAACCCTGATTAAAACTATCTACACATATATATCAAAGTGAAAGTATGTATGTTTGTATGTTTGTTCCTTATTTGCGGAACTCAATCCGCTTACAAATTTTTAGAAGGTGACCAAAGACTGGAACGGGAACAGTATGCCAGCTGGCTGGAAAAAGTTATATTATTGGTAAGACAGACAGATATTTCTTTTACGGTGGTCGCCTACCGTGTATCCACAGGTCTGACGGGTGTCTCCTTTTGAGCCGTCTCCGTATCCGAGTTGTCACTAGCCGGGTTTGTGTGGGCCAGCAAGCGGTCTCTATATCTCCTGGTGTGGCGGTTGATTTGTGAGCAGACTGGTAGAATGCATCGAGGCGTGGCAAAAATTTAAAATAAACTTAATCTGCCTGCAAGTATAAGAAGCATATGTCCCATACATGTCAAACCCCTATCTCTTACCATCTCTGAGATCTGTTGGTTCATTCGGACAGACGGACATGGCTAGATCGACTCGGCTGTTGATGCTAATTAAGAATATATATTACTATATAGGGTTGGAAATGCTTCCTGCTGCCTGTTATATACTTTTGCACAAACTTAATATACTCTGTGTACCTCTGGTACTGAGTATAATGTCTCATGCGTCTAACAGTGTAAACCCAGCCTTACCAGTCCTGAAAAGCTCATAAATAATAAACTATAAATAAAGAGATTAGACTTAAGTACGACGGTGGACGCCATAGCTTTTTATCACTTTATCACTAAAATTCCATGGCATATATACAAATTTTTATGTTTCGCTGTTGTTATAAATTTTTGGAATTTATTATTTATGAGATTATCGGTTTATGGATACTTAACTGCATTATAAAATTGGTATTGCAGTTCCAAATTGTTCAATAAATTGCAAACCTTTTCCATTTTGTTTCGTTCACTCTCATCCCTAACCCTATGTCCCGAAGTGTAAAATTTCACACATCTTGCGTCAGTTTGGGCACGTGTATAAAATATAAATTATTAATGTATATTTTTAACTTCGTACGACGCACAAAGATAAAATCAAGAGAAATAAATAAGTACATTCCAGTTTTGCACTTAGTAGGTATTTGTTATCAAATGGTAGGAAGACTGATAACGCAAACAATTGTCATGGCAAAACCAATTATTCCATAAGTTTTAAGGCTAAACCACTAAAATTGAATAACAGACCAACTGGCCCAATCAGCACACTGTTCAAGTTAAGGCCGCTCCGCGTCTAGATGTCTTCTTTGGCCAAGTTATTTACATAAGCCTTGGGTGCAGGAGCAGCCAAAAACCGCACCACATTTGTTTTAGCACAGTTTCGGGAGCTATGGCCTGTTACACACTGAGCACACGCACTGCCGTTTTACTTAGTTTTATAGCTTTTTGTCTTCCACTCCTCCTGACCCCAATTCAGATACATTCTACATACTGTAGATGCATAGATATTTGTACGCATTTGGCAGCTTAGAGACACTTTTAGGGTCTCGGGTTTCGGCTTTTGTCAAAACTGCAAAAAGACAAATTTGATTTGATTTACTGTAATCGAAAACCATTCACTTTGTCTGCCTGTCGTCCTTGGGTTCTTTGGCATTTGGATGCTTGTAATGCAAATGATACGAAAAGTGTTTGAGATTTCAAGAAGTCATTGAACGGAAACCAGTCCTGCACAACGACGACATTGACAGACTGCAAGTTCTAAGCGAAAATAAAAAACAGCAACAACAGCAACAGCAGCAGCTGATGAAACCGGTAATCATTTCCGAATAATGTGTGTCAGGCAAATAATGAATGCTTAAAAGGCAAACAGCTGATAGTCATAACCATAAAGCGAAATCAATAAAAAGAAATACACACAAGTAAGGGAGCTGTAGTCGAGTGCCCCGACTACAAAATACCCTGTTCCCTTGACTTCTTGTGTTTTCATACACATACACACACACACTCTGACATACGCACACACGGACGCGCGCTCGCGGTAACTGACAATGAAAGACCCCCCTCTCTCCTACAAGCAAAATTGAATCTTTTCAGAATATTGGGCCTTACTTGATATATATAAAGCCTCGAGGAACTAACTTAAAAATTTTGTGTGTGTGGGGGGGGGGGATTTGAATCTGGTATACACCTACCTACATGCAAAAATTTGTGGCTCTTGTGACTTTCTTATAGTCTCTGACATCGACGCGTTCATACGGACAGACGGACGGACTGACGGACGGACGGACGGACAGACGGACATGGCTAAATTGACTCGGTTGTTAATGCTTATCAAGAATATATATACTTTATAGGGTCGCAAGTGCTTCCTTCTACCTGTTACATACTTTTGCACAACTTCATGATCCCCCTTTTCCCATTTTCAATTGGAACAGGGTATAAAAAAAAAAACCGGTTTAGGCTAACCCAAAGTCAAGTGTGCTAATGATGGTGAATATGACGATAATTATCCAAATGGGTGAAAACAACACAAATTGACAACTGAAACTGGAGTTAACACTCCCCAGCAGTTGGTAATTAACAACAAACTTAATTTTGTTTGAATACACAGAAAAGAGCTAATTTAATTATAATCACCCCACCAGACGAATTTATGGTTTAAATCTCTTAAAAACAAATATTTTACTGCAGATATGTGGGTAGTTTCCAATTGTATACTCATTTGTTTTATCTTATCAAATGCGTCATTCGAAAACGTGTCCACAAAATTTCACATAGCTTGAATATGTTATACGATTATCAGAAAACAGGAAAAGCGTAACCGAAACTGTAAATGTTTACTGTGTTAAGCGAGGGCTGTTATTTAGATATTAGGAGCGTTGTAAATTATTATGAACGTTGATGTTGCACAATATCTGAGCCAAAATAATTATTATTATAACATGCCAATAAATATCAACACTATTGTACTATTAGAGTGAAGTGAAGTCATATGACGCAAGGCCAATGCAAATAAGTAAGAAAGTCGCTCAAGCCCTATCTGTGGGAGATATGATGTTGGTTTCAAATTGCGGACTAGGCAGGAGGCGTGGCAGAAAATTTAAAATAAACCTGATCTGCCTGCTAGTTTAAGTCGTTATTGCAGATCTGTCCCTTTTTTCGATTTCGATCAACTCATGGGCAAAAATCTATTTTTGATGGTCGATTTTTTTGACCAAAGTATTTTAATTCAATAAAGAGAACCCCAGATAGACCGAAAAACATTGGTTTGTTGAATTTTGTCAATTAGTTTGTTTTTTACTGTGGCTCAAAGTTGTAGAATTTTTCAAACTGCTGAATTTTTTAGATTTTTGGTTTCAAATGTCATTTTTGTGAACTTACCGATCTGAGTTTGGTTTATTTTTTTGAAAAGATGCATCAATTCTTAATGTAAATACACTTAAAAACTTTATTATTTCAAAGTTGAATGTTCAACATTCACGTCTTAAGTGGACACTATTTTTGCTTGAGTTTTGGAACTTTGACATGCCCGGAAACATCAAATTCACCCGATTTCAGTAGTTTCGGAGCATACGTATTATAAATTAGTCTATTTATTAATGTATTGTAAAAGATGCAGCTGCCGGATTAGACGTTGCAGTGATATATGTGATTTAATCTGCAGGTAAATAATATTTGGGAAGAAGAACAAGTAAGGGAGCTGTAGTCGAGTTCCCCGACTGCAAAATACCCTGTTCCCTTTACTTCTTGTGTTTTCATACACATATACACACACTCACACATACACACGCACACTCTAACATACGCACACACGCACGCGCAAACTCGGTAACTGACAATGCAAGGCCCCCCCTCTCTCCCACAAGCAAAATTGATTCGTATATAACTTCGGTGTTTTTTGTCCGATCTAATTGATCTTTTCAGAATAGATAGATATTGGGCCATACTTGATATATGTAAAGTTTGGAAGGTCTATCTTAAAAATTGTGGCTCTGACAGTTTTTTGCGCTTAAAGGGAGGAGGGTAATTTTACAAATCTGAAACAAACTCGTATTGAATCGGGTATACACCTACCTACATTCAAAAATGTCTGGCTCTAGTTCTTATAGTCTCTGAGAAACACGCGATCATACGGACAGACGGACATGGCTAAATCGACTCGACTGTTGATGCAGATCAAGAATATATATACTTTATAGGGTCGCAAATGCTTCCTTCTACCTGTTACATACTTTTGCACAACTTCATGATCCCCCTTTTCCCATTTTCAATGGGAACAGGGTATAAAAACACGTTGCAGGCAACTATCAAGTGGGTCCGTTTTTTACCTAACCTCGAGTGATCCTTTCAACAGGTACTAGCTATTGTGTGAAGTTGCTCATTTTTCTTTTTTTGGTGTCGTGTATTTTTACCCAATAAGGAACAATGTTCAAATATGCGAAGGAAACGTCCGAACTAACTAAAAGCGCTAGAAGAGAAGGAAATATCAGATCTGAGGCCAATCCCTGTCGCAACTACAGAAAAAGTCGTACACGAAAAGTCGTCCGGTTTGGATTTTAATGCTTCTTGTCTATGGTTAATGAAGAAGTCTTGAGCGACATTACAGAAACCAAATCAACTTTGACATGTGGCATCTGCAAGAGGAAGCAAAAAGACTTTGAAGAGTTTGAGACATCGTAAACGGAAGAGCATAATTATGAATACGGAATCAGATGTATAGAATTTATGTTCAAATTGGCATATACTTTTTCACGACAAGGACGACTCTGATGACTGTGCCAATACTAAAACAATGGAAAGTAAAAGGATATAGGATATTCAACAAAAGTTTTTGGCGGAGCTTGGGCTAAGAGTCCACTGTCCGAAGCAAGGCTATGGAAACACATATGATGGAAATACATCCATGAGATTCTTCCACAGATACTGCTGTCTCAGATAACAGGAAATCAACATAGTTAAGGGTATCCTCATTTTAAAACTATCATCGTTTCTTTAAAATGTATCAAATATCTCTTTCCGTTCAAAAGTTACGATTTTTGCAACCCCAAATTCACGAATCCGGCCACTGTGCGTCGGTATAACTAAATGTGAAAAAATTATTTGTTTACTCTGTAAAAATTATTTGTTTACTCTGTACCAAAGGTACACAGAGTATATTAAGTTTGTGCAAATGTATGTAACAGGCAGAAGGAAGCATCTCCGAACCTAAAAAGTATATACATATATTCTTGATCTGCATCAACAGCCGAGTCGATTTAGCCATGTCCGTATGAACGAACAGATTTCAGAGATGGTAAGGTTTGACATGCATGGAACAAAAACTTTTTATACTTGCAGGCAGATCAAGGTTATTTTTAATTTTTGCCACGCCAGTCCCTCCGTCGCAAATTGGAAAAAACGTCATATCTCCGGCAGTGTTATAGATAGAAGGTTCGTACCTTCTGGACATATTTAATAATCGAGATTATTTATCTGCCAAAGGAATGGAACGATAGTCGAGCTATATGGTAAACAAACAATTATGGGCAGTACCGGTCGAAACGGTGATGGGCGGTGATTCACAGGAACAGAGTATGGTATATATTATAGTCAGGCTTGACCGACTTTCTTACATGTTATGCGTTTCAAACTTCTGGCAAAATTTAAATTCACTTCTTAAGTTCATAAAAATTACTTTTTATAAAAGACTAACATTTCGATTTGGCAAAAGAAATTTTCTCTACTTCTAGTACCAGATACCAAGAGCAAAAGAAATTTTCTCTTCTTCTAGTACCAGATACCAATAGCCAATAGTAAGCTGGTTGTTTGTATAGCTATTTAGGCTTTGCTTGTTTTCAAGTTTCTTTTCGCTTCAAAGGACTATGTAAACTAGCAATTTTAGCCGACTCAAGGTGATGTTATGCTTCCGAAAATGTACTAGTCTACTCTGAATTTACCTACTACTACTTTTTATGTTGTTAAGAGACTATTTCTTTGGGGAATATTATGTAAATATGAACTATGGACTCTGCTTAACTTTTAGCCATAGCGTGACACTCAATTCCCATTTTAATACCCTTGAAATTAAATTCCGTTTGCTGCACATGCAATTTTTGCTTTCATCTTCTGAGCAAAGCAGAGACCTTCAACTTGGCTATCAACTTTTGAACGCACATTAATTTCTCTATGTCAGAAACTGGGATAATCTAACAGAAAGCACGAGATTATGTCATGAACGTAAAAATGACATGCAAAGTGCAGGAAAAATATGCAGATATATAAACTAGCAACAATATAAATTTCTTATCACAACTCGAACAAAGTGCACGCGCTTAAAAAGAAGGTCAGAGATTGGAGTAAAGGAAACGGCTGAATAGTCTTAAAATTTAAACATTTTCTCATACTGCGTAATTGGGGCAAACAAAATTTTATGATTTCTTTTAGTGTATAAAAGAACTTGAGCCATGTCATGGTACTTTATGATGTCAACTGGTAAAATTCCATTGCGACAAACAACAAAACACAAAACAAAGTGGTTGAAAATGAGTGGAAAATTGAACGCAAATAAACAAAAGAATGAGAAATGCGAGAGGGAGAGAATGCAACTCATCAGCAAGAAAGAAGGGAGTAACCCAAGATAGATGATGATGAAGAAGCTGATGACTTCAATTGCCCCTTCAGTCGCATTTCGATTTTCAACTGAACAACAACAACAAAAAATCTATCACAGGAAGTTGGAAAGAAAACAAAGTTAACTTCTGTTTATACCCAAAGTTCCACAGTGAGTTGAAAACAAACAAACAAATTTACCAATTAACTTAATTTTTGCTGTCAGGACTCGCGCAGTAAATTTTGTTCTAATTACATATCTTGCTCCTTGAGCGCGACAACGACCTTGGGCCAAAGTCCTTGTTGAGGGGTCTCAGTTTATGGTGGAATTTTTTGATGCGTGTGACGCTTGACATGAAAATTATAAATTTAATTTAATCATGAAAAATATTAGTTCGGTTTTTTTAATTAACAAACAATCGAAAATGAATCAGTCATTTTTGATTTAAATTTTTTTGAAAGTGCATATGAATTATTCATTTGTTTGTGTATCATTTTCAGTATAATTAATTCCAATTATTTCAGCTATTTTATGCACAACTGAATTCACAACTTCCCTAATTGCTGATTAGAATCTTCACTCATTTGCATTTTGTTTCTAATGCATTTCATATTTTACCCTTTCGTGTGCAAGTCATAAACATAGAGTAGAAAAACACAACCAATCCTCAACAACCTTGAAGTTGTTTACTAATACACACACGCACAGGCCAAATGTCCAAGAGTGCCCTTTTCAAAAACAACACACAAAGCAATCCCAAATCCAAACAAAAGCCGCTGCAGGTTCTTGGCTAGGTCCGGTTTTATGCTCATTATACTTTGTACCAGAGGTACACAGAGTATATTAAGTTTATGCAAAAGTGTCCGTCTGTCCGTTTGAGCAAAGAGATCTCAGAGATGGTAAGAGGTAGAAGTTTGACATGTATGGGACTAATGATTCTTATACTTGCAGGCAGATCAAGTTTATTTTCAACTTTTGACACGCCCCCTCCCGCCCCCGAAAATTGGAAAAAACATCATATCTTCCACAGTTTCATAGATAGAAGGTTCCTTCTGGACATATTTAGAAATCAAGATTATTTATCGATCCGCCAAAGGAATGGTTAAGATCGGATGAACGGTTGTCGTTTTAAGGAAAACAAACAATTATGTGCAGCACCGGTAGCAACGGTGATGGGCAGCACTTCACAGGTACAGAGTATGTTATAGTCGGTCTTGACCGACTTTCTTTCTTGTTTTTTTGTGAGATGCAGTATACTCCCGCAATCGTGTAAACATTAAATCTACTTTTTTTGAAGACCCTTCTTTGGAGACCGAGAACTTCTCACCCGCAACATAAATTCAACTTTTTTATACCCTGTTCCCATTGAAAATGGGAAAAGGGGGATCATGAAGTTGTGCAAAAGTATGTAACAGGTAGAAGGAAGCATTTGCGACCCTATAAAGTATTTATATTCTTCATCAGCATCAACAGCCGAGTGGATTTAGCCATGTCCTTCTGTCTGTCCGTCTGTCCGTATGAACGCGTGTTTCTCAGAGACTATAAGAGCTATAAGTAGGTGTATACCCGATTCAAATCGAGTTTGTTTCAGATTTGGAAAATTCCTCCCCCTCCCCCCTTTAAGCGCAAAAAACTGTCAGAGCCACAATTTTTAAGATAGACCTTCCAAACACCCAAGTTATATACGAATCAATTTTGCTTGTGAGGGAGAGGGGGCCTTGCATTGTCAGTTACCACGATTGCGCGTGCGTGTGTGCGTATGTAAGAGTGTGTGTGTGTGTATATGTGTACAAAAACACAAAAGTCAAGGGAACAGGGTATTTTGTAGTCGGGGCACTCGACTACAGCTTCATTACTTGTTTTGTTTTTTTCTTAAGTCAAAAAAAAATGTTTTTTAAAAACTTGGAAAAAGTTTCAATATTGGTTTTTATACCCTGTTCCCATTAAAAATGGAAAAGTATTTAACAGGTAGAAGGAAACATTTGTGACCCTATAAAGTATATATATTCTTGATCAGCATCAACAGTCGATTCGATTTAGCCATGTCCGTCTGTCTGTCTGTCCGTATGAACGCGTCGATCTCAGAGACTATAAAAGATAGAGCCACAAATTTTTCCATGTAGGTAGGTGTATACCATACGCTTATTGAGTTTGTTTCAGATTTGAAAAATTTGTATCATGCTGAATTTTTTTTAGATCAGTTTGTTGCCTCTGGGAAGAAATCGAATCCAACTTTGGCATTCAAATCCGGCAGTACACGACCAAAGATATCTTTTCTTTGCATCGCCCTTCATACAGTAGTTAATTAGGTAGATTGTTTATTGCATACTTTTGGGATCAGATAGAAAACGCTTATAAGCTGAAGGGATTGCCAATATTCAATTTAACCGAAGAAAATCCCAACCGAAGAAAACCTTCGCTAAATCTTATTTAATATGCATATCCTTTACCATTTCCACCACAAAACACACACACACACATGCATACATACACATGAATGAACACACATTGGGCAAAAAAGAGAGCTTGGAACGCATAGAAGGAATCATCTCCGACCAAATAAATAATATACATTCTTGATCAGCATGACGAGCTCAGTCGATTGAGCTTTGTCCGTCCGTCCGTCTGTCTGTTTTTACGCAAACTAGTCCCCCAGTTTTGAAGCTAACAAGCTGAAAGTTCGCACAGAGATATCCCTTAGCTGCACACTGCACATATGTCGGAACCGCGAAATTCGGATGGTCACTTCTTGTAGCTGCCATACAAAATTTGTTTTTTTTTTGTTTTTTTATTTAATATCCTGATGCCACAAGACATAAAGCTTATAAATTAAGTCATTGGTCACAAAATTAAGTCAGTGGTCACAAAAGTTTGAAGTGTATTTAAACTTCGGCACAGACGAAGTTAGATTTGCTTTCCTTTTTTTTTTTTGCTTTTTATTGCTGTGTGGCCACAAAAACTTTGACAAGTTTAAGGCAAAAAGCATAAAAAATCTCCCTCCCTCCCTGAAGTTTCCCCGTCTTAAAAATTTATCTTAAGAGCAATTGTTATTTATTTATATTTTTAATTAAATTCTAAGTGAAAGATTTATCTTTTACTCAATTTAATTGCTGTCAGTCATAATTGCTGGCTGGATTTACATGCATCAGCAAAATGCATTGTCCTTGAACGCACCCACACACCAACCGCAAATCAATTAACGGCTTGCAACCAACAGCTATCAATTACCAAAGAGCAATTAAGCAAAAAGCTAAGAGTGTTGAAGAAGAAGGTTGATAGACAGTTTAAGTAACCAGCTCCAGCAATGTGAGTAAGAGAATTGTTTAAGATATTGAATGCCAAGCCCGGATAAATTTATGGGAAATCCACATCTTGAGATTGATTGCTTTAATGGACAACAATGCTCAATTGGTTTGAGTCAATCAATGGCTAAATTAAATTAATCTAGAACAATTGTTTCAATTAAGTGTGCAAAGTTGAACGTCATTGCATATCAATTATGAACCTGGCTTTGAATTGCTTTAACCCACATACATTTCAAGATAACCATTCCACATTCCTCTTATAAAATTATATAAAAAAACCAAAATAAACTGGCCTAGGTCAGCTACAAACCACTTTCTTTTGGTATCAGCTAAAAACACAGACGCACCCCAATATCATAAAACTCGAATACCGACAATTAGCGTTAATGGAATTTATGATGGCAACTCATAATAATTTTCTTCTTATCATTTAATGATTAAAACAAAATAAAGGCAAGTTTTTAAGATAAGTGCCAGATTTTGGCAATGAATTAAAATTATTCTAGACACTCACACTCAGAGACACGCGCCTAAGACAGCACATAAATAAAACACTTGAATTAATAATAATCAAAATGATTAGCTAAAACACTATTTCTACAGAAAATCAGCTTATACTTAGTTTTGTTGAAATCAATGGGCCTTCATTTCAAAGATAAATGCGATTGATGATTATTATTTTATTATTTCTAATTACACAACGCAACAAGGTCCAGTCTATAAAAGGGTTGGCGGTGTTTCTAAATGATTCTCGTATGCTGAACACAAAAGTAAGCGCAACATAAACTCGCTCGACTTTATTTACTGAAGTTTTTTCCAGAAATCCCTTAAACTCTTCTGCAACTCGGTCTTTGACATAGCGCTTATCTTTATCACAAAAGATAAACGATTTATTTTGTTTTTGTATCATTCTTAGGTCTATTTTTATACTATGTACCAAATGTACACAGAGTATATTAGGTTTGTGTAAAATAGCTAGAAGAAAGCATCTCCGACCCCATAAAGAATATATATTATTGATCAGCATCAACAGCCGAGTTTATATAGCCTTGTCCGTCTGTCTGTCCGTATGAAGGCACGTACATTTATGTTTCAGTGGAACTTGGATTTAAGACTTCAGTAGTTTAAATATTGCACTTTGACTATAGCTAATTTTAAAAAGACTAAGAAAAGTTAAGGTTCTTCAAAATGTAAAAAGTGTTTGTACTATTATAAAACCATTTTAGAGGCATTTATTCAAAACTTAGTCTCTGAGTTCTAGGTGTTCATACAGACGGACGGACAGACAGACGGACATGGCTAAATCGACTCGACTATTGATGCTGATCAAGAATATATATACTTCACATTTGCGTTTGCACGACTTTACAATACCCCTTTTACTATTCGAGTTAAAAAAAATTCCTCATGTCTCCCACAATTTTGTACGTCACACAATTCAGGTCGCACCAGATCTAACAGTTTTTAGTTAAAATTTTTTAAAGGTGCAGTGTATCTGAAAAACAGGTTTATCCGACATTCTTACTTCTTTTGTTGTCCTCTTCAAGAGGCCCCTCGCTAAGGACGTGCCTTGTAGCCTTTTATAACTAACCTTTAAATACTCCTAGAGAATCTATTAGAATTAGCATACATCCCTTTGGAAAGGTCTCCTAAGGTTAGCAAGTTCGCAAAGTCGTTCTTTACTTTTTAAACTATCAACTGATATTTGTAGACTATGATGGAAAATGGTTGAATTGCTTATTTTTCTAACTAACAAGTCAGTTGCATATCTATGTTAAGTGCTTCGGTGTATATTTATAATCTACGTGCACTGAAATGACTGTCAAATGAGCCAAATAAAAAAACACGAAGAAAGCTCCATCAAATGCTGGGGATACTTGACAATTGGCTGCCACTACTAACGACTACAGCGTGTGCGGGTGGCAGTCGAGAGGGTGGAGCATTAAGTACAGGCTTACACACATAAGTAGAGACACAACCATATGTACAGACATTCTAAATACGTACTATAAGCAACGACGCGCTTTGATAAGAAATTTATTAGATTAAGGCAAACGATTGCCGCGATTACAGACGACAAGCGACAGACCCAGACCCATAGCCAGAGGCAGCCTTGATGGTTGTTTCATTTCGTTTTGTTTCGCCTTTGTGTTGTAGTCTCGCCGCGGTCTGTTTTGAATGTTGCTCTCGTGTTTTTTTGGTTTAGTCGGTCAGGCAATGAGCCAGTGGCCTGTTCAGTGCGGTTCTGTCCAAAATTTTACATTTACAGAACTTTGTGTGTAGTTTGCAGTGACCACGCGGCGCGAAATCTCTTCAGTATGAAGAGGACTTAGCATCAAGACTTGTGGCGAATTGTTGTGTAAATGCAAACAAGATGGGGCTCTTTAACTTGAAGCATGATTTACTACTTAAACTAAAAGCGGTAACTAAAATAAATGTAAAGTGTTGCATACAAATTGGCGTCCCCGAACGTTTTAATTAAGGGAGAAAGTAAGTGAGTGTATGAGCCTATCACGTGCTCCACACGCTTCGAAAGTTACATTTTAGACACCAAACACAGCAGACAGTTCTTCCTATCTCACCCATCACCTCTTATCACCCATTTTGACAATTATATTGTAAAGATTAGCGGTCGAGCCACTTGATTTTCTCAACCAAGTGCCGCTACATTTACTCACTCAGCATAACCCATACAAATACCAAGTCAAATTTACTTATTGATAAAGAGCATTTTCGTGTTCAGGCCTGGGACATCTCAATTCTAAGTAAATAAAAATGTCACTTTCCTTGTGTATTTAACTTTGTGGAATGCATTACATTTAATACTACAAATATATACAAAAATTGTGTTTTGAAAATGATTTAATCGCCATGTGTTGCCTATCGAACGTTGAACTTGGCAAAGCTTTTCGACTCATTTAATTGGTCAATGTTCAGAGGGAAAAAAAGACAAACAAAACCGGAAATTGTGTACTCAATTTATTAGGCGAATAAAATTCAATGAAATTTGGTAAGCAGCTCTTAAGTTAAGTTCTATGAGAATTTTGTGACCACTTTTCTATTGAGTGGGAACTAAACCGTATGTGTGGGCGGGACTTGACCTGCAGCAAGTTTTTATACACTGTACCTAAGGTACACAGAGTATATTAAGTTTGTGGAAATGTACGCAACAGTCAAAGGGAAGCTTTTTCAACCCTATAAAGTATATATATATTCCTGATCCTGCTGATCAAGAATATATATACTTTATGTGGTCGGAGATGCTTCCTTCAATGCGTTACAAATATCCGTACAATTTTTTAATACCCTCTGCAAATGCATAATTACCCTCCGTACAGGTAAAGCAACAATACTCGACTTTGTGTTCCTTGACTGCTGAACACCGTTCACAGAACTTTCAAAACTGTACATTTTCGAACTCATGGGTTAATTGGCCATTGTTTAAGCCACTTAATGCACCAGAATTACAACCTCGATTTTTGGAAATTCTGCTGGTTAGTTTTTTATTCTGTCACAGTGTGCACTGCTGTGGCGCTGTAAAGATTTAAATAACAATAAAACAATAATTAATAGCAATACAATTTTTTTTTTGCTCGTAATACTCATTCCAACATTACTATGCTAGAAAGGAAGACGAACATATCAATAGGATTCGTAATATAACAAATTTTTTAACAATATTAATTATGGTTTACGCTCCGAAATACATTTTATTAGCAGCACTTGCCTCGGTCTCTTCACAGGAAGAGCGTACTGAGAGCCACTCTCTCTGTTTACAAATGTCAAATTACAACTAAGCACAGCACACAGTGAGTGTTGGCCTGTTTAAACAAAAACAATGCGTTGGTCTACTCACCTATCTGTGTGAAGCGTGAGTGTGTATTGGTACAACTTCTAAAACAATAAATAATTGCAATTATTTTTTTTGTGGCAATCACGGGGTCTAAATACTCCTACGAACATATGGTATAAATTTTGGGTTAATTGAATTTGGTATACTATGCTAAAAACGGGGCCATACATTCGAATGAAAATTTCTTAGCGTATTAATAAGTATATAGCTTATTGTTAATCAAAGTGAAGTCGATTTATAAATGATGCAAAATAATGCAAATTTCGCTTAAAACATATTTTATGTTCTATTTTAATATATTTGTATTAATTATTTAAAAAAATGGTATATTAATGGTAGCGGTTGCTGTCCTACAGCGCTACCCAGGCATCCTAGCATTCCATCACTTGAAATATATTTATTTAATTTTAATTAATGTTTCAAAAATGCAGCGGCATGATTTACCGCTTGGTTCAAGCGGTCCAGGCCGCGTTGGCTGCGTTGGAATCCGAGTGTTTTTATACTCTGTACCAGAGGTACACAGAGTATATTAAGTTTGTGCAAAAGTATGTAACAGGAAGAAGGAAGTATCTCCGAGTATATATATTCTTGATAGAGGTTTAACATGTATGGGGCATATGCTTCGTATACTTGCAGGCAGATCAAGTTTATTTTCAATTTTTGCCACGCCCCCTCCCGCCCCCACAAATTGGAAAAAAAAACGTCATATCTCACACAGTTTTATAGATAGAATGTTCGTTCCTTCTGGACATATTTAGTAATCAGGATTATTTATCGATCCGCCAAAGGAATGGTAAAGATCGGATGAACGGTTGTCGAGTTATAAGGAAAACAAACAATTATGGGCAGCACTTCACAGGTACAGAGTATGTTATAGTTGGGCTTGACCGTCCTTCTTTCTGTTTTTGTTTTTGCCAAGTCCCACCACCATACCGTCCTAAAATTTGGCATTTATTTATTTTTTTCGAAACGGGATTCCGGGCTTGGGGGATTTTCTCATGTTGTACATAGTTTATTTAAGTTTTCGCCAAAAATCCGGGCTCCGGGCCCCTCTCGGAAGTCCGGGCCCGGGGGTGAACAAGGGTAATTCGATTTTCATTTCGCATACACCCAAATATTTTTCGACCATTATTAAATACGCTCATTTCAGAATTTTATAGTTATTTTCAGTACACGAATGCCATAAAAAGCGGTTCGTTAAAATAGGAAAAACTTTATTTTAAGTTCGTAGCGATGCTGCATTTCCACCCTCAAAAGCAATTAAATGCTTTTCAACAATTTTCACCAAGTCACCATCTGGCTGCCTTCCAACCCTCCTTAATTTAAGTTTGCTGTGAGAAGTATGTGAAAATTAATGGAAATACAAATTTTGCATTGTTTGCCAATTCACGGGTTTAAGGCTAAATCTTTTGTCATTTTAATTTAAAACGTATTTCGTCAAGAAATCTGAGCACGTTTATTTTTCGCCTTAAGCCATTTATCAAGCCTTGAACCTCAACTAACTTTTGTCATTCTCTATCTTGTTCTATCTTTTTGCAGCTGTTAACGAGAGCAGCACCAGCAGCAAGAGCAGAAGCAGCATTAGCTGCTAATCGACAACAAGAACCATAAATCATCGCCATCACGCAGCAGCGATTGAGTTACAACATCATCTCCACGCATATTAATCATACGCCGTGTTAAGCGCCTTTGTCGTCGATATGTTTGCCCATCCGTCGCTGCCTCAAAATGCGCAAACTTGACACGCGTTGAACTACGTGTTGGGAAGAGAGAGACATTGTTTGACCTTAGCTTCAAACGAGCTAAAGTTTTTGCTTTCTATTTAATTTAGTTTTGGTTTGATTCGAAAGTGCCGCATGTGGCTAACCAGGCTTAAGACGTTAACGGGCGGCAGCATTCACTGCCTCAACAACAACCACTACTACGGCAACTATTCCAAGTTGCAGCCAATTATCGCTCAATTTATTCTCCGTTGCCCTGTGATAAACTCCATAACATTCTTAATGAATGACATTCGGTTCAAGTCATTTAATCGTTCAACTAAATCAACAACAACAACAACAATTTGCAGCGGCAAATCCTCCAGGAAATCCCCATTCGACAATAGCCAAAATAATAATCCACGTACTTACAACAACAGCAGCAAATCCAATAAAGTCTTCTTACATTATATACCCCGTGATCCGCGCCTAAGAATTTTCAATAAAACCGCCACACTGAATAAACACTTGGAACAGAGTAGCACCACGCTAAGTGAATTAAATATAACTGAAGATCTGTGCAATTATGGTGAAGTAATTGGTGGCAGTGTGTAAATTTGTGAAGCGCAAGTGAGAATCTGAAGTGCAAAAGATAAAGGTTCAAGATTCGCATTGAAAAAGTGCAAGTTGAAAAGATTTTTTTTGTATTTTAAAAGAGCACCACTAATCAAGAAAAGAGGTAAGTCAGACTATTGGAATAAGGTTGAAATGAGGTTTGATTGGAATGCAAATAAAAAAGAGGCAAATTCGGGACACTCGACTTGCAAACCAAACTTGTATACCACCAACAGTAGAATGAACGTTATCAATATCGTCAAGGATGATTTTAAACTTGATATCAAAGCATATCATGATCATAGCATTTTGCCTTCCTGATTATTGTATTGTGTACCAAGCAGAGATGGTGGCTACTCCATCGAGCCGGCGTTAATTCGGTCGACTCCCTCACCAACATCTCCTAATCAATTACCGAATGCCGAAGATTCTTAATAATATATGGGTGCCTGAACATCGTAATTTAAATGGTAATAAGTCGGCAGACACTGGCAATACGGGCACCACCATCGACCTTCTTCCTGAGTGACGCACGAAAACAAATTCACACCAATGACTAAGACCTGCGCCCCGCAGATTGTCGTCGGAAAACCCTTTCCTCATGTATTAGAGTCTTGCTTATCCCATATTGAACTTTCTCGTTGTAAGACATGCAGCAGGCCTAGACGTCGCCCACCATGACTTCTGTAGCAGATGTAAATATGAGGAAGAGGAGGAAACGATACCCCAAATCCTCCGCCACTGCCCCGCTTTTATCTAACAACACATTGGGTCAGCCCTTCTACTTAATCCTTCGTAGGTATCTGAGTTAGATATACCGGCTCTTCTCAAATTTTTTCTGTCCACTCAATGGTTCAGTAAAAATGAACCCTCTCTCCAATAACAGGGTATGAATATGATATCGCAATGGGCCCACTATTGCCTAAGTGAGGGAGCGACTGATAAAGCAGGGCAAGTAAAGACTTGTTGTAGGTCTAGTTTTCCCTCTAGAAAATAATTTCTTCTAAAGTTTTGAAGAGAACATATTTCAAGGTGGTTAGGTAACTATCAAACTATTCACCGCTGCTTGAGAGGCCATTTTCTATACCCCCTGAAAATTGTTTTTAAATAATTTCACAATTTGGAAATTTTCCCATCCAACAAAGTTGCCAAAAGATCTGGTCTAAATTTAGCCCACAGTCAGACTCGGCAAACAACCACAAAAAGCGTCACACAAAATTCAATTATAATTTGTTATTATTATTATTTATTTTGTTTTAGTGTTATTATTAGCTGATCAGCTGTCGGGCCTTGCGACGCGCCAAAAAATTGTTGTGTTTGCTCTTCGCGAGATCAAAACAATTTGTTCTCTTTATCTTAAGGCTATTTTTATGAGGTCAAGTTGAAGGCGATACGATGCAAAAACCAAGCAGTTTCTGCGCGAATTTCCCAACGAAATGTTTTGTAGTTGTTGTAAAGAAAATAGAGAAAAGTGCATTCTGATCAAACTCGAGACATTAATATCACCACTCAAAGTATCTTATTCTCTTCCACAGCTACGCAACACTGCAGCTGATTGAATCCAATCCAATCCCCTCAACCCTCCGTCTACTTAGGACAAAAAAATTTATGCTGAAATCTGTGTTCAACTCTCATCGACAAATTTTGTACACGGTTCTTATTTTTTTTAGTACTAGAACCCATCATCATGGCCAAGCCAACTGAGACACAATCTTCAGCTAACAACAATAATGCCGAGGCTGCCAACAACAACAACAACAAACATAACGGCAATGCCTATCAGCCGCTGCTCCTCACCCCAGCGCCGGCAAACACTCCGCTTAACAAGGCCATCAAACATGATCTCTTCCCGGAGGTCACATTTTGTAATTTGTCAGTGGAGGAACTACACGATGGAGCCGGACACAGTCGTGTGGTTAGGAACAGCATCATAGCCATCGATGGAGATGGCACTCTGACCTGCCTCATGAATGGTAATCAGGTGAAAAAACGTAAACGTTTGATTTCGAATGAGTCAGGAGATTCCATCGACTCCAGTTCCACGGAGAAGAAGACGCCTAAGATGCCGGATGGTGGCTATGGCTGGGTGGTGGTATTTGCCTCCTTGGTGGTCTCACTGATAGCCGACGGTCTGTCATTCTCCTTTGGCCTGATCAACACAGAGCTGTTGGCCTATTTCCAGGAGTCACCCTCAAAGACAGCCTGGATTTCGTCGCTGTTCTTTTCGGTGCCCCTGCTCATGGGTCCCATCTGGTCGAACCTAGTGGATAAGTATGGTTGCCGTAAGATGACCATAATTGGAGGATTGGTGTCTGCCCTGGGATTCGCCATGTCCTCGTTTTGCAACTCAATTGAGATGCTGATGGTCACTTTTGGCATAATTTCGGGACTTGGATTGGGCATAGGTTATGTCACTGCGGTGGTGTCCATAGCCTTTTGGTTTGACAAGAAGCGAACTTTCGCCACGGGCATCGGAGCATCGGGCACGGGCATCGGCACCTTTGTGTATGCCCGTTTGACGCAGTATCTGATTAATTCGTTTGGCTGGCGTGGAGCTACGCTGATTTTGGGCGGTACCATGTTGAATGCTTGTGTTTGTGGCGCCTTAATGCGTGATCCGGACTGGTTGATAGAGGAGAATCGGCTGGAGAGTCGTTCGCAGAGTGTCACCACGTTTTCCAACTCGAGTGTGTGTCTGGAGGAGATTAAAAAGCTACTGGATACGGGTATTACCAAGGAGGCTGTGTTAGATTCGCTGGTGACCAAGAATAACACAGAGGCCAATCAGCAGATAGACGATCCTATGGATTCGGCCCTCAAACGCTACCGCAGTGAAATCTTTCTGCCCACATTTCTCAGTACTCAAGAGCTGGACAGCATTTGTGAGGTGAAGAGCTTGAGCCGACGATCCCTAAGACATAAAGAAGGAGCCGAGGCTCCTTCCCGTGAGAACTTGCTGTCCATGTCGTCGGGGGCTCCCGCTTATCCACCCTCGGCAGCCATAATAGGATCACCAGATGATACCTTCATGGGTGGCATAGCCCCCGAAACCATGGAGGCGGCCAAGAAAACTTATTTGGCTTCCATAGAAACCCTTTCGCCCTCAGAGAAGCGTTCCACTGCCCCTGGCACACCCAATGGTTCGTTACGCTCTTCGGATGAGGGCTACCTGACCCAGAAACATGCCAGTTCCCGCTATTCGCTCAATGAAAATCTCTTCACAGCTAAGCATAACACTCCTTCGCTGTCCAACCTGAAGGTAAATGGTCTAAGACACAATTCGGTGGATATTTTAAGTGAGGATATGCACAGCTATTACAAGGATGAGACATTTGCCTTGATTGAGCATACCAAACGTCCGGGTCCCACGGTGATAGCCATACCCGAGCACGAGCAGGACCTGAACAGTGAACAGGCCGTGCGACGTGCTCGTTTAGATAGCATCACGGGTATACGCCGTCTGTCCAAGTCCAAGAAACCCAGTCATCATCGCTCGAATTTGCGTAGGAATATTTCCATACGGAACTCCAATTTCCTCAAGGATATGCGTATACATCGCAATTCCATACACTATCGCGGTGCCATGCTCAATACGCATCGCTATCGTCTGCGTGCCAGCTCCTGTCCCAACATCTATCGCAATTCGATGACCACCATAGCCAAAGAGGAGGAAGATGTAAGTGAAATCACTTTTCCTTATCAACGTAGCAACAAAGCTGTGCTGATTAGAGCTAGCAATTTGCTTCCGTGTTGCCTGGTTTCTATATATCGCTCCCTCGCTCTCTCTATCGTTTACAGACCTGGTACGATAGTTTTGTGGACACCATGAAGACGGTCTTTGATTTCTCCATGTTTTTGGATATAAAATTCGCCCTCTTCAATTTGTCTACATTGTTTTTGTTCATTTGGTGAGTAATGAAAAATATTGAAGGCCCTCATCTACGCACAAATAGAAATTCTTCCCATACATAAATCGAAATGAGTCGCAAAACGGCCCGGTACATACACATGTTCATAATGCACACATTTGCTGGCAAATGTCGCAAACATATTGGCAAATTGTCAAAATTATTATGAATGTACTTGGAATAGCTAATCTTGAAGCAGTTTTGTTCATAAATATTGGTGGTAGTCCCTAAACACAAAAAGTTAATACATCTGAAGCAGTTTCTTAACCAAATTGGCTGCTGATTTGAGAATAAATGAAACTTTATCATTAAAAGGTAAAATATTAATCAGCACATAATCAGTGGGTGGCTCAGCGGCTAGTTTGCGCGACTGCTGTGCATGAGGTCGTGGGTTCGATCCCGCCTCGGAACATCTAATGAAAAGTTTTTTCTTTGAATAACCTTTACTCCCGGCCACACCTCTTAGCTGTTGTCGCCAGCTTTGCAGTAATTAGCCATGAAAAAGCTTCTCAAACTGCCGTTCTGATTCGGCGTTAAACTGTAGGTCCCTTTCTCTTATGCTAAAATTAGAAGCGCACAAGCCAAGAGATTGAGAGAGGGCTTTGGGCCTTTGGGGCTGTGTCATCTTGACAAGATAATTTTTACTTTACATAATCAGTTTTGACTTAAATTAAACCAAGTTGGGATCGGTTCAATATTGAAGCCTAATAACCAACTGAACTTTATTTTTGCACCACGATAAAATTTTTAAAACGTTAAAAGACTTTATTCTGGCAATTATTGCCTAGATAGTACTGTTTCGGCTGCCACCACGGCTAAGCCTCGTCAGTACGCTTTCAATTGCTGTCACACCGTCAAGCCATTTGCAATTTCGTATTTGAACAATGACCCGGAGAATTAAAACTTGAGAATTTCAAGAGCGCAGTGGCTGGGTGGTTCAGCGGTTAGTGTGCGCGACCGCTGAGCATGAGGTCGTGGGTCCGATCCCGCCTCGGAACATCTAATTTCTTTGAATAAACTTTACACCCGGTCACCCCTCTTGCCAAAAAGGCGATATTGGTTGCACATCCACCGACATTGAAATTTGACAGTTTGTGTTTGGTCAGGTGTGCTACTCGGTGCTCTTTGCTTACGTCTGGCAACAATATTATTCTTTTTCTGCACTTTACTGATGTGTTGTTGGTTGCAATTAAATTTTCTGGCTGCATCTCGTTGACTTATGTTGTCTTTGCCGTTAAAAAGATGGGTTACCTTTCTGATAGCTTGGACGGTCGTAATGTTTGCTTTCCGACCACTTCCAACTTCTCTTTTTATTATTTTTCGTTGCAAAATACTATTAATAGTGCGTTTGGACTTGTCCTCTTGGGTAAACTGGTTTACTGTAAACACTGTACCTTTGTCAACGTGCATTTCGTAGAATTTTACTACCCGATCACGAAGACGTTCTTGCTCGGACGGCATGATGGCGAATTCTTGTAAAAATTTTTGTCAGAGGGCTTGAAAACGTGTTGGCACGAGAACAAAGAGAAAGAAATGTCATTCCGAAAGCTTTTATGTAAAGCTTAGCTAAGGGTGCGCTCTCTCAAAGTTTGTGCAGCTTTTTAATTGTCACCCGTTAAGCGACGTTGTCAACTAATTAAGCTGTTTCCAAATATCCTCTCCGTTGCAAGACAAAGGGCAGCACACAAGCAGCGACACCTCGGGGTTATATGATGCTTTTGTTTGAGTTTCAGAAGTTTTTTTTGTGTGTGCTTAAAGTTTTCCATTAAAAGGGGATTTCGACAAAGTTGCATAGAAGTAATCTGCTTATTACGCTCGCATCAACTATCTAATCAAATGCTTTCAGGATCAACTATGCCACGATAAAGGCAGGGCTTACCAGTTCAAATCAGTTCCAATTGCTTTGCCCTTCTTCTAATCTCTTGGTTTATGGCACGTTTTACAGGTTCATTATACCCTATCTGTATCTACCCGACTACATGAAGCAATATGGCTATGAAGTGGATGTAAGCGCGGTGCTAATATCGGCCGTTGGCATAGCCCAAACAGTGGGCATGATTGGCCTGGGCTATTTGGGTGACTTGGCCTGGATGAACATCAATATATGCTACTCTTTGTGTATGTTGGGTAAGTTGTTATTTTGATACAAAATAATAAAATGTAAATTCTAATTGAAATAATTTTTAGTATGCGGCGCCTCGGTGTTCTTTATGCCTTTGTTGTTGACCAACTATAATGGTCTGATGACCATGTGTGTGATTTTTGGCTTTACATTTGCCAGCTCATTTTCATTTACGCCCAGCATATTGGTCAGTATTGTCGACTTGGATGATTTCACTTGTGCCTACGGTCTGGTGTTGCTGGTGCAGGGAGTGGGCATGATAGCAGGTCCACCCATAGCCGGTGCCATTTACGAGTACACGGGAAGGTAAGCCCTTCTTTCCATAATCAATATTTCTATAGTTTAATTGACTCTTCTTATGGCTTCCTCTTTTCAGATGGGATGACTCGTTCTACTATGCGGGCATATTTATAGCACTCTCCGGCGTCTTTTCGTACATGCTTGAGTTCTGCGAGAAGAAACCCGTCAAGGGGAGTGAAAGTGATGTCTCAGAGACTAAAAAAGCTCAACTTTTACACTAGTTTTCTAAATAAACAAAACACAAACTGGCAATTTGTAGCCTAATAATGGACTAGCATTAAATGTTATCAAGTTTCTTATGTCAAATGGTCTTGCAGCCATAAAATCAGAGCAGAATGGTAAACTGAAACTGAAACCATAGCCTTTAAGCCTAATTCTAAATAAATAGTTCACTAATTACTTACGCTAGCTAAAATGTTACTAGGACAACAACTACTGCAAGCAAACCAACCCATGTAGTCAAAGCTGGTAATCAATTTCAATTTTTTAGGACTTAATTCAATATCAAAATGCAGTGCATCACTGCCAGGCGCAAACGGGTACACTTAAATTGTCTTCTTTATAAAAAAATCAAACAAATTGAACAATTAGTAATAGTTAAAATTGTCTCAACCAATCCAAGTAACGTAAACAATAACTAAAGACAATTTTCCAATCAAAATAAAATGCCAGAATAGCACTAGCAATACCCGGAATGTGCTGTTTGGCCTAACTATTTGACAACACACATACACAAAAAGTTCAAGTATTATAAATCTAAAGAAAAAGTCATCCAACAAGCACATGAAAATCAATTTAGCCTTTTTCTTAGTTAAACCTTAAGCCCACTTTAAAATACATATATAAATAGCACTATACCTACATATATACAAACCACAATAATAGCCTGTACAATTATTGCCTAGTTATTGTTGATTCGCAACACTTTAATAAATATGTACATATATGCAGATATACATATAAATACATACCAAAAAACCGATTCAATTGCAGTTCGAAAAATATTTACACAAAATCAATTCAAACATTTACCTATTAAATATAATAAAACTATAAACACTTTTGACACAAAAACAAATCTCGGTTTGGAATATTTCAGCCTTGTTCTCATTGTGGCGTCTAGCTAAATCGACGGGCAACAGTATGCAGATAGCTTTATTTAGGATGGAGTTGAGCCAAGGTAGGTATGAATGCTCGAATGAAATTCATGGACTCAATTCTTATAGAAACAAGTACGCGAACCGAAACTGAAGCTTTAGTATAAGATTTAATCCGTGGCATATTGACTCATATGATTTCTACATAAGTATCGATAATTAATATTAACTGAGACTTGCTATTATTCTTATAAATATAGAAGAGCCTTACGTATCAAAATTTTCCCAAATAAACTAAGAACTGAAAGATTCATTCGGACAGAAACAGACAGACTGCCGTTTTGTAGTTTAATAAAATGCAATTTTGAAGACATTTTGTTATCTAGTGCCATGGATCTGTAAATTATGGATCTAAAACACGAAACCAGAAATGATAGAAGCAATAGCTTTATCATTAAAGCAAGATACCAGTTTATGCTTAAGAGTTAGCTGTTTATAAAATTTACTTAGTTCAACTAAAATTGGGACTAACAGAAGTTTGTTCAAAGAATCGCTGGTTGAACTGAAAATAAATTACATTTGAGTCAAAAAGTAGTATTTAAACCAGGGATTAATACCAGTACCGGAACCGGAACCGCGTACCGAAACCGGAACCGATACAAATTTTTTTTTGTGAATCGAATACCGTTATTATTGGAACCGATAGAGCCGGAACAAAACCGAAACGTTGGTACCGGTACTGTTTTGGTTTTTTTACCCTTGCAGAGCCCATCGTAATTTTGGTCAGATGTTTGTAGCACGACAAAGAATCCTTTAAACGGTGTCACATTTTCTTGTCGCTTTTCTAAGAAGGCGTAAAACGTCTGGCAGAAGACATCTTCAACATTTCTTAAATTTTGCGGACGCAGATAACGACATTCTTCTACATCGGATACACTGCAAAAAAATACGATCCCTCTTGCGAAATCGCTCGTTCAGGAAATAGAGAAGAGTGAGAAATTCCTTTTTGAGAACATAACTTTCATTGTGAAGTCCGAAGCAAAAAAAATCTTGTATTACTCTTTTGACAAATATATATGGTCAAATTTCGTCGATTGCTGATCAATCTGCTTAATGATGAATGTTTTAATACTAAAAGCGCCTACGAAGATGCAAGAAAAGAAATTTGGTGAGAAAAACAAATAATGTTTGTGAACAAATAAGCTGCTGAATTAAATTATCATTTTTCTTGCACATATACATATTCGAAACCATGAAAACATTCTAAAGTAGTGGTTAGAGTCCTCCACCAGTTCCCAGAATTGTAAGAGATTTCAAAAGTTTTGTTTCTGTAAAATAATACGAAATGTAAAAACCGATTATAATTTTACTTTAAATGTAAAACGACGCAAAGTTTTATGTTGAATATTGTTTCATTATATTACAAAGGAATAAAATGATTTGAACTTAAATTTAGATTTTACTTTTTACAATATTTAAAAAAAGTACTTATACCGGTATACCGAAACAAAGCGAAAACCGAAATAAATTAAAAACCTAAATAGAACCTTTAACTGAAACATTAATTTCGGGTCGTACCAGTACCTGTACCGGAACCGATAATCGTTTCGGTATTAATCCCTGATTTAAACCCAATTTTGGTATTGTTCAATATTTATTATGTATTATTTGTATAATTCTGCATTGGGGCTTTTGGGCAAATACAAACATTATAAATAATTTGATTTTCTTGGATTTCATTTTAATTTAATTTATATGTAAAGTTGTAAAGTACTATATTGAACATTTTTTAATTGCAGCATTTAAGCGCTTGCATTTTTTAGTCAGCTCATAAATATTTATGGTTTATATTTTTAGTTATGTAAAAACACAAACCAAACAGCAAATGCATTTAGAAGGGAATAAGAAAAATATCAAACACAAAAATGATTAAGCAAAAACTAAAAATGAATCACACATTTTGCATATATGTTTTATATATTACACATGAAGATTGTTCACAAATTAACCGAAATCAATTAGTTTGTGGGAATAGCCCCAATATACAGAACAAATGATTTTATATATGACTTGTAAAAATTAGAAATCACGCACAACAAATTTACATATACAAATGTAATTGTTTATTTGGTTTATTAGTGGTTTAAATTGTAGTTGCACATTGTAGTGGTGTTTGAACATTACGCTTAGTGTGGCTGCAGCTAATTATGGTTAGTTTTTACTGTGGAAATAGAAAACGAGAAATTCTGTCACTAAAGTCACTAAAAAAGTAGCTTTTACAGTAGCGGCTACATATACATCATAGTTATATATTCCTATCCCAAGGTGCAGGCAAACTATTCCTAGCAACAGCCACTATTTGCAGCCCCAGCAGCTCCTCCGGAACCGGGCAACGAGGGATTTGTGGGTGAGTGCTGTTGCCCGATTTTGATGCCATTTGCCTGTTGAGAAAGTTCGTATTAATTTTTGTAAGCTCCTTTGCCACACCTTTCAATATTCTTACCTCATTGTTAATGTCGAAGACTCCCTCCTGAATCTTCTCATAAATCTCTTTGGCTGTATTTATAAACGCCTCCTCCACATTGGCCGCTGTACGCGCCGATGTCTCCATAAAGACCAAACCATGCTCGCGGGCGAATGCCTCGCCCTCCTCCTTTTTGACCTCACGTCTTGAGTCCAAGTCCGATTTGTTGCCTATCAGCATGATCACCATATTTGAGTTTGAGTGCTGCCGTGCATCTTCCAGCCATGTGGTTAGATGATTAAAAGTCTCGCGTCTTGTGATGTCATAGACCAGTAGAGCGCCAGCCGCTCCACGATAATAAGAGCGTGTAATTGACCTGGCAAAAGCAAAAAAAAGCTTATAAAGAAATTTCCCACAAATGTTATGATTTATTAGGCCACTCACCTGAAAGCCTCCTGGCCGGCTGTATCCCAGATTTGCAATTTAATTTGTTTGCCATCAATGGTGATCATGCGTGCTCCAAACTCCACGCCAATTGTTAGATCGTGCACGGGCTGAAAGCGCTTGTCCGTGAACTGCAGCAATAGACATGATTTACCGACACCTGGTTGTGCCAGCAACAGAAAATGGTAAAAGGAAAAAGCAAAGAAAAGTTATCAGTAAAAGGGAAAGTTTTGGAATAGAGCCAACGCAAAGTAAAAACAAAGAACACAGTGCTGCAAATTCAAATCTAACTTTATTTTAAACGCAAAATGTTTACTTGAAATATGAAATATTGTGAACCTTTTCTCTTTTTCCAAATGAGGAAATTATGTTACAAATGAAAACCTGAACCTGAATTACACACCCGGTCACCTCACTGCTGTTGGCGCCAGCTTTTGTAGTAATTAGCCATGAAAAAGCTTCTCAAGCTGCCTTTCGGACTCGGCGTTAAACTGTAGGTCCCTTTTCTCTTGTGCTAAAATGTATGGGTGTTGCCTTAGCTTTAATCACCAGGAGTATCACATGCTTACAACAGAGGAACTTGGTAACCGAAACTCGAAACATATCCAGACAGTCAGATAAAATTCTGATTGTTGTAATTGTCGAAATCTGGACTCTGGACTGGAGCCTCTAGTAAATTTAAAAATTAGGGGTATTCCTGTGAGTTTGATTCGGATTTTAGTTTCATTGTGACCAGAGAAAAAGACAAGCCGAAATTTCATAGGAACACTTAATCCAAATCAGCCCCATAGTTGATTTTGATTTCGATTCTGATTTTTATACCCTTGCAGAGGGTATTATAAATTTGTGCGGATGTTTGTAACGCATTGAAGGAAGCATCTCCGACCATATAAAGTATATATATTCTTGATCAGCATGAAGAGCTGAGTTGATTTAGTCCATCCGTCTGTCCGTCCGTCTGTCTGTTTCTATGCTATCTCCTCCGTCAGTTTTAAAGCTATCCTCACCAAACTTTGCACGAAGTCTTTTGGTACATATACGCTGCACATTTGTCGGAACCGGCGGGATCGGATGACTATAGCATATAGCTGCCATAGGAACGATCGGTTGAAAAACTAGTCTTAAAGAAAGAACTTTTTGGTTTTTAATGGAAACGCCTCCAAAGTAAGTATTTCTTAGTTTACTATACTTTTCATGATTTCACTAAGTTTGGTCGAAATCGGATGTCTATAGCATATAGCTGCCATAGGAACGATCGGTCGAAAAACTCGTTTTAGTGAGAAAAACTTTTTTCTTTGTAATGAAAACGTCCTTATCATTGGCGTACACTTATTTTATATACTTTTACACAATTCTACAAAATTTGGTCGAAATCGGATGACTATAGCATATAGCTCCCATAGGAACTATCGGTCGAAAAAGTAGTTTTAGTGAGAAAAACTTTTTGTTTGAAATGAAAACGTCCTTATCATTGGCTTACATTATTTTATATACTTTTACACAATTCTACAAAATTTGGACAAAATCGGATGACTATTGCATATAGCTCCCATAGATCGGTCGAAAAACTAGTTCGAGTAAGGAAAACTTTTTTGTTTTTAATGAAAACGTCCTTTTTATTGGCATATTCTTATTTTATATACTTTAACACACCTTTAAAAAGTTTTATCAAAATCGGATGACTATAGCATCTAGCAGCAGTATGAATGATCGGTCGAAAAAGAAGTTCTAGTGAGAAAAACTTTTTTGTCTTCAATGGAAGCTCCAAGGGTATACAAAACTTCGGCCGAGCCGAAGTTAACTTTACCCTATTTTTTTTTGTTTTACAGAAGGATTGCCCAAGAGCCCGTAATGCTCGCGTAGTCACTAACACAGCAAAAAAAATTTTAAAGCAATAACAACCACGAGAAAACGAAAACCGAATGTTGTCTATTGCAGTGTGTGTGTGTGCTTGTGGCGGTCTGATGCATACGGTAAAAACAAAATCAATGCCGCAGACAGCGCTATACGTATTGTCGGGAATTGGAGAGAAAGAGAGACACATTCGAAATTGTTTCTGTAATCTCTTTACGCGAGAGTCCTATACGCGGGGCAACGGATATGCGGATAGCAACAACACATACGCCTGAAGCGTGTAGGGCGCGGGCACCCCAGGTATAGAACTACTCTCTTTTGTTTCTGGTCACACTATCTGGTCTAATTAGAACCAGAATCAAAATGACTCACAGGAATACCCCTATTAATAAAATACTGTGTAATTTTAAATTCTATAAATTGGCATCTTTCTTGAATTCTTCAAATCGAGATTAATTAAAAACGCTTGACAAAAAAAATGTGTGCTTTAAACTTAAAAAAAATGTGCCTTTAAAATTCACTTCTATTTCTTGAATAATATTATATTTAATCCGGAGATTATTTTTCAGTCGAGGATCTCAAAGATCTTTTAAGATAATTTAATTTAAATAATTAACAAAAAATTTATTTGCAGTGTAGTGTAAAACAGCGGACAAGAACCAAAACGCAACAGCTGTTAAATATCAAAAATGTGAAATTCTCTATAGACTCTGCCAGCGGGTGATAAGCGTATGCCAAAAAAAAGTAGGCGGAGGTCCAGGGAACCTTTTTCCATGCGCCCCAACTACTATCTGTTGGGGTTGGTGGTTGAGTCAGCAGCGGTAGAGCAGGGTTTTTAATATGTCTCCCCATCCCCGCCCACAACTTGATTCACTCCAAACAACAACGACAACAGCAGTAGCAAGTAAACGCCCGCCTGTAAGCGTTGTTATGGGTGTTATTGATTTTTCTATTTGGCTGCTGGTCTGAACTCTCGCCCAATCTAAGTTTATACAAACATCTGCGCTTGCAAAGGTGCAAGGTGACGGCAACTAAGCTACGCAGTTAAGCTTTGTCTTTGTCTTGGGCTTTATTTTGAATGAACTATAGAAATATTGCTGCCCAATATATATGCACGGAAAATGTGAGGGTTGAGAGCAGCATCTTACCTGTATCGCCAATGATGATGTATTTGAACAAGTAAGCGTAGGACATTTTGCAGAGATGTGATTGGTAAACAGAACTTTTCTTTGTTGTACAGGTAAAGATCTCGTAATGCAACAATTAATACGCAGTTTGTGTAAGTTTTTTCAATCTGTTCGTTTATTTGCTGATGACTGGGGCCCAAGTGTGACCATATTTTAGGAAAAGGAAAATGCCACACTATAGTTGCTTTGAAATTAGCAATAAAAAAAATAAAAAGCTAAATTTTTATTAAAATGTATTCGAAAATATGTGTAGTTTTTGCAGTTAGTCCCTTTACTCAATTTATAAATTACTTTAATAGTGAAACAGCTGTTGTCGCACCAGGGTTGGCTTTGCCTAAGCTCTCTCTCTTTGTCACGGCGCCTCTGTGCTCTCTTGGCATTTTCGCTCTCTCCTGCCCACGGTCACACTGATATATGTACAATTTTTTTTGTCAGAAATTTTCTCGCACCAAAAAAGCGAAGTGTTTTAGATGAATTTTATTTAATCAGGAAAGCTATGTGTAAAGAAAAGTAGGAATCAGTTAACATAGGTTTGTTTTAAGATCGTAGATAGCTGCTAATCATCAGCTGGTTGCACCGGGTGTAAGCTATAGACGCCTTTGTCACGGCTGCCATTTTCGTCGTCTCAAGGCGTAGACTGAGAGGCAAACAGAAGGTGTTTAGTTAAAACATGAAGATGGCTGACGGATCGACCATATTGCGTAGGAACCGACCGGGCACCAAATCCATGGTGAGTGTAATATCCACTTTCCCCCATCCTCGTTTGAGTCTTCTCCATCCTTTCGTTTAGGACTTTTGTCGCTGGCCCGATGAGCCGCTGGAGGAAATGGACAGCACACTGGCTGTACAGCAGTTCATACAGCAGATGATCAAGCGAGATCCCAGCAATGTGGAGCTCATTCTCACTATGCCCGAGGCCCAGGATGAGGGCGTGTGGAAATACGAGCATCTGCGGCAATTCTGCATGGAGTTGAACGGTCTGGCCGTGCGTTTGCAGAAGGAATGCTCACCCTCCACATGCACACAGATGACGGCCACCGATCAGTGGATATTCTTGTGTGCCGCTCACAAAACCCCCAAAGAGTGTCCAGCCATCGATTACACTCGTCACACTCTCGATGGAGCCGCTTGTCTGCTCAATAGCAACAAATACTTTCCAAGCAGGTAAGTCAGCTGAAATTTAGAAAGAACCAGCCCCATAATCCAAACAAGTCTTGGTCCAAACCATAGAGTGTCCATCAAGGAGTCCTCTGTGACAAAGCTGGGCTCAGTTTGTCGACGCGTCTATCGCATTTTCTCGCATGCCTATTTCCATCATCGTCGCATCTTTGATGAATTTGAGGCCGAGACGTATCTATGCCACCGATTTACGCATTTTGTCACAAAATACAATCTGATGTCCAAGGAGAACCTGATTGTGCCCATTAATGAGGCGGAGAATGCAGCGCCCGGCGAGAGCGAAGCCTAAGCGAAAACCACAACAAAAAAAAAAACAAAAACAAAACTCATTCAACACACCCACACACAGCATATATTTATATATAAATAATTACTAATTAGCTTGGAAATTTACTTATTTTCGGGTCACGCAAATCTTGTATGTAGTTTAAACGACAAAAATATATAAATCTATCCAACGATAATCAGATGACACGACACCGAACCTCATCTTAGTCTATTATTCCCTAAAGTTACATTATCAGCCATGCTCCCATTTTCGCATTCGCAAAAGTTTTGCGATTTGGAGAGCAAATTTGGTCGAAAAACCGGTTTCAAATCGTAAAACTGCGAATGCGAAAATGGAAGCATTGCTGTATGATTATGATTAGTTTGTTATCTTTAAAAAAATAAAATGTAGACACACGAGACCCGTTCTCCTACATCCAATTCCCAGGAAGCTGATATGATTGCCTACATACAACATGAGAATTGCAATAAAAGAAAAGTGCATAACAACATATACACACAATAAAAATAGAATTTAGACAATTTTGAACCAATTTGGGGTTACCTTAAGCAACACCCACTTTCCCAAAGACCCGCTTAAATTTGTGGTCTCGATAAACTGAGAAAAATAAACCGATTTCCATATATATAAATAAACAAACTTCTAGTTTAGAATTCCATTGTATCAAAAAGTTGGGGCAGTGCTTTTAAATGAAATTCGATTGGCAAATCAGCAACAGACTCGAAAAAACTTGGAGAAAAAGAATATTTTGTATAATAAAATGCGGAAAGTATGTATAAGTATGTAACAGGCAGAAGGAAGCATCTCCGACCCTATAAAGTATATATAGTCTTGATCAGCATCAACAGCCGAGTCGATCTAGCCATGTCCGTCCTTCTAATATTTGCAGACAGATCAAGATAATTTTCAATTTTTGCCACGCCCCCGCAATATCGAAAAAACGTCAGCTCGCACCTTTTGGACATATTTAGTAATCCCGATTCTTTATCGATCCGCCAAAGGGCTTGACCGACTTACTTTGTTATTTTTTTTAAGTCGTGAAAAGAAAACGCGTAAAGATTTTTAAAGATTTCGTACTTTCGTACTATAGTCATCCGATTTTGACAAAACTTTGTGGAATTGTGTGAAAGCATTTCAAATAATAAATGCCAATTTTAAGGAAATTTTCGTTGAAAACAAAAAAGTTTTTCTAACTAAGACTACTTTTTAGAGTCTACTTTTCTATGACAGCTATACTATATAGTTGTCCGATTTCGACCAAACTAAGTGGAATCATGGAAAAGCATAGCTAACTAATAAATACGAAGTTTGAAGGTGTTTCCGTTAAAAAAAGGGTTCCTATGGCAGTTATATAATATAGTCATTCGAGCCGACCGGTTCCGACAAATGTGCAGCGTATCTGTTTTAAAAGGTGAAGGTGAAGATAGCATAGAAACAGTCGGACAGGGCTAAATCAACTCAGCTCGTCGTGCTAATCATGAATATTTATATTTTATGTGATCGAAAATGCTTCCTTCTATGCGTTACAAACATCTGGACAATTTTAATAAAATCACTAAAATAAAATATTGAAGAGAGTTCTAAGAAAAGGTACAATACGCAAAGCTTCAGAGGACAAGCTCACACAATATTAACCTCCAACATGGGTTGTTTGGCCACTAGACGTTCAAATCCCAATCGACTCAGATCCAGCGTTGTATATTTACCATCCAGAATTAGTTCAGAAATGGCTCGACCCACAGCTGGTGTCTGTTGTATGCCATGACCACTGAATCCTGCTGCTATAAACAGATTCCTATAGTGCGGATGTCTCCCAATCACCCCATTTGCATCGAAGCTATTGTGATCATAGTAGCCAGCCCAGCTGCTTTGCACCTTGATGGACTCAAAGGCGGGCACACGACTGGCCAAGGTGGGCCAAACATTTGTCTCGAAATAGCCATGATCCACCTCAAGAGTATCACAATCGGGTTCCTCGGCGGCATCAGGACTGCGTCCGCAAAGGAAATTCCCAACGAGTCCATCGCGACGGAAGTAGGTGCCATTGGGATCGATTGTTAACGGTGTGGCCAGACCAGGACAGTTGTTGCCCTGAGTTTTTATCACATAGACATATCGCTTGCGTGGCTCCACAGGCAGCTCAACACGGAGCAAGTGCTCTTGTTGTTCGTTATCACCAATTTTAGCCAGACGTGCCACTTTTCCCGAATGCGCTCCAGCTGCCAGAACGCAGGTATTAAATCCTACCGTACGCTGAGATCCATCTGCATTGGCTATAACAGCACCAGCCAGAGTTCCACCTGAGTTCCATTCGAAACCTACCACCTCGCCGTTGGCAAACTGAGCTCCGTAGGCACAGGCCTGTTTTTTGAAACCCATCAGCAAGGCCCAGGGATCGAACCAACCCTCTTTATCCAAGCCATAGCAACCCAGAGCTATATCTTTTGTGCAAAGCCAAGGAAAACGCTGCCTTAGCGATTCTTGACTAAGCAATTCATTGCGTGCTCCCAGCTCATTCTGCAGCTTGGAATTCTGAGTCAGAATCTCAGCACCCTTGGACGAGGCCATAATCAGATAACCATGGGGTTGAAAACTCAAATCCACATCACCCAAATGATGCCGACAGTTCATAATGAAATCGTAGCCAAAGAGGGACATTTGTATATTCTCGGCCAGTGAAAACTGCTGGCGTACGCCACCCACGGAGAGCACGGTGGAGGCGCTGGTGTACTGCACAGAAAGAGATTTAATTTGATTTATTCTTCTAAGTTTTAATACTTACACAGGAATCTCGTTCAACCACCAGCACATTCAGTTTTTTGTTCTGCTTCTGAGCCTTGCATTTTAGCCAATAGGCCGACGAGGCTCCCATCCCTCCGCCACCTATAACCAAGACATCAGTGTGCTCGGGCCAAGCATCGCCTGTTACTGTTTGACTGCTCAAACTGCGCCACTGCTGCAGTACACTTGAACGTAGTACTCGCCCGAAACGTAACATTTCGCATACTAAACTCAGTTCTCAGCCAGCGCTGATAGTTGGCAATGAATGACTACCACGGTCACTTAGATTAGATTTGTGCAGTGCGAGCAAATAGTAGAGATTCCACAGATATAAGTAAATATAATTGAAGCTATAACAATCTGCTTATCTGCATGAACACAGCTTATCAAAGCTGGTGTAGATATCGCGGTCAAGTGCTCAGATTCTCTGGGTTACAATTTGAGAGAAAAACTTTTTAGAAAATAAAACCTAGCTTATACTTTTAAGACCAGAGAGTGAGAACAATATTTCACCCGGCGTCGCCCGGGGCCTTTGCATTATATGAGAATACATTTTAAGTTTCAACTGGCTGCAAATTGACATTAAAATTTGAACCCGTCCAACCTTGTTCGTACGGAGCTTTAAATAGGGAAAATATCAAACTTCATCTTTCCAACCAACATACAAAACTTGCAGTTTATAAATTATCTTAATTTTAAAATTTGGTAAACGTCTAACTCTTACATTATAACCCTTAACACCTCTTTTCCAATCAAAAGGCGTGGACCTGAACCACTTTTGTAGTGGTTCAATTGATTGGTTCAAAGATGAGAGAATGTCTAACTTCATGGTACCAGGCTAAAGGGCAAATGTAAGGGTCTTAGCCTAAAAAACTTCTGAGATATGCCTCAAAACCAAGTTTGAACCGGTTCCACCGATTCTGAACCAGTAAAAAATCCAACTTCACATTTTCAACCCACAGACCAAATATGTGTCAAGTTCCAAGCTTAAAAAGCTATTAAGATATGGCTCTGAACCATTGATGAACCGGTTCTGAACCAGTCAAGAATTTAACTCCACATTTATACCCTGTTTCCATTGAAAATGGGAAAAGGGGGATCATGAAGTTGTGCAAAAGTATGTAACAGGTAAAAGGAAGCATTTGCGACCCTTATAGGGGACTTTTGCGCTTAAAGGGGGGAGGGGAAGGAATTGTCCAAATCTGAAACAAACTCGATTTGAATCGGGTATACACCTATCTACATGCCCTAGCTCTTATAGTCTCTGAGATCGACGCGTTCATACGGACAGACGGACAGGGCTAAATCGACTCGGCTGTTGATGCTGATCAAGAATATATATACTTTATAGGGTCGCAAATGCTTCCTTCTACTTGTTACATACTTTTGCACAACTTAATGATCCTCCTTTTTCCATTTTCAATGGGAACAGGGTATACATTTATAGTTGGAGCGGGATCTTGCGGTACTCACAACATGCACCCTCCAACAAAATGCCATATGGCCACTTAAACGACACAGCCCTAAGTGTTAAGATATTCGACCATTTACAAATAATAGAATATAGAACATATTTACAGACCTGTCAATCAAAAAGACACCTTTGGATTGTGTGTAACCGTTCCTATGGGAGCTATATGCTACAGTCATCCGATCCGAGCGGTCTTACAGTGTCATTTTTATATGAAGATTTTTTTGCGTTCTCCGTACTAGGCTTACCTCTTGATTTCAGTAAAAACGTTTAAGTGGAAGTGATACAGTAACTTTCCGAATTTTGGTACGGAGGGGCCTCACTTTAATTTTGATTTCTACTGGAGGAGACGTGCGTGCGTATCGGAAAACAAGTCCATGGCTTGAACGATGCTCTATATGATATGTATAAATAATCTCACCTAATTTAATATAGTTTATCCGGAAAACCCAAATAAAAACATTTAAAATAAACTCGAATAAAAACCACTGTACTACTACAATATTACAAACACATAAAAGCTGTAATGCACTTGCATTACCAACCCCATATACCCTCTAACAGTAGTTAATTCCATCCCACCCATATACTTTTCTTTCTTTAGAATATTGAATCGTATTACAAGTGCTTTACGGCAGAGTATACGATTCCTAAATTGTATGTTGAATTGTGAACAGTCTGCGAACACTCTGCATTACAATTTATAAAAAATAATACGCATTTGTAATGGGAACCCAATGGCAGTTCGGCTCTGGCATACATCTTTAATTACTATTTTACATTTTTTTTGTTAATTTTTTCAAAATATCTATTAATAAAGTGCTACTGAGTGTTTTTAAGCATTCAACTGGTTCCCCAAAATAGAGGCAGCCTACTTTAATGACCTCATCTTATATAATTACACCATGTCCTCTACTGCTTGAGCTTGTATATCCACCGCTTAATTCAGTCCTGTTTATTCAGGAAAATAGGAGATATCCGCAAGGAAATTTATATAGTAAAACTAGCTGACCCGACAAGCGTTGTTCTGAATCATTGAGGCTTTAATTCTTTAGTTCCTTTTGACGACTATACAATTCAGCCCTACTTTTCTTCGCTACCTTTTTTGTACTAAGGCTAAAAATATTTAATTTCTTGGCTCAAAAGAACAACAGATGTAAGAATTGGGATTGAATTTAAATTGTACGAACCTTTCTCTAAGCACTTTCTAAATATCAACGAACATTCGAACGTATTTACGTATGACAAAATCAGTATTATAGAAGCTAGAACAAGTATGTAATAGAAATTTTATCTGCTCTGGTTCAGGTTTGGTTCGGACTTCCCAAAAATCCCGAACGGGTTTGCAGTCCTGCTTTAAATAGTTTAAAAACACTACAATCGAACCATTTACAGAGTACCTAAAATAGTCCATTCAGATAAAAATCTAACAAATACAAAAATCGATCGACCTTCTCAAAAATTTTACTGGTCTGGAGCAAGATCTTTGCTTACAAGTGTCTGTTTTCTTGACTCGTGGGTACTCGTTGTAAAAGAGTATGAGGGATGATTCGATGCTCAAAATATGCAGTCAACTCATATACTCACTCATCTGGTACTAGTACTTTTGCGACTGGGGTGTCTGCGTGCAGGCCTGTCGAAAGGGAATTCTGGGCCCGGGGGGTTTTCTTATGTTGTACATAGTTTATTTAAGTTTAAGTCTCAGAAGTCCGGGCCCGGGGGGAAACACCGTTCCCACCCCCCTCTCGACGGGCCTGTCTACGTGACCTGGAGTCACATTTTTGGTGTGTTTTGACCGCGTTTTAGGTGGCTGATTTTTTTCGAGCGGCAATAGCACTCTCACAGCACACATACTGCTAATATAATATACACCATTTAGTTGTTCTTTTAATGTCAATAGAGAGCCACAAGAGAGAGGACGCGTCCAGAGAGAGAGAGTGCGACAAGAAAGAGATCGAGACACCTAATCAACACTCAGATATTTTCCGTTTGAGCTTTCACAAGTATTAGTGGCAAGTGGAGCGATTTTTTTTCACTTCATGTGCGGGACACAAATATGCCGCGAGTAGAAACACTACTGTATACATTTTGTTGCAGTGGTTGCGATACTCGGGTGTAAAAATATCAAGTACTTATGCAGTGCACTTGAAGTTGCAGTGCACTAATGCAGATCTCTGATCTGGAGCTTAAGTTATTTTTCGCAATTAAAAAAATGCACGACACTACAATTGAATCGTTTTTAGAGTTTTAAAAATTTCACAATGAAAATTATTTTCTGTACACTTTTATTGTGGACTTTATGACCTCCTTAGTAATATATGTATACATATTAGCATGCTAATATAACAAATAAGTTGAATTAGAGTAGCGGGTCTTAGCCAGGTCCAGAGTGAGTGACCAGATCAGTTCCCTGAGACTGTTGTTGCTGTGGTTTTTGTTGTGAATTTTTATGACGATTCTGACGAGGTCGAGGTCTATTCTGTCGTTGACCAGTTGACGGTCCAGCTGGTGTATGCTGTTGTGGCTGTCGTGGAGCAGTCGTCTCATTATCCTGCCAGAAGGAACTAGTTGTATTTGGTTTCTGCAGACTAAAGCCAAAGAAACAAATGATTTTTAAAACAATGACATAATAAACATCTCACCCCTCTATCTTCTCGGGCAGCTCGTCCAGGCTCATAAGTATATGCAAGGTGGGTATTTGGCGATTGACAATGATTTCTTCAAGGCCCTCCATTTGTGGCTTCCAATGCTCCTCAACGCTGTGCAATATAACAATTAATCCGTGGATTGGCAGCAGATGCCTTTCTTTGACTCACCTGGTGTAGCCCATGCGTGTCACCTGATAAAGCGCGTGACTGCGTTTGAGTATCTCGGCACAGGATATGGTCTTGACCACACCACCACCAGATCCACTCCAGACTAGACTACGGTATTCACCCTTATTCAAGGCCTGCTGGGCAAATTCAATCACATTGCTCACTTTTGTGCCGCCTTTTACCTGTAGAATGCAAAAAAATGCAACGTAAATTTCCTCACAGCTAAGCAACTTACATGCATCCATAGAAAATCCTTGTCTGTCTTTGTCAGGCAATCCTCAAATGGCAAATCAGTTTTGTTAAGCTTCTGTTCCACATTCTCTGCTTTGCGATAGTGCATCATCTTGGTAAGTTTCTAAAATGATTAGGTGAAGTCATTAAAAACTGGAACTACTGGTGTTAAAAATCTCTCGTTCGGCCTTTAACTCAAGTGTCATTCCAAACCCCCATTCACTCAACCTCATCGTAAACTGTCCTGAGCAGTTATTGCCTGTGCAGTCTGTGCAAATTGAATAATTGCCGCTTGGTTTATGAACCGAGAGGCCGCGAGCGCAAAGAGTAGAAACTAAGAAAAGTCACTAGGATCAGCTGTGGGGACATTTGATGTTAACTACTTTTAGGTTTAGCAGACAGAAAGATAGGATTTTAATTGAAGATATGGAAAATGCATTAGTTCTTCAATCGCCCTAAAAATGTAAAACTTAGTTTTATGGATGCTATTTCTACCTAATAAATAAAAAAGTAAGAAGGACCTTAATCAGAAAAGAGTTGAAGAAGACAGTCTAATTGGTAAGTTCATTAAGCGGTAAAATAAAAGGATGAAACACTTAATATGAAGCAAAAGGTGCGGTCCAGAGGCTCGTCGGAAACTCTTATGTCTTAAGTCCACAGTTTTCGCTAGTGCACCTAAAAAAATGAGAAAGCAAAGGTAACTGCGCTGTGCCAAGTTTGAATACTCTTGAAACAGAAAATTCCTATGGCGGCTACAAAAAGTAACCATCTGACTCGCGCGGTTCCGACAAACAGTATTAGTAGACGAGGCCATAAAGTTTGCTCTAAAAATTACACATACGCCTCGTAAGCTACACCGAAATTTCTATAATGAAATCTGTGCTACATGGGTCGGGTTGTTACTTTCGAAGTCTGGCAAGGTATTCCGATTTTGATAAAAACAAGAACGCTAAGCTAACTTCGGCAGTGCCGAAGTTTTAATACCCTTACAAATGCTCGTTTTGATCTACCGATTTCGGCCAAATTTTGCAAAATCTGTTTAAAGGCATATACATATCTATATTGATGTTTTTTACTTTGACCGTCTGCCTGTTTCTATGATATCTCCTCCGTCAGTTTTAAAGCTATCCTCACCAAACTTTGCACGAATTCTTTTGGTACATATAGTCTTCACATTTGTCGGAACCGGCCGGATCTGATGACTATAGCATATAGCTGTCGTTCATATGCTTCTGGTCGGCAATACTAGTTTGGCACACCCAAAACGCGCTTTTCTAGATTTTGTGGTACCCCACAAAAATCATCACGGAGACTGCAGTTGCAGCTAGATGCAGCTATTTTTTGGATATGTTTTGAAGTATCTAAACAACAATTTCTATTTTGTTTAAGACTGGGATCTGATAGGAGTTTTGACTTATTGCTTTTTCCATCTCCACTTTTCAGAATGTGATTAAGAAAAAACCCCTATTTTTATTAATGACTTGTTAATAATAGTTTTGAGCTATACATTCAAATTCTATGTACTTCTGGAATAGAATCCATTTTGTAGAATCGAAATCGGTTAACTTTTCGCGATTCTTACGCTTCTGAACGATGTGTTATTTTCGTACGTGACGTACCTGAGCCAGGTAGGGAAATTTCTCCCTTATTAACGGTCACAATACAAACTAGATGTACCACTACAACTATTCCAACAATTAAAAGTCCAATAAAAAAATAATTTTTTTTGCTTCCTTCTATGCGTTACAAACATACGGACAATTTTAAAATACCCTCTGCCAGGGTATAAAAAGAAAATGTTTTAGTCAAACTATTTCTAATATACAGTAAATGTGACTAAAAACATTTTAAAATTAGTCGCACTAAAAAATTTTGGCTGGTTTCTTTGAGCTCTGCACTTATATTGATGCCCAAAAAAGCACTTCCATTTTTGGTCACGTGCGTATCGCTTTTTGGTTGGCTTTATTTTGGAACCAGCACTTCTTTGCTACCAACTTTACCACTAAATAAAGTGCTCCGAAAAAGCTATAAGTTAAAGTGGCTAAAGAATATTTTGACTTTTATTTTGCTTTAAGTGCGTACGACGGTCACGTTCGTCATCATGGAAATGCCCAAATGTGAATAACCAAATGGAAAGAAACCAATCAATTGAATTAAGAAATGGTACAGACGTTGCATTACATGCGTTTCTTAATGTTAAAAGATTGACTTCTAGTACCGATATACTCAAATGGTGGGAAGAAAATTCTCTTAAATACCCAGAAGAATATGTGTTATCGAAAGTAGTAGTAGAAGTTCCTTGAACGCAAGTAAGTGTCGAACGACTATTTTCTGGTGTTAAATTTATAATGAACTTTAAAAGCAATTATGACACTTAGATCAAATCATATGTAATTTTCTTTTAAAACTAAAATGCATATTTAACCGGTTTGAAACCGATAACCGAAATGATTATTTTCGGGGGTGCCCTGGAAATCTCTAGATTTTGGCTTCGGTTGGTTTGCAAATCGCTAGAGAAATCCCAGAACTTCGAGAGATTTCGTTTTCTTTTCGTTTTTCGTTTTTGGCCGAACAGCTGTTAAATTCTCGCAGGGCATCATAGAAACTATGAAGAATGTTTGATAATTTACCGAGGTACTTACGTATGTGAATAAAAAAATGGAGGGAAGCTGACTTCGGTTGGGCCGAGATTTATATACCCTTGAAGCTCATGGTAATTTTCAGGACTCCCACTAAGACTGTTTTTCAAACCTTACTTTTCTTTGTCAGCTATAACTATACAGTCTTCCGGTTTCGACCAACTTAGTGAAATCATGAAAAAGCAAAGAAAACGTATAAATACGAATTGTGATGCCGATTCCATTCAAAACATTAAAATTATTCTCACTAAAACTAGTTTTTAGACCGATCGTTTCTTGAAGATAGTTTCGTGAAGACAGATTTTAAACTGACGGAGGAAATCGCATAGGACCGACGGACATGGCTAAATCAACTCAGCTCGTCATGCTGATCAAGAATATATATACAACGCCCCTATTTTTAAAACCATAAACGCCCTATCCCAACCAAAGCAACACGATGAAAACGTAGAAAAAAACTGCACATTGTAGAGGAGTTCCAAGTAAAAGTCAATAAAAAAGCGTTTTTAGAGCAATTAAATGTACGCGCGGGCTGCTGCAGCGTCAGCATTTTCCCATTAAATAGAAATCCTGTTGGTGTCGGGACACTAGACAACCACCACGCAACCAACCAACCAAGGGGGCCACTTGTTGAAGCTGTAAGGCCAAACAACATTTTTCGTTCTGAGTTCGACAGGCGCGCAACGATGAAAGTTTATTAATGAACTTTTCATACAATGAGTGTGGGCAGAGAGTAGAATGGGCCAGAGGAGCTAACTGGGGCCACGTGTCTTGTACAGTGCCGCAGCAGAGTAGACAATGCAGCAGCCAGAGGAATAAATGAAAGAAAAACCGGGAGTGGAATGTTTGAAGGAATGCTTAAAATTCCAGCCCCATTGACAACGTCATCTTAACCTCATCATCATCATTATGAACACTTGGCATCCCTGTCATTCCTATCAAGTACGTTATCGAACCATAATTCAATTTTCTGCGACTGCTATCAATAAAACGTTGAAGGAAGCGTGTTAGGTTCTGGGAAATGTAATGCGTTGCATGCTTATGACAACACGTACACAAATTTGAGCAATTATCAAATTATTTTTAAGCGAAATTAAGCATTCAACAGTTGGCAATTCAATTTAAATACATATACATGAGTCGAACCACTTCTCCATGGCCAGGAAGTTCCGGGTTTTAAATGTGTTTCTGCATATTTTCACGCTCAGAAAGAGAGAGCAGCAGCCCCACCAACCCTGCCACCAAATGCGGCAAATATTTCATTTATTCGCCAACTCAATCGTCTTTCTCATCCCGCCTCCACCCACCCACAAGCATCCTTCTGCCGCTGAAGTATGCATTCATTAGACATGCCAAGGCAGCAACACCGAGCTTAGCTTTGGGCCAAACCACAAACCCAGGATCATTTCAGTTTCGCCAGTCGTGGCCAACGGTTCATACACGCGGGTTGTAAGAAATCGGTGAAATAAAGTGAGTCAGTGTGATAAAGTGATAACAGTAATTCTAAATGCTAAACCCAAAACCTTTAATAAAAATTTAAACTATTGTTTATGCCACAGATTTTATGATATCTCGTAAACACCTCACATGTTGAAATAAAAATAGAGTAAATTTACTAGGGCAATGGCAGAAGTTCCCCATTTGAAGGTTGATTTTTTTTTGTAAATTTTTAAATATTGTCAAAGTGTAATCTTAAGATACAAATATTTGGAATGTTTGACGCTTTGGAGTTCAATTCTTCATTTCCAACAGAAAAAATGTGGGAAGCTAACTTCGGTTCGGCCAAAGGCTATATACCCTTGAAGCTCATGTAGATTTTCTGGACGCCTACTAAGATTGTTTTTCAAACCTAACTTTTCTATGGCAACAGTCTTTCGGTTTCGACCAAACTTAGTGAAATCATGAAAAAGCATATACTACGTTTATGCTATTAAATTCATGATTTCTTCAGTTTGCAAAATAAAATTTGTTCCTGTTTATGCTGTTTTTATGAACTCACAAAATGACCAGTGCACATATGAGAAAACAAACGATCTAGCAACACCAGCGCAGCTTTAAGTTGGCTGCGCCTCGGCATTTCATAAATTGACGGCAAATTCATAGTCGACTTTCGTGAGTAGTCGAATTCATGAAATGGTGTATGTGCTCGCACTCTCGGACCCATTTCGTGAAATGATTTTGCAAAATGAGCATAGCGTAAACGTACTAATAGAAAACATATAAATACGAAGTCTGATGCCGATTCCACTAAAACTAGTTTTCCGACAATTCGTTTCTATGGCAGCTATATGCTATAGTTGTCCGATCCGGCCGGTTTTCATACTTGTGCAGCGTATTTGTACTACAAGACTTCGTGGAAAGTTTCATTAAGATAGCATTCAAACTGACGGAGGAAATCGCATACAAACAGACGGACCGACGGACATGGCCTCTTCAAGGGTATAATAAACAACTTTCCGTTGAAGAAAGCAGAAATGGGCAATCAAATACCGTCGGTAGAGCTTTATGTAGCGTTTTCAGAGTTTTTTTAATGAGTGCATGATGAAGTTTTTTATTCCATGACTTTCCTAGATAATAGACAGAAAGAGACTTGAAGAATGCTGGTCACACTAAATAACAATAAGCATAAGTTCACAAATAAACTCGAAATTTTTTCTTAAAACTATTCCGCCCAAACCCGAAAATTTTCAAGTTATTCCGTTGGGTATTCCTTTTAAATGCAAAAAAAACAACATATTCCAAGCATTGCGACTCTGAGACTCAAAAATGGCGACTGGAAGAATGCAGGAAAAAACTGTTTGTTCTTGTAGCATTCTCAGGGTTTAAGTTTTCAAAACTCGTTGACTATGAAAGCTCAAAACGGTCCTACAAAAATTACGAATGGAGAATGGAAATGTTCAATTTCGGAATTCTACTTTCCATATAATCTTTGCATTGTTGTTCGACCACATCAATATGAAAAGAGAAAGGCTAAAATTCGTTGGTACTTATTACTTCATCCCCTTCCGAACATTCGAAAGATTTTGCAAATTTGGGACCACAGAAGCCAAAATCGTTTCCTGTTGTTCGACCAAATTTACTAGGAAATACAGCACTTTGCGTCTTAACTTATACAGGGTGGGTCAACAGAAGTCACCCTATTGGAAGATGCTCTTGTTTTTACAAATAGCCGCCAAAGTCAGATCTGTTTTGACATTTGTGGACTAGACAGATGTAGAATACAAGTAAACAAACCATGGATCGATATACTCCCCAAGAACGCGGAATAATCGTGAATAATCGATTTTTCGACCAAAATCATAATGAACGATGAGGCTCATTTCCACCTCATTTCCGCCCGAATTAACCGTTCCAGACTTTTTTTTGTGGGGTTTTTTGAAATCCCGTGTTTACGTAACCAAGCCCGAGACCTTGGAAGCCCTCAAGGACAACATTCGACACGAGGGCGAGAATCTGCAGCTCGAAGTTCTTGCCGAAGTGATGAAAAATGCCATAAAACGAGCCCGTATGGCAATCAATTGTAACGGCGCCCATTTGGCCGATATCATCTTCTCGAAATGACCAATAAAATTCTAAAGGTTCAAATAAATATAATCAAAAAACAGAATATACGTTTTTTATTTAGAAAAAAAATGAAAGCCAAACAACATCGGATGACTTCTTTTGACCCACCCTGTAATACGATTATGCTTAAATAATTTAAATAGACATTCACTCAACCTGAGTGAATGTATAGTGTGGATTAGGTTTAAAACTGCCATAAATGACAATCAATTATCTCTTTCAAATAAATAATTGGTAATGGAAATAAAGTAGGCATACTTTTAAGCGTAATTTAAGGTGGTTTTTTCAAGCATATCTATTTTATGAAGTCTGCGTGAAAAAGAAAATGCGCCAGAATTTATAAATAGAAAGCAGTGCCGTGTGTAAACATACTTTCGGAAACGCTGTAAGTCTTCGCTAACGTAACTTAGTAATTTTTTTGAAATTTTAGAATTCGAGGGTCTAGCGGTTTTATTTTGTCAGAAGCTCTGCCTTCATCAGTTTGAGTCTCACTCGATTCCTCAAATCGGTCTTTGTCAACATAAAAACTAACCGCTTCAGCCGCTCGAAGAAAAAGTTTTCGGTTTGCTATTTCGTCTTAAAGGTTCAACACTGAAAAGTGTTAGTACCATTTTCCCAAATATGTTAAAGCTCGATGGTAAACTAATAATGCCTCTCTGTCAAATTTCCATCGTTGATGCTTTGCCAAATGAGGTAGACTTTTGTTGACTTAAGATAAAAAGTATTTGTCATCCATTCTGGTTAGCAACCCGCCTCTTAATTCAGTCATTACACTGTGAATGTGTATACTCATCACTGTTCTTTTTTCCTGATTTTTTTATACTTTAGGTCATGTGGTGCATAAAATGATGAACGAAGTATAAATTGCATTCTGGGAACGATAAATTTTCGTTAAGATCGTCGTTCAGTTCATTCTCTTGATCTTTCACAAAGCTTCAAATCGATTTGTCAACTTCATTTTCTCCTTCATTGATCAAATATTGCTTTAAGCCCGGCCATTTTTTGACAGTCCGCTTGATTGCTGGAAAAAGGGATAACCATCTGGTCACCACATGTCGCCAAACGTCTTCGTACTCCTTATCAAGATCACCGTGCAGGTGGCAATCCTATGTGCCTTTAATTTTCGCACAAGAGAAAGTTACCTACAGTGTGGAGCCGAATCCGAACGGCAGTTTGAGAAGCTTTTTCATGGCTGGTTACTTCAAAGCTGGCGCCAACAGCAAGTGAAGATGACTGGGTGTGTAAGTTTTTCAAAGAAAATACTTTTCATTAGATGTCCCGAGGCGTGATCGAACCCACGAACTCTTGCACAGCGGGCGCACACACTAGCACTTGTTTTCCTTATAACTCGAATACCGTTCATCCGATCTTTAAAATTCCTTTAGCGGATCAATAAAGAATCCCTAATACTAAATATGTCCAGAAGGTTCGAACCTTCTACATATAAAACTGTGGGAGATATGACGTTTTTTTCGATATTGCGGGGGCGGGAGGGGGCGTGTTCAAAATTGAAAATAAACTTGATCTGCCTGCAAGTGTAAGAAGCATGAGTCCCATATTTGTCAAATCTCTATCTCTTACCATCTCTGAGATCTGTGCGTTCATACGGACATGGCTATATCGACTCGGCTGTTGATGCTGATCAAGAATATATATACTTTATGGGGTCGGAGATGGCTGTTACACACTTTTGCACAAACTTATTATACTCTATGTACCTTTGGTACAGAGTATAAAAATAGTTAATAGCAAGGCTGCAAGCGGGTTATGAACCGAACCGTTTCGAACCCGGAATCCCGACTTTTTTTAAACTGGGAATCAAACTTCAAACCAAACCAAAGTTGAGAAAATTTTAAGCAATGAAACTGTTTTGAGCCTAATTTTTCGGATCCGTTTAACAAATTTACAGGCATTCAGAAATCTAGGAAAATTCTTTTTATCAGTTCATTAATGTGCGGCAAAGACTGGAAGTCATGGATTTTTATAAAATATTTCTTAGATTCTTGATACCACGTTCAGATGATGACATAAGTTATATCCGCGATTTTAAACTTAACAAACCTTAATCCGAAGATTACATCCGAATGTACATTTTGGTTCGAACCCGCATATCGGAGCTCCGAAAAAATGTATTGAACCTGCAGCCCTGTTTAAAAGACGACTCCAAGCTAATTGCATTTTACATTTTTGGTCAGGTAAATCTGGGCCCACCCTCGCAGTTAAATTTTTCTAAAAATATGCAACAGGTAAACACTGAAGCTAGATTATATAAACAATCCACCAATAAATCAAGGAAGCATTAACAATTTTATATGAACACATGCACATATGTACTTGTACATAACACCAAAGAAAATTAGAAAAGTGTGGCATATTTTTGTAGTCAAATTGTTAGCGTAGCAAAAAGTTGATAAAAAACCTAATCAAGTGCTAACCAAAAATTTGATGTACAAATAAATACTGTACAAGCCCATTAATGAAATGAAATAAACAAACAGAAATCGTTTTGCATAAAACAAACTAAAAAAGTGCCAACTAATGCCAATTTTTCCATCACACTTCTTCACTCACTCGCGTACAGAAACACCAAATCCGATATCTCATTTCAATTTAATTAATTTCTCGATCCATTTTTTTAGCGCGCCCCTTACCCAAGCCAATCTGATTCATTGATAAATTCAATAACAAGGCTCAGCGTGCGGAAAAACTAAATACAAAACAATTTGTGCACAAAAATAAATAGCAAACAACGTACAAAAAAAAAACAAAATAAAGATGGATAGCACTGAATTTAGAAAACGTGGCATGGAAATGGTCGAGTACATTTGCAATTATCTGGAAACCCTAAACGATCGTCGAGTTACGCCCAGCGTGGAGCCGGGCTATTTGAGGCATTTGTTACCATGTAAGTTGTGTAATCAAAAATAAATCTCAATTAGAATTTCTTTTAAATCTTTGTTTCTTATAATCGTATTTATATTAGTTAAATTTGGACTTTATTTATAGTATTTATATTTATAGGGTAACTTATACCTTTTTTCGTATTAATTTCTTTTTATGATCCATGAGATCATGAGCTTTATTAAATTTCTCTACTCGAAATATATCCGTAAAAAACTTTTACAAGACTTTCGGCTACGACTACTTGAGTTCCTAAACGCATTAAGCTCGTCATGGCAAAATCACTAAACATCGCGAAATGTAGGGTAGTATTAGTTTGCTTCATTCACAAAATTCTTGAGAGATCTAGTGTAAAACCTATTAGTCACATACATGCCATACACGTGGGCTCTCCGCTGGTCGTATTGACCGTATTATGAGAACGTGACCTAAATCGGCTTGCAGTTATGAATAAATCCAAACTACACTTAAACAAATTAAAAAAAAAATAATCAGTTTTTTATTGTATTTTTTCGTTCCCTTTGAGGAGTCAGATCTAAAGATCCATTTGTCCGAAACTAATCACAAGTATTACATTGAAGAGCTTTTTAAGAAAATACAATATTTCAAGAGCAATTTAGGGAACTATATACCAAGTATAGCTCGAGGCTTTTGATAATGATCCAGTAGAATTTGATGCAACAAAATAGAGGTGCTTAAAGCTTTAACTTCACCGAAAATTTGCTCAGGACATTTTTAATTGCTTTCTATTTAGTCAGCTGTTTGCTCTCTCAGTCAGTAATCGATTACAGAAGGGGAAATACAGTTTCAGTGGTTTTTTTATTTGCCAACCCAATCCCAAATTTAGAAGCGCTCGACTTACATGGTTCAGTTATTGGGTTACATTCAGACAGATCAGTGATGTGTGCTCAACCAGTAATCATTCTGTTGTGCACAGACCGAGACAGGTTTTGCTTTAATTTGTTTCGCTTTGATGTGGTCAGAGCTTTGTAAAAATATGGGACATTCCATATCAACTTAGCCACCCCAATTTTTTTTATTTGAAAAAAAAAAATTGTATGGTTTTTTTACTGAAGTACAGGGTGGTGCATTTAAAAATTCGAATTTAATTTTGCTATAAAAAAAAACGGCTCGATATTTTTCAAAGGTCAAATGCCCCCCACGGCAGACTTACTTCCAAGTCCTATTCGATCCACCCAATTTTTGGGAACATTTTTAATTGTATGTATGTCAGCATCAGCAACTCGAATCTCGTTCTTCAACTCATCAATTGTTTCAGGATTGTTTGCATAACATTTGTTCTTGACCGCTCCCCAAAGATAATAGTCTATCGGAGTCAGATCACAGCTTCTTGGCGGCCAATTCACATCTCCATTATTGTTGATTATTCGATTTTCGAAGATAGGGCGCAGAAGATCAATTGCGGCGTGCGCTGTGTCGTCCAAGTCTTCCGCTTCAATTTCCTCGAAGAACCAATCACCTAACATTGCATCGATGGTTGTTCACGCACATTTTCAGCAACCGCAGCAATGTTTTAGGTCGAGTGCACCGGACAAGTACGTACACGGGTTGGTTTATCCACCAACATTCCAGTTTCACAAGCTCGCTGCACGAATTGATCTACAAATAAAGTTTTCGGAACTTTTTTTTTGTTTTTTTCAAATTTCGCAGTTTGATTCTGTTCCCATTGAAAATGGGAAAAGGGGGATCATGAAGTTGTGCAAAAGTATGTAACAGGTAGAAGAAATCATTTGCGACCCTATAAAGTATATATATTCTTGATCAGCATCAACAGCCGAGTCGATTTAGCCCTGTCCGTCTGTTTGTATGAACGCGTCGATCTCAGAGACTATAAGAGCTAGAGCCACAAATTTTTGCATGTAGACCCGATTCAAGTCGAGTTTCAGTTCAGATTTGGAAAATTCCTCCCCCTCCCCCCTTTAAGCGCAAAAAACTGTCAGAGCCACAATTTTTAATATAGACCTTCCAAACTTTATATATATCAAATAAGGCCCAATATCTATCTATCCTGAAAAGATCAATAAGATCGGACAAAAAACACCGAAGTTATATACGATTCAATTTTGCATGTGGGAGAGAGGGGGGCCTTGCATTGTCAGTTACCGCGTTTGCGCGTGCGTGTGTGAGTATGTAAGAGTGGTTGTGTGTATGTGTGAGTGTGTGTATATGTGTATGAAAGCACAAGAAGTTAAGGGAATTTTGCCTCGACTACAGCTCCCTTACTTCTTCTTTAGGCTTTGTTTTATTAAGTTCATATATGTGTCCCGATTTGGGCCTTTCCTTTCAGCAGAAACTATTTGTCGTTGAATTTGTCTTTGATTACTTTTTGATCAGTTACAGTTAAAGACTTTCTTAATTTATTTTAATTAAAAGTTTATTTCTATTGGGAAATTTTCTTTTTATATTCATTTTTATCCTTGTACTCTTAAGCGGAGGCCCCACAAGAACCGGAGGATTGGGATCAAATCATGAATGATGTGGAGGATAAAATCATGCCTGGAGTTACGCACTGGCAACATCCCAGATTTCATGCCTACTTCCCAGCGGGTAATTCCTTTCCCTCCATTCTGGGTGATATGCTGGGCGATGGTATTGGCTGCATTGGTTTCTCCTGGGCCGCAAGTCCGGCCTGTACTGAACTTGAGACCATAGTATTGGATTGGTTGGGTAAAGCCATTGGTCTGCCCGATCATTTTCTGGCGCTCAAGGAGGGCAGCACCGGCGGCGGAGTAATCCAGGTAAAAATATTTACACTTTTAAGTTGTTACTATGTCAAAAAAATGTACGTATAGACTTCCGCCTCGGAGTGTGTACTGGTCACAATGCTTGCGGCACGTGCCCAAGCGCTGAAACGTCTGAAGGCGCAGCATCCATTTGTGGAGGAGGGTCATCTGTTGTCCAAACTAATGGCCTATTGCTCGAAGGAGGCGCACAGTTGTGTCGAGAAGGCGGCCATGATTTGTTTTGTCAAGTTGCGCATTTTGGAGCCAGATGAGAACGCCAGCTTGCGTGGTCAGACCATAGGTGAGGCCATGGAGGAAGATGAACTTCAAGGACTAGTGCCATTCTTTGTCTCCACCACACTGGGCACCACGGGATCGTGTGCCTTTGATAATCTATCCGAAATTGGAAAACAGTTGCAGAAATTTCCCTGTGTCTGGTTGCATGTGGATGCTGCCTATGCGGGTAACAGTTTTATTTGTCCTGAATTGAAGCCACTGCTAAAGGTAGGTACAACGATTGATCCTTACATCTCTGGCTAACCCTTACGTAATCAGGGCATCGAATACGCTGACTCATTCAATACAAATCCCAACAAATGGCTACTGACCAACTTTGACTGCTCGACGCTGTGGGTGCGCGATCGCATCCGTCTGACATCAGCATTGGTCGTGGATCCATTATATCTCAAGCATGGTTATTCGGATGCGGCCATTGACTATCGTCATTGGGGAGTTCCACTCAGTCGACGATTCCGTTCGCTGAAACTTTGGTATGTAAAAACAAAATCGAAGCCCAAACCCCTTCACACAGTCAAGTGTAAATGAGTTTTGTGTCTTGGCCGCGCTTGAATTGGCCCCTGGAGTGCGTGTATGTGTAGATATCTTGTGTTTTGTTTTTTTCGGGCACACTTAAGCTGAAGTATTTATTATTTGTATGCGATTTAGTTGTAAATACAAAGCAATATATGAATTGCTTTTTGCTTGCATATTCTTCAAAAACAAATTATGACATATTGGATAGTCAGTCTAAATATTAAGTTTTCGGTTCGAATACTGATGTAACTGCAAATTTAGGCTCAAATTAAAGCTAGAATCGGGTTCAGAAGTTGACCATTTGGGTCAGGACGGTGTTTGATTTTCTTTTCCGCGGATCTTACAGTTCCTTTTTCTCTCTCATATGTTTTACATACATTCAAATTGATACTGAAAAATATACTTTTTCTTATTGCCCATATCTCTGAAGTCTCGAGGATGTGGTTCACCAAGCCAGCCAAGAGGAGATTGAAATAGGAGATATAAATGGGATATTGCAACCGATAAACATGATCCGATCCGATGAAACGAGTCAGAACGAGAGCGTAATTTAAAGTCTGTCCTGCCCGACTTCGATATACCCGTGACTCATGGCAATTAGTGTTTAATAGCCTTTCCTTATGTTAATTAACAGAACATTAACATTAATGTGACCATTTCAGCATTATGTAAGGAAACAACGCATGTAGCGCCAAAAATTGTGCAACGTTTTTTATAACTCTTATAACACTGCCATTTATTATCCGATCTTTATGCAAATTTCAAAGATTTTAGATAATGGGCACATACACTACACTGCAAAATATGATCTTGTTATCTTCAAAATTGTAGGAGTTATTTTATTGTGGGGGCGGGAGGGGGCGTGGCCAATATTTGAAATAAACTTGATCTGCGTAGGGGCAATAGAAGTCTACATAAAAAATTTGGTCGCTCTAGCTGTTCTAGTCTCCGAGTTCTAGGTATTCATACAGACAGACGGACATGTCTATATCGACTCGGCTGTTGATGCTGATCAAGAATCTATACTTTATGGGGTCGGAGACGCTTCCATCTGCCTGTTACATACATTTGCACGACTTTGGTATACCCTTTTTACTCTACGTGTAACGGGTATAAAAAGTAAGACTGCTTTTAAATTCATTAAGCGAGACGATATAAATGATCTGAAAGAAAATTTTGGTCCTAAACATCGTTATATGAAAGATCGATTATCGACTATATCGCCACTAGTATAAATATTATCTCGGAAAATTACTTTAACACCTCCCTTGGAACCATTACACCTTAGTTCATCTCGTTGATTGTAAGGTTGTAAGTAGAAGTAGCTCTCTTACAAAAGATAGGTCTAAAAAGTAGTCTTAGTGAGAAAATCTTTTTTGTTTTCAATGGAACCATCTTAAAATTTGGTATTTAGCTTTTATTTAATTCTACGAAGTTTTATCAAAATCGGGTGACTATAGCGAATAACCCCCATATGAACGATCGGTCGGAAAATGGGTCTTAGTGGAAACATTTTTTGTTTTGAATGTTAGCGCGTTTCTAAACTCGGCAATTATAAATGTCAATCACTTTATAGGGTCGCAAATGCTTCCTTCTACCTGTTACATACTTTTGCACAACTTCATGATCCCCCTTTCTCCATTTTTAATGGGAACAGGGTATAAAAACGTAATGAATCCAACACACAAAAAACAGCGCTAGCAGCCCACTGTGCTGAGAGCGGCCACTCTCCCGAGATCTACTACAGTGGACATGATTCGAAGCACGAGGTTGGTTGCGGCACGAGACTGTGCCGCTCTGTCATCAGCTTTACACCTGTTGACAAGCGACTTGCCGCACACAGACTTAAGGCAAAATATTTTAGTACTAGTCTTATCTGTGCGCACGCCTCGACAGAAGAAAAGAACGATTCGGAAAAAGACGATTTCTATGAGCGCCTAGAAGACCTACATGAGCGCTGCCCCGATCACGACATCAAGATCGTGCTAGGCGACTTTAACGCACAAATCGAGAGAAAAGAAGTTTTTCGCCCGACTGTCGCCCGATTTAGCCTGTACATAAAAACCTCCGAAAATGGAGAGGCTAATAGGCTTCGCTTCGGGCCGGAACACGGTCATTAGTAGCACCAGATTTGAACACCGCGACGACCACAAAGCGACCTGGATGTCCCCTAATCAATCAACACGAAACCAGATTGAACACGTTGTGATAGACGGACGGCACTCATAGAGTATTCTAGACGTACGTGCGCTCCGAGGAGCCAATATTGGCTCGGATCACTACCTTGTTGCAGCCAAAGTACGTACACGGCTCAGTGTGGCACATGCCGCACAGTCTAACACACGCCGAAAGCTGAACGTTGAGAAGCTGCAATCACAACGGACATCCGAAGCTTACTCAGCAAAACTCACCCAGCTGCTCAGGGAAACCAGACATATTTCCTACTCTATGAGTACGGCTGCCAAGGAGATTCTCGGATTTGCCGAAACCTCCCGAAAACAGTCATGGTACGACGACGAGTGCCGCCGCGCTACTGCAGAGAAAGACGCTGCCTACAGAAGAACTCTGTAGTCTGGAGCAACGCGGGCTGTTAAGGAGCGATACCGGGAGAAAAGGAGAGAGGAGAAGCGCCGTTTCAGAAGGAAGAAAAATGAGCAGGAAAGGCGCTTTAGGGAGGAAGTCGAAGTGCTGTTCGGAAGGAGTGAGACTCGAAAATTCTACCAAAAGATTAGGCAACTATCCAAAGGTTTTAAGCCCAGAGTAACACTATTCGGGTCGAGCACAGAAATCCGTTTTGCTGGAGCGTTATCATCCATACGGGTAACATGTCCTATCCAGCGCAGCCGCTGTTGTTTTATACTCTGGACAAGCTTAGTGTCCCCATATAGCTCGTACAGTTCGTGATTCAATCGGATGCGAAATTCGTGGCCAGGATCGCCGCTCACGTTAGCGAGCAGCTTTGCGGATGCATCGCTCTGTTACCAGGGGTAACCACGTGGAGATGTTAGTCGACTTGAGACGCAGTAAGCTACATACGCCCCCATAACCACAGGAGAGTTCCTGTCTTCCGAAGAAGTGTTTTGCTGTTGCATCGTAAACTTTAGGATTTACGCTTTGCCATTTTACGAGAGCTTGTGAATACCTAGTGAATATATGTAAATTTTGCAAAATCAAACTTACAAATTTTCTTACGTTTTTTTACGATATTATTTTTTTTACCACGTTTTTATGATCTTTGACCCAAATTTCTCAGGAACTACTGAACCGATTTTGATAAATATATTTCTCTGTGAAAGCTAACACCTAAATGCATCAAATCAAGACAGTTGTCGAAACTTTAAACTCGAATATGTCGAAACAACTTTTTTGAAAATGTTTGTTGACCGATTCTCAAAATTATTTTTTTGAAATTGTTCCTTATACCCACTATTATGGTGTGATTTAGGATATTTGTAATCGATCAATAAATAACGGAGTGAGGACGAATAAAACACCATAACCACATCAGTTCTTAACAAAATCGCGTTTTCATTTTTAATTTCTCATAATCCGTTCTTAACTAATCATGTGAAACATGGACCTATGTTTTAAATTTTTGTCTGATCTTGAACCGAAACTAAACAATAACGGCAGCAACAAAAAAGAAAAATTTCTAAATTGAAATTTACCGATTACCTATCGAATAAAAAAAACCGTTTGTAAATATCGCTTCTAGTTTTTGTGTAATTTATTTTATGGCAAACCTTTAAAAAATGGCACCTGAAGGTATACAGTACCCTTAAACGTTATCTAAGTTGCTTTTCCATTTTCTTAACTTTGTTTCAAGAAGAAGTACTCCACCCAAAGACGCTTCTCCCATCATTTAGTAACAATAAAGCATTTTCTTCTAGGTTTGTGCTGCGTTCTTATGGCATTTCCGGACTGCAGCATTATATACGACATCATATCAAATTGGCCAAACGTTTTGAGGAGCTGGTGCTCAAAGATAAGCGCTTTGAGATCTGTAATCAAGTCAAGGTGAGTTACATTTTTTTTGTATTGCTTTCATTTTTCTTACAGCAATTAATCATGCTTAGAGTTCAAAGCACTTGTTTTTTTTTTAATTTTTCATGTGGGTTATTTGGGTCTTTTATTTCCCCCATCAAAATGGTGGGTGTTTGATCATGTAATGCGCATTTATCAATTTGATTTGCCAGTGACGCAAATCCCTATAGCCTAAATATATTGTACATTGTCTGTGGGGTGACCGTAAACTTGTTCACGCATTTGCAAACAGGCAAACGTGCGCCGGAGCACGCCAAATTCCAAGAGAAAACTTGCGCGAAATTTCGTTTGGCAATTTGGAAGTGTTTTGGCATAATTGCCATTGAAAATTGTTAAAAAGACAAGCCAAAGTGATTTATCGAATCAATCAATAGACAGCTGCTGCTTACTTGTTTATTTCTTGAATAAGAGTGTCTGAAACTAAAATGACTTTGGAAATTGTTAACGTAATTAAAGGTGAGGCAGGGGTGGCAACAACAAGTTTTAATATAATCCTCTTACAATGACTGATATATTTTAGAAAAGGCCTAGAAATACAAAAGTGTCATCACAATTATCCAAAGTTTTATCACAATAAAACAGCTGTGACGCCTTGAAAAGAAAGGATCAATTTGTAGCCTTTTGCTCTACTAAATGAAGCTTTTCAATAAAAACAAAGCATCAGCGTTTACGACTTTGTTTAGAAATATATACCAATAATGTTTGGTAATGAATTTATGCAAAAAGTTTCCACTGAAATATGGCAACAACTAATACATGGTTCTTTGGATCGAAATAGGTAAATTTTCTGATTTCCAAGAAGTGACTACACAACTGGGCCGTAACTTCTTGAAATTAAGATTGTCGAATGTTAAAAGGGGAATAACTCAATCGGTAACGTTAAACAACCCGCATATTGCAAATTTTAAATGAAATCGAATATAGGAACCTAGGACATGGATTTGCCAATACCATGAATAGTCTCTTACAGGGCTGGGCACTACAAAAGCGAATGTAAAACGAACTTATTTGAGCACAAGAGTAAGCGGCAAAGTAGTTCATAACTCGTGTTCTTTTAAGCAAGTTCTTGATTTTAAATTTTGATATTAACCATTAAATGTTTTCTTCTTTTCAGCTTGGCCTAGTTTGCTTTCGGCTCAAGGGCAGCGACAAGCTGAATGAGAAGCTATTGAGCATCATCAACGAGTCGGGTAAACTTCACATGGTACCGGCCAGTGTAAATGATCGTTATATCATACGATTCTGTGCTGTGGCTCAGAATGCTACCGCCGAGGATATTGACTATGCCTGGGATATAATTGTGGACTTTGCCAACGAGCTGCTGGAGAAGGAACAGCATGACGAAATTTCTGAAATTATCAATCGCAAGAAACAAGACACTTTGGCTCAGAAACGTTCATTCTTTGTACGTATGGTTAGCGATCCGAAGATTTACAATCCAGCCATCAATAAAGCGGGAACACCGAAATTATCCATGGAATTGCCGTCACCGGTGGTGAGTCGTGGCAGTGCTCCAATAATACGTACACAAAGCTCAGTGGATCATAATTCATGGATCTCATGGCCGTTGGCATTTCTGTTCAATAGCAACGAGGACAAGGGCAACAACGTGTCGCTGCGGTGGGATTTGTTTCAAATTTGTATTTTGTAGTTTCTAACATTTTCTTCTACAGCTTCCGACATTTGGACACGAACGTTAGGCCCTCATCATCCCGCCGAAATTCTGGTGCCGGTTCTTCACCCTCTCCCGAGAACGAATTGACCATTGTGAATCCTGTTCAGCAGCAGCAAGAGCAGCATCGTTCTCCTCGCAAATCCCCCCTGGTTATGCGCAAAGTTTCATCCTCGTCACGAGATAATCAAAATTAAGCAACAGAAATAACCATAACTAATCTACGTACCTATTATAAGCGTCCCTTAACCAAGACGCCTAGTTAAATTCTAGACCAATATTTATGGAAATACCAAAAGATACTCATTTCGCGACCTCTCTTCCTTTTCCAAATATCCATATAAGTTTGTGGCAATAGTATTGTTGTTCATAAAATAAAATGTATTAAATGTGTTTACAGATATTCAAATTTCGAACTTTTATTTGGAAAAGTAGGAAAAATAATACAAATATTTTCATATCATATCAGAAAGCCTAGAATTTCATTAAGAAAGTATCGAAAAGCTGTTAAGAAAATGATAAATCTTTCACAAACAATTTGATGCCAAACACCTCACCAGAAGCATAGTACATAAGCTTCCCTTCATATGCTAAACAAATATTAATAGAAACTTATAAAATTCGCACATTGTCATTAACTCAGAAGTTTCTGCTTTTCTCATAAATCTTGTGCTATTTTTGAGCATACATAAATTTTGGTTGTTACCAGACATTCCAGTAAACACAAAGTCCTGTAAACAAACGAAAACAACAATACTTGCTGATGCCATAGCCATGACGTGGAGGATGATGACTCAATTTTTGGCACAAAAGTGAACACTTTAAACGCAAATTTATTGCAAAAACTCAAAGAAATCAAATTTTGAATTCTAGAAAGATGTGTTCGCCAATTTCCATTTCATCTCTTGTTGCTCATTTTTCTGGGCAAACATTTTAACCAGCTTGTTCACATACGCATCCTTTTCGATGTGCGAACGCCAGTTGAGCTGCTTGTTATTCACATCCCAATTTAAATAATGTGGTCCCGCAAGATGTGGCCATTCGGAAGACGGCGATAAAGTTTTAGCCATTCCAGCGATCGCCGGGCGACTAGGAGAAGCGACTATATCAATTTGATTAGGCAGAATGTCAGGCTCTCTATACGTACCCGAGCTGGAAGGAGCCTCTGGCATGACCTCTTGCACTGAATGGGTTTGTTGTGGAGCAGTGTCTATGTAGATATTAGAAGCAACTGGCTCGCCTTGTGTGAGTGGTTTTTGTAAAGGCATCTCTGGGCTGGCCTTAACCATCAAACGTTTCAGTAAAGCATCCGAATTTTCACTATCCTCCGGTTGATTTACCACATCCTGTTTTTGCATTAGAGCCGTAAGCTCAGCCTGCTCCTCGGTATTCTTTTTCAGCTTGGACGGACTTAATTTCGCCTGCATGGCTATCAATTGCTCTACACTGGGATAAATCACGCCCTGTTTGCCATGGGGATCACGTTGCTTTCTCCTCATTATATTAATCTTCTCCTGCTGCTCTTCTGTTGGTTGTATATCTATATTGATTTGTCGAGCCTTAAAGAACTTTCCTTCTGATTTAGCCCTTTGCTGTTTTTGTTCCTCTAGCCGTTCATCTCGTTCAATTCGACTCATTAAAGCCTCTAAATTTGGTTTAATTTTGGAGGTGTCCTCATAGTCTCCCGCCAAATAGCCGCGCTCTCTTAGATAAACAATGGGCGATTCCCAGTTCTTGATTAAATCTCTGACAATTTCATTGTACGAATTGTGAAAATCTAGCTTACACGTATCCTTGTAATCACTTTTTTTGAAATGGTCTTGAGCAGCTTCCAAGGAAGTGCACGCCAATAGAGACCTTGGTTAGAATAGATAGTTAGCAATTGATTTTCAGAGTGGTCGAAATGGAGAGTTTACCAAAAGAGTATACGCATAGCAATTTAAATTTCTTTGATTGGAGTAATTATTTTCGTTTTTAAATTGATTGAGTGGTAGAGAAAAGTAAGTAGATTAGATGAATTGAAGAAAAACGTTCTTTGAACTCTCACAGTAGCAGAACATGAGGAAGACTAACAATAAAGGGGATCTACCATACAAAAGGAGAAAAAGAAGAAAACGAAGAAACGTTTACAGTTTACATTTTTTGCCATGTCAAGCAAGATAGCAACCCAGATTCCGCGCCACCAAACGAATAAAGATAATATGATTACTTTTCAAATTTAAAATCCCATACAAAATAGCAGCCCACCTCCCGCCCAAACAAACGAAATTAAGATAAGCGAAGGAGTAAGTAAGTTTGACAGATCAAGTCTGAGACGGTTTGTACCGGTTTTTAAACTACCAATTTTTAGGCTGATTGAATTCATTTGAGTTTCGTTTGCTCATAACTATAACTTACAATATCACAAACATATAACGGTAAAGTTTTCCCCGCCCTTTTTTGGATAATCGAGTTTAAGAGCTCCACTTAAAAATTTTAAAAGCTCCACTGAAAATCCCATAAAATAAGTAACACAAAAACATGAAATTCCAAAATAAAAGTTCACTCCCCCAGCTAACCCAAAACTGAAACAAATCAATTAGCTACCGGCTTCCCAAAAAAAAAACTCGAAATTTATTCAAAACAAATCTGATGATCATAAAAAACTTAAACAGAATACATACATCAATCAAAAGCCGCAACATCTTTTGCATTTTGAGTGAAAATGAATTAGCACGAATGAATGAAATGCCTAAGGTGTGACTTGGCAAACCAACGAAATTGCCAAAATTTAGATAATTAATCTGGCAAAGAATTTGCCAGCTGTTGTCAGGCGCATGCGTGCGGATGACAGTGACGACAAAAAATGCCAATTTCAAGAGATGAGCTGCTTGTTTCGATTTTCTTTTGAAATGGTGTTTGGCAGTGCCTGCCGATAAAAAAAAGTAATTAATGGGAAGAGACAACCCAAAAAATCAACGAACGAAGGCGGATGGCCCTCAAGCAGTTTGAAGTGTGACCGCGTAAACTGAATATAAAAATGTTTATATTTAGCCACACGACGTCATCTCGGACTGTGTGAATGAAAGTTTAGGCAACACATATTTATTTTTGACAGCTTTGGGTCTGACTTAAGTCGTCTAGTCATGCTGCAAAGGCACATCTTCTCTCTCGCTCTGAACTTTGCCCGAAAAAAATCTCTTCAAGGCGGCGCGTGCGGAGCGGTGCGCGATCTACGCGAATGAATCAGCAATTGAATGGGCAAACTTTGCCGGTGCATAATTAATATATTCACATAACCTTTAGACCATTTAACAATAAGCCTCATCATTCATATATTTTCACACCCACACAGCCACCTCGTAAAATCACACAAAAACCATGTTTTGTTTAGATTTTCCGCCTAAAAGAAGATTCAATGTACAACTGCTACGTCACAAAAGACGGATTCGTCATGTGTGTGTCTAACTTATCCATTCAGTTAACAGATAGGTTCAATATTTAGACAGTTATTTGCCACAAAGTGATTCCCCCTTGAAATTTCAACAATTGGCAACGAGAGAAACAAGTTTGGCGTCTTCTTTTATTTATTCGGGATATACAAAAGCAAGCTCTGAGCATGTGGCCAATTTTCTGATCGTTGGAAGTTTTCGACAGTTGAAAAAAGATCCCCGTAGAAAAAAACTAAATCAAAGACGACATTCAAAAAGACATTTAATACGTTTAAGGGTAATTAAGAAGGCATTTAAATGGTATTAATTTGAGTTTGGGCGGTGTGTTTTGAGATGGGACTCTGGGGTTAAGTGAATGGGATAGATAGATTGTGCATAATCAGCTACCACTGTTTTACATATTTCTGTTCAACTGTAGAATAATTTTTGACCATTACATTAAACCTTCTTTCTGGATTTCAACCAATCAGGTTATTAATAAAGCAATAGCGTAGGAGGGGACACAGTACATCGAAACAGTCGAGTTGCATCAGACCTCAACGTGTTATTAGCTTTGAGTCGAAAATATTTATGGGCACAGTTAAAGATTGATTTGATTATAGCTGAAACTTTCATTGGGATTGGTTGAAAAGTTACATTACATCTTACATTTTCCAAGAACCATATTAGCGGTTTACTTTGCAAGCCATCCCAATAGAGTAAGTAGGGTTGGTAAGAAAATGTGATAGTACACGGATACGGACTTTCTCTGACATTTTAAGAACCAAAACCAAAGAGAAAGATGGTGATTATGGTGCCTCTATAGATACTCAGCTGACATTTTTCAAGGTCGTGTTTAAGTTTGTTAATTAAATTATGATTGTAAAGAATTTCTTAAACCAAGGAACCATAACACCCAGCGACAGGATATGTTTCCCGTATGGATGATTAAGCATTACTTAAAAACGTGTTCAATTGGAAATCGAAAGACTTTGAGACTGAGATGGAAAAACCAGATGCGAAAAGACAATGCAACTGGAGGCAGCTAGCACGCAACAGAGGTGGCTGAAGGCTTTTTAGATGCGGCCGAGACTGTTAAGCGGTTTTGCTATTAATATATATATCAGGCCAAAAATAAAGAATTCGATCAACTATTATTGTTTTACTAAAGGGAATGTGAAATAATTGATTGCTTAAATTTTTATACTCTGTACAAGAGGTACACAAAGTTTATTAAGTTTGTGCAAAAGTATGTAACAGCTAGAAGGAAGCATCTCTGACCCCATAAAGTATATATAGTCTTGAGTCAGTAGACCACGAATTTTGCATATTTTCAAATCGATTTTAATCCTAGTAGACTAGAATAAATGTGTTTAAAACAAATTTTTGTCATTTTGTTGTCTGCATTTTGTGTTTTGCTGACAGCATAACTTAATAGGGAACCCATGTTTTGTTTAGATTCTTTATTGCCATTCCAAAATAATTCAAATAGTTTAGCTTTATAGACTCAGTAATACTTTTCTTTTGTTTCTCCGTAGCGAGCTACCACATATGTAGCAAAATTTATTGGGATGATTGACACATACAACATGCGACTTAATTTTTTTTTCTATAATAAAAGATCATAAAAAGGTAGAAGTTTTACTATTGCTGGAATAACATCCAGAAATGAACTGAAGCGTTTCAGCTCGGAAGTAAAGTTACATAGTTACCTGTTCCGGTTTTCACAATTCGATAGATTTACTCGATTTGAATTCACATTGCTTGGAGCCTATGAATTCAAAAGTAAATGCGATTTTGTACATAAAGGCGTCAAATATAATGGCTTAAAGTTAATTCTGTACCATTGTTTAGTGTAATTAGATACTTTTTGCAATTTAACATTCCCTTAAAAATTATTTTTAATAAAAAAATTAAAAATTTTTATGAATAGCTTCAATTTTGCAATGTGCCATCCAAATCGAATTCACATGTTTTGTTCAAGCTGTTCTGTTTTTCAATTGTTTATGAAACGCTGGGAAAATGTTCATAAAACGCCCTTAAAAATAGAAACGACATTTTAAACACCTATATTCAACTACTATCAACTATTTTGAGTGATTATGTATTGGATTGGTTTGATCACCAGTTGTTTAAGGTGAAAGTGTAGTCAACGGAAACAATTTGTAAATGAAACATTCGAGTTGCAAATCGTTCGAATACCAGAACAGTTAAAACGAAATCGTTCGATTTCGTTTTCATTTGAAATGAAAGAAATATGTGAAAACCGGAACAGGCTTGAAAAGCTTTTTAAAAGTGAACAGTCTACTTTACTGTTATTAGGAAACGAAAACATATTAGAGTCTCTACCACCCATTGCATACTTTGGGGCACCAGCAATAAATAGGATGTGTAAGAATCCATTCTTACACAAGTGCTAAGGTATATCTCTATTGAAAAAAATCGCAGAACTGTTTGGGATAGTTCATTTTAAAGCTAAGGAGTGGTAATTTCCGATGGTATCAAAGAGGTATCAAACCGATGGTATCAAACTTTACATATATCAAGTAAGGCCCAATATCTATCTATTCTAAAAAGATCACCAAGATCGGACAATAAACACCGAAGTTATATACGAATCAATTTTGCTTGTGGGAGAGAGGGGGGGTCTTGCATTGTCAGTAATCGCGCGCGGCCGCATGCCATGCGTTTTTGTGTATGTTGGAGTGTGTGTATGTGTGAGTGTGTGTGTATGTAAAGGAAAACACACGAAATCAAGGGAACAGGGTATTTTGTAGTCGGGGCACTCGACTGCAGCTCCCTTACTTGTTTTTTATTGTTATTATCTAAATTTTCTGTCACCTGTCAATGGCAACTTTCTTTAGATTGATGTGTACATTCATTTAAATTTACTTTGTGTAAGTGTGACTTTGTGTAAGTCTGATTATGGGAGGGTTGATTGTGATGATATAAAATATGTGTAAAATTAGTGTATTGGTTCTGTGTGGGGGGTTGCTAGGGTATTTGTCTGTTTGGAAGTTCTCTAGGGAAAATCTTCTTGCGGCGTCGTCTTACTCTGCTTCCGGCTTTTCTTCGTCTACGCAACAGTCTTTTGGCAAGAGTGTTGGTGTGACTTCTCAACCTCTCCACGTATTTGCCAGCCTGTGAATTTATGACGTCTCCAATCTTCGTCACGTTGAGGTCCGATAGTTTGCGCAGACACCTGGACTGGAGGACACGAACCTTTGTCAAATGAAATTTTGCAGCTATTTCATACACTTGGATCCCATATCTCCAAGCTGGTGCTATAATTGCCTTCTAAATATGCACTTTGTTACGGAGTGAGAGTTTATTCCTACTGAAGAGCAGCCATCCCAGTTTCTTCACTCTGCCGTAAAGTAATCTTACAAGCGCGAAAAGTAGTTTTATTTAGAAAAACAAACTGAAAGGGTATACATAACTTCGGCAGAGCCGATCCCTATTTTTATACCCCTGCAGAGGGTATTATAAAATTGTCCGGATGTTTGTAACGCATAGAAGGAAGCATCTCCGGCCACATAAAGTATATATATTCTTGATCGGCATGACGAGCTGAGTTGATTTAGCCCTGTCCGTCAGTCTGTCCGTCTATGTCTGTTTCTGAGACGGAAACTGAAAAATTTCATTTTTGAAATTGGGGTATTTTTTCATATGAAATAACATGTCTTATCTTGTGCGAAAATTAGAAGCAGACAAGCAAAGAGATTGAGAGAAGCTCGGCTTGGCCCTTTGGGGCTGTAAAGTCAATTATTATTATATGAATTAATTATTTAATGTTCAACAAATAATCTCTAGCTACTCAAAAAATAATAACTACAATTAAATGCTCAACAAATAATCTCTAGCTACAACAAATAAAACTTATTCTAACCGACCTATCACAACTTTTTTTGGCTTTGTTTTTCCCATTTTCAAAACATCATGCTTAGCTGCAATTAAGATTTAATTTTCACAAATAAAATAAAATTTTGTACATTATAAAATAAAATGTATCATTAACAACTTAATCAGTTGCGAATCATCTACACTCACCGTATGTGTAATTATAATCAAGTAACAATCCCAGTTTCCCGGTAGGGATTTTTTTTGCCTCAAGCGGACTCACAAAGAGAGGGAGACCACCAACCGACGAAGGCGGCGGCATAATGATCAAAGCGGGTTTCCCAGCAACGACATCGTCAAGTCCACACGCACACACACAAGTAATTTGAGTACAATTCACGATCACGAGACAATCAACACGTCAATAGAAGAAGGCGGTGTACACTACAGGTGTTAACTTCAGCTAAAAAAGAGAGCAGCGCCACTAACTCAGGCCGAGAGCACCCGAAGCTTCCCGAGCTCTGTGGTCTATATAAAAACGAATGCAGCCTCAATGATCGAGTCATTCGCGCAAAGGAAGCTAAACATTAAGCACGTTGCTAACGGGACTATAATCATACAGTGAGAGAAATAGTGAGTGCTCGTTGGTGACAAAACGAAATACAACTGAAAAGCCTTAGAAACGTAAGGGTGATAATTATAATAAGCAAACAAAACAACAACACAAAAAGTGGAAAAAAAACTACAGATATTTAACACACAAAAACACAACACAAAATGAATGTGGAAGAGTTTCGCAAATATGGCAAGGAGGTGATCGATTATATATGCGAATATGGCACCAATATTGAACAGCGAGATGTAGCGCCCACACTGGATCCGGGTTATTTGAAAAAATTATTACCAGGTAAGAAACGGAAAAGTTTTGCAGGAATGGTCAAGTGAATGTGCAATGTGAATGTGAAAGCGCAAACCATAGAATTTGTCATATTTATACTATATGTCGCTTCATAAAAATATTCGTGTTTTTTGATAAGAATTCTTCAAGAAATATAAAATTATCGAAATAAAAGAGAATACAATATTAGGCAATTTTTTAGTATTTGGGTTATTTGCTCAACTTATAGTATATTAAATTCTAATTATCTTTCAATGGATATTTCGTTTTTAATAAGTAGTTTGAATGTGAGAATTGAGCTACGTCTTTTAATATGAGGTTCTTAGATTCAAATGTGTTAATAGCCAAGGCATTGAGACTTTCTCAAATTCTCCTGGAATCGGTTCATTAATTAATGGTCTTTTTCCAAAAAGACCATTATTAAAATGGACACATTGTTTAATTTATTAATTGTTTATTAATTTATTATTAATTTAGCAGTTGTCTTATGGCGAGTGCATTAGAATGCACAAAACTAAACTGCATTTATTCCTGCATTGGAATACGTCATCAAAAATATATATACTTATAAACACGGCTGCAAACCGAACTGGTTCGAACCCGAAATTCCAACTTTTATTTAGCTGCGAAACAAACTCTGAACCGAATCACTTTGAAAATAAAAGCTGAACCTGATCCGAACCTAAAATTTCGGTTCGGCTTATCAATAATTTTAGACATGCATAAGTTTGACCTACTGCTAACCGATTTTTTCTGTTAACTGGTCAGTTTTGTGCAAATGAGTTTCGAATGGAATGATTCATCTAGAATAACGTTTAGAATAACTTATGGGTTCTCCAACCATAATGGCGTCTGTTTTTAAAGATCCTTGACATCAAAGCTTACTTAATGATTTACAAAACAAGAGCCTAGCAATAAGTTTTTAGTATTTTGCATATATAGAGAACGAAATTAAATTTAACTTCTCAGTAAATTATTTTTTTAATATTTTCAAGTTCTACAAATAACTTCCATTCCAAAAACGACCCAATTATCATACGACTTGTGTAGTTTTTAGGCTGAAAGCTATTTGTAGAGCACATGAGATTAATTTAATTACTAAATAAATTTATTTTTCTTTTTTATACCCTTGCAGAGGGCATTATAAAATGTTCGGATGTTTGTAACTCATAGAAGCAAGCATCTCCGACCACATAAAGTATATATATTCTTGATCAGCATGACGAGCTGAGTTTATTTAGCCCTGTCCGTCTGTTTCTATGCCATCTCCTCCGTCAGTTTTAAAGTTATCCTCACCAAACTTTGCACAAAGTCTTTTGGTACATTTGTTGGAACCGGCCGGATCGGATGACATTAGCATATAGCTGCCATAGGAACGATCGGACGAAAAACTAGTTCTTGTGAAAAAACTTTTTTCAATGGAAACGTCTCTTACGTTGGCATACATTTATTTTAAACACTTTTACACAATTCTACCAAGTTTTGTCAAAATCGGATGACTATAGCATATAGCTGCAGTATGAATAATCGGTCGAAAAAGATGTTCTAGTGAGAAAAACTGTTTTGTTTTAAACGAAAGCGCCTTCAAAAAATGTACGCGTTAGGTTGTTATGCTTTTCCATGATTCTACTAAATGTGGTCAAAATCGTACGTCTATATAGTATAGCTCCCATAGAAAAGTAAAGTCCGAAAAGTAGTCTTATTTAGAATAACTTTGGCCGAGCCGAAGTCAAGTTCCCCTATTTTTTTGTTGTTAATACTGTGTAAATTATGGGCTGAACCAAGGTTCGAACCAAACCATTGTCCAAAAACCTTGAACCTCAAATTTCCGAACTTAATCATTGATTTACCATTGATGTGGTTCGAGCCCGCGAACCGGAACTCCGCAAAATTTTTTTGGTTTGCAGCCCTGCTTATAAATAGGGGAATCAACAGAATTTAGTATATTAAGCGTCATAGATCATTTTTTCGTAAAAAGATTGTTTTTGCTCGGTTCAGTGGTTCTCAGATATATGAAACTAACAGTTCGGGGTTTGCAGTTTTTCACGCTTCTACCAGTTTTCGAATTACCGAGCTTTTGGAAGCATTTAAATAACTAGGAAAAAAGGAGTTTTTAAATAGAAAGAAAATAATCGCATTGTCAGATACCCCAGCAAAAGAAAAATATTCTCTGAAATTTAAATTGCTAGCTAAATTAACTCGTACCTTAGAGCGATATCTAAATTGAAGGGTCGTTATTTTATCTCGTCGATGGAATAATCCAAGTCGGGGTTCGGTAAGCGAGCGAAAAATATGCGCTTCGGTATAATTTGATTAAGTTAAAAACCGGTTTGCATACCTTTTTAAGGCAACTATTTTTTAATGGTCGAATATTGGACTTTGGTCGACCTCTGAGTTTACTCTATTAAAACTTTTTATTTTGATCTTACATATCACATAAATCGACATCTACTTGAAAACACTTTATAAACATTTAAATTAAGAACAGAAAACGTAAACATTTAACAAGATAAAGTTTAGAAAACTCAATAAATTGAATTCATTCAAAAATGTGTTCTAAATTTTTTCAAAACTCAAACAACTCACAGAACTATTTTGTTTACTCAAAATAAACCAAAAAATGTGCAAATGTTAATTATAGCCTGCTTAGTGATAAACTGTATAGAGAGTGCGAGTCCGGAAAAATTCCAAGCTGTGAATAATGTTGACTAATTGTTTGCCACTTGCGTTCAACAAAGTCATGTGAATTGGTCAAGTAGTGGGTGTCTGGCGAGGCTAAGGCATATTTCAAGTGAATTTTGTGTTAAAAATTAAATCTCCACTGCCTGAACTAAACAAATCAATTAAATCTGCACACGCAAAACACACACCTTTTTTCTTGCTTTTAATTTACTTGTTGATGTTTCAAGCTCACTGCCAGAAATAACAAATTCACCATAAATATTGAACTGTATTGAAACTGGGAGGGGTGCTAAAAGAAATATGTTTCACGTCTTTTTGTTTATCTTTTGCAGCGGATGCCCCACAATCGCCCGAATCGTTCAAAGATGTGCTCGAGGATTTTGAGCAAAAAATTATGCCCGGCGTAGTCCACTGGAATCATCCGAAATTCTTTGCCTATTTTCCCTCAGGCAATTCATTTCCCTCGGTTTTGGGTGATTTGATAAGCAGTGCCATAGGATCTATTGGTTTCAGCTGGGCCAGTTGTCCGGCTGCCGCAGAACTGGAGACTATTGTAATGAATTGGTATGCCAAGGCTTTGGGTCTACCTAAGGCTTTCATCTCAGATGCACCCGGAAGTACGGGAGGAGGCGCTTTACAGGGATCGGCCTCGGAATGTGTTTTGGTCTCCCTGATAACGGCACGAGCTCGCGCCATTAGTGAGCTGAAGGGTCAGACCACGGTACATGACAGTGTTTTTCTGCCCAATCTAATAGCCTATGCCAGTCGTGAGGCTCATTCCAGTGTAGAGAAAGCCACCAAAATGGCTTTGGTTAAGCTCAGGATTATAGATGCCGATGAACATGGACGCATGCGAGTGGATTTGCTGCAACAGTCCATACAGAATGATGTGAATGCTGGTTTAACTCCCTTCTTTGTGGTGGCCACGGTGGGTACCACGGGTGGCTGTGCCTTTGATGACATCACAGAGATTGGCAAGGTGTGTCGGCATGTTTCTAGCATTTGGTTACATGTGGATGGTGCCTATGCGGGAAATTCCTTTATACTACCCGAAATGCGTGTCTTCTCGGCGGGTTTGGAGTATGCCGATTCCTTTAATACAAATCCCAATAAACTGCTGCTGACCAATTTTGACGCCTCCGCTCTGTGGGTGAGGGATGTGATGAATCTAAAGAGTGCCCTGAATGTGAATCCCTTGTATTTGCGACACGATCATATGAACGGGGTGGACTACCGAAACTATGGCATACCCCTGAGTCGTCGCTTTAGAGCCTTAAAACTCTGGTTTGTCTTTCGCACGTACGGAGTGAAAGGTCTGCAGGAGTACATTCGTAATCACATGGCCCTGGCCAAGAAATTTGAGATGCTGGTCCGTAAAGATGAGCGTTTTGAGGTGCGGAATGATGTGCATTTGGGTCTGGTCTGCTTTCGCATGCGGTAAGTTTACCTTTTATTCTGATTTTTCAAGTATACCACAACTTTCCGTCTACTTCCAGCACTGGTGACGAGCCCAATCATTTGCTGCTCGCCCAAATCAATCACTCGGGTAAAATGCACATGACTCCAGCCAAATTCAATGGTCGTTATGTCATACGTTTCTGTGTCACCTACGAGCATGCCACCGAGAAGGATATTCTCGAGGCCTGGAGTCAAATCAAGGCTTTTGCCGAAGAAATCCTAAGAGATAACAAATTGGAAATCAGTTCGGCACCCACCTCTCCAGATATTAACGAACGTACCAGCTCTGAGCCCCTGGTGCCAGGCAAGCCTCCCATCAAGAAGAAGCTAACTCGTACAAAATCCCTACGCTTCTCCTTCACACGCAGTATCTCGCGAGAGCAATACCAGAGCGCAAGCGAGCATCTTATGGATGGCTGTACACCCATACTGGTGGTGGATCCCAAAAATATACAAAATAGCTTCCTACAGGCCACCGAGGATAACGAGAAGAATAATAATAACAACAGCAGCATAAACAACACAAAACTCAAGGACATTTCAGATGTGGACACCGATGAAGCAAGTAATTGAGGGGCATTCGCCCCCATTTACATTAATCCTCCTAGTATTAATTGTTGAGCTGACATGAGGCCTCAATCTATGAAATTTAAGTACATTTATTTATATATATTTACTTAGTTTTGTACGATTTGTAAGTTGCACGCTAATGAATTTCCACATTTAATTTATTTATGAATTCGTATTTGTATTTTGGAAAGATTTTTTTTATGTTTAGTTAAAAGCTCGCTCATAAACAACAACTACTTATTTATAAACATTTACTCAGCATTTGTTATACACTTTTTAAGTTAAGCGCAGTTTGCTTTTGGCCGGGCTTGGGGGTTGACAAATAGGTGACAACGGGAAAAAAAGCCACAGTATCTAAAACTTAGCTTGGACTCGGACTAAGACTTTTTTCAGTGCTTCTAATTCTGGGCACAGCAATATCCTACTGGAAGAAGGAATGAATGCGGAGACAGAAGGAAGTGAATACTGTTTAGCAGCTCAGATATGAAATGAAAATGAGAAAAGCTTATCCCCAGAAAGATGGGACTTGAACTTTCATTAGGGACGCAATTGAATATTGTTTTCCTCGCCCATCTTTGGCTTTCAATAACAGGTCGAAATTATCTCACTTTGAAGTGCTGCAAAAATAACAGTTATTCTCACAACAGCCTTCTTCTTTTAGTGTACATATCTCCCACAGTGGGAAACAGTTTTTTTCGCTTCGTTTTTTGTTGAACTGTGGAACTGCTTCAGAGCTACGGGAATCAGTTTTGTGTCGAGCACTGCATAAGGGGCTTGGTGTTACTATCAGATGTACCATTAACTCAACTTATACTAGCCGCTACCACTTTGTTTAGAAGAAATACTCAAGTCCACTTTAATAGTCAATCAAATATAACCTACTAATTTCCATATATATCCACTCGAGTATTGTTTACATGACGTTTGGCAGGCATCCGGCAGCTGACAGCATCCATTGTTGATGTTTTATTTGAAAATTGAGTGAAAGTCAATTGAATGCAATTGCCAATCAATCTCAGGCAGCGAGATGAGAGTTCAATAAGCACACTGAATAATAAGGGTTAAAAGGGTTGGATTCGCTTTAATTTATTAAAATCCTAGCTTTTTATACTCTGTACCAGAGGTACAAAATAAGTTTGTGCAAAAGTATGTAACAGCCATAAAAAAGCATTTCCGACCCTATAAAGTATATGTATTTTTGATCAGCATCAACAGCCGAGTCGATAAAGCCATGTCCGACTGTCTGTAGGAACACCTAGATCCTGGAGTAAATAAGGTGAAGTAAAAAGTAATCCATTAATTTCTCAATAGATGGCTTTAGTACTCTGTATCTGGCTTAGTTTTTGTTTCATTGACTTACAACAGATGGCAGTTAGAACTAAAAACTTGTCAAAAATGAACCCTTGCAAAGAGAAAATACGCTACTTTTTACAGGCTGCGCCGGCTGATTGGGATTCGACCACGACCGTTTTCGCTTGATGTTGTCGTAAGTGATCCATTTTTCATCACCAGTTATCATCCACTTCAAAAAAAAAATTGATTTTGTTGCGATTCAGTAGCGATTCATAGATTGAAATTCGGTCGATGAGATTTTTCTGTTTTAACTCGTGTGGCACCCATATATCCAGTTTTTTTTGTATCCGTCCTCATTCAAATGACGGTCGGCTACAACGATTACCATAATTTTCTCAACATTTCTGAGAATTGGCCTTCCGGAGCGAGATTCATCTTTAACCTTAAAATTACCGGATGGTTGACTGTTACAGTATCGGGACCATAAACACTTTTTACATCTTTAGCCGCTTGAATTGCATTTTCACCTTTATCGAAGAAAAACTGTAAAATGTAGCGTATTTTCTCTTTAAAAGGGTTCATTTTTGACACAAAAACTAAGCCAGAGTGAAGCATGAAGTTTGCTTGACCGTGTAAATCCAGTCTTAGACTTACTTCTGACTCCCTAAGAAACACACTCCTTAGCAAAATGTGCTAGATCAACGACTTATATCCAGCAAGCAATATGTGTGTTGTCTGACACTTTTCTGATTCTTTTTTATGAGCATTCGCCGTCATAATTTGCACAAAAATGAATCCGGAATGAGCGTTTTTTATACCCTTGCAGAGGATATTATAAAATTGTGCGGATGTTTGTAACGCATTGAAGGAAGCATCTCCGACCACATAAAGTATATTTATTCTTGATCAGCATGACGAGCTGAGTTGATTTAGCCTTGTCCGTCTGTCCGTCCGTCCGTCTGTCTGTTTCTATGCTATCTCCTCCGTCAGTTTTAAAGCTATCCTCACCAAACTTTGCACGAAGTCTTTTGGTACAAATACGCTGCACATTTTTCGAACCGGCGGGATCGGATGACTATAGCATATAGCTGCCATAGGAACGATCGGTCGAAAACCTAGTCTTAGTGAGAAAAACTTTTTTGTTTTAAATGCAAACGCCTCCAAAGTACGTATTTATTAGTTTACTATCCTTTCCCATGATTTCACTAAGTTTGGTCGAAATCGGATGACTATAGCATATAGCTGCCATAGGAACGATCGGTCGAAAAACTAGTTCTAGTGAAAAAAACTGTTTTGTTTTTAATGAAAACGTCCTTATTATTGGCATACACATATTTTATATACTTTTACACAATTCCACAAAGTTTGGTCAAAATCGGATGACTATAGCATATAGCTGCCATAGGAATGATCGGTCGAAAAACTAGTGCGAGTGAGGAAAACTTTTTTGTTTTTAATGAAAACGTCGTTTTTATTGGCCAATTCCTATTTTATATAGTTTAACACATTTCTACAAGTGTATTATGCTTTTCCATAATTTCACCAAGTTTGGTCGAAATCAGATATCTATATAGTATAGATCCCATAGAAAAGTAAGGTCCAAAAAGTAGTCTTAGTTAGAAAGACTTTTTAGTTTTTAATAGAAGCTGCAAGGGTATACAAAACTTCGGCCGAGCCGAAGCTAACTTTCCCCTATTTTATTTAAATGGGATCGCCTCCGAATTTCGTAATTAACAGTGTATTATGCTTTTCCATGATTTCACCAAGTTTGGTCCAAATCAGACTTCTAAATAGTATAGATCCCATAGAAAAGTAAGGTCCAAAAAGTATTCTTAGTTAGAAAAAATTTCCAACCAAAACAAAAGTTTCGATTACCTGCCTGTTTCAACTCCAAAAATTATAAGACAAACCCGCAAATAAAAAGAACGTCTCTTTTCAGACACCTAATTTGGAGCGCTCCGAACTTTGCTTGCTGGGTTATTGTACAATCGTTTTGCGGAATGAGCTAAGATCGTTTTGAGGACAGCTGAGAGCGCACAGTCAGCATTGCCGTACCTTGGTTATTGTTTCATCATGGGTGTAATGGTGTCACTTGCCCCTCTTCACCTCTTTCCTAGGAAAGAGGGGCAAACGACACCAAAAACTTCATGAAGTTTTTAAAAAGGTTTCGTTTGTAGGAAAGAGGCGAAGAGTGGCAAGCGACACTACAACGCCTCTTTCCTACAAGCAAGAGCTTTTCAAAAGCTTCTTGAAGTTTGCTTCGCCGTGTAAGTCCAGTATAAGATGCGATTTACACGAGAAGCAAATTCCATGAAGTTTTTGAAAAAGCTTTCGGTTGTAGGAAAGAGGTATGTTGGCGTCGCTTGCTCCTCTACACCTCTTTCATACAAGCAAGAGCTTTTTGTAAAACTTCATGAACTTTCACCGTGTAAATCCCCACTACATCTCTTTCCGACAAACGAAAGCTTTTTCAAAAACTTTATGAAGCTTGTTCCACCGTGTAAGACCAGTGTAAGTAATATAATTTTAGGAGTACCCATCTGGATTTTAGGAGTTTATCGAGAGTTCACATCTATCCCGTTCGATTCCGATCCCGACAAAAATTGTTAGTACTTGACCCTGACATTCTCCGATGTCGACCAAATTTATTGGAATATGGAAAAGCATAACAAACTATTTAAAACAAAAAAGTTTTTCTTGTTAGAACTTGGTCGACCGATCATTCGTACTGCAGCTATATGCTTTAGTCATCTGATCTTAACAAAACTGTGTAGAATTGTGTAAAAGTATATAAAATAAATATATGCCAACGTAAGGGACGTTTCCATTATAAACCAAAAAGTTTTTCTCACTAAATCTAGTTTTTTGACCGATCGTTCCTATGACAGCTATATAATATAGTCGTTCGATCCGGCCGGTTCCGACAAATGTGCAGCGTATTTGTACTAAAAGACTTCGTGCAAATTTTCCTGAAGATATCTTTCAAACTGTCGGAGGAGATAGCATAGAAACAGACGGACGGACGGACTGACGGACAGGGCTAAATGAACTCAGCTCGTCATGCTGATCAAGAATATATGTATATACATTATGTAGTCGGAGATGCTTGTTTCAATGCGTTACAAACATCCGGACAATTTTATAATACCCTCTGCATTGCAAGGGGATAAAATGGGCGGACCAACCACTAAGTATCAGAGCGAGCGAGAAGAAAAAGATAGGGCCGTAAAATGAACACCATCCTAAACAACGGCGGCAAACGACCTTCAAGGACGTCAACGACTTTGGAATTGAAAGTCAGCAGATACTTTTAAGTTCCTCACTTATTTTGGACTATGTGGATTCACACAAACTCACACAAACAGCACTTACCTTCGTAAGGGGAGTACTTCGAATTCCAGACTACAGCAAGAGATGAATGTCACTCACTCAATATTATAATACACACGATTAACAAGTGACAGCTAATTAATTTTCAACTATATCTAATTAAAACGCCAAGAATACAATTTAATAATTGTAAACAAACGCCGCACGTGCGATAGCGATGAAGACACCGGCAGATTATGAACTATCGATTGCCCTGTTAGTATCGATAGTCAGCATTAAGGTGACCATCTGCCCAACAACAATCCTAAAAGGGCGACCGTTCGACTATATTTTAGAATGTTTTAAAACAGCATTTTATTTTTGATTAAACGTTTCCCTAATCTACACTCAAACATGCCCAATTGGAATCAAATTCAATCCCAGCTGCGCAGCTCCAACAATCCGGTGGTGTTCTTTGACATAGCCGTGGGCACCACGGTAAGTTAAAGTTAGCCGGCAACAACATCAAAACGTAAACATTATTAATAATTCCATTTCCATAGGAGATTGGCCGCATGATCTTCGAGCTATTCGCCGATACGGTGCCCCGCACAGCTGAGAACTTTCGCCAGTTCTGTACCGGAGAGTACCGTCCAGATAGTGTGCCTATTGGATACAAGGGAGCAAGCTTCCATCGTGTAATCAAGGACTTTATGATCCAAGGCGGGGATTTTGTGCAAGGTAAATTTTTAAATGGAATTGATAATTCAATAAAATGCTCATCTGGGTAAACTGCTAGGCGATGGCACCGGGGTGACCAGCATCTACGGCAACACCTTTGGCGATGAGAATTTCACTCTGAAGCACGATTCGCCCGGTCTACTTGCCATGGCGAACAGTGGCAAGGACACGAATGGCTGTCAGTTCTTCATTACCTGCGCCAAATGTAATTTCCTGGATGGCAAACATGTGGTCTTTGGTCGCGTCCTGGATGGCTTGTTGATCATGAGGAAAATTGAGAATGTGCCCACCGGTCCCAATAACAAACCCAAACTACCGGTGACCATCTCTCAGTGTGGACAGATGTAGTTAAAAGAGTATTTTGTTTGTTTTTAATAAAAGATAGCATTTTTCTATATATCCTTGTTGTAGGCGTAGGCATAGCCACCAGCCAAAACCTTCTCCTTGCGCAGCGTCCGGCAATCCTCGATCATGAAGTCGTAGTACTGCGACACCAAGGGAATGGTGGCCAAATGCCACAAGGCATGTGCATCCAGTATCCATAGAATGGGCGGAAAATCCAACAGCTCCAGACTCATGGCCAGAGCAAATAGCACATAGAAGCGTAAAATTCTACGGAAATAGGGACGTCTGGTGCGCACACGATGACACCAGATGAACCAGCCCACGGCTGACAGAATGCCCGTTAAGATGTTAACTTTCATGTTGAAGGAATAATTAAATTTTCCCACGCTGAGATAGGCAAAGTAGTTAATATAGTACGAGAGGAAGGCCAAGGTGATCACGCCTCGCAGAAAGAGGGAATAACGATGGAGCATACGCATCAGCATGCAGTAGAGGCTGCACAGCACAATGGAATAGGCAAAGGCATAGTCCAATAGCTCTGTCAAGGGAAAGTCACGAGTGTGAAAAATAGACGACCACACCCAGCCATTGAGGCAAGTCTGAAAGGAACAGCAGTTAGCCCCGTTAGTCTCCTGTCATTCTCCAGTGCTTACCGCTCCGAAGATGTGAGTCAGCATATAGCAGGGGCTATCCGGGCGCACCTCCCGGTGAAATTTCCTCAGCATTCGCAAATGCATCATGAAATTCAGTGCAGAGAATAGCACCGAAGCCGGCTCCTGCATGCCCAATAGCCTTAGAAATGGCCATTTACCATAAAACTGGGGAATGGGCCAGCCTCGTTCTAGGAATGCAAACACCGTACGCCACATACAGCCGTACTGACACTCATCCGCGCAGCTCCATTGAAAGATCTGATCAAAGATCGACTGCTTATAGAACTTTACCGCCTGCTCCTGGATCTCCAGGCCATCCGCCGAGCAGTTGGTCCGTTCACAATTCTGCCTGCAGTTGTGAAAAAACGTCGTCCGATCGCCGTTTGAAGCCTGACTTAGGCCACTCATCAGCATCAGCAGGTATATTGCACTTGAATTTAAACTAAACATTATTTTCTAAGCTATTTCATTTTAAACAATTGTGAACAATTTTAATATTGATTTATCGCTGATTAGGGTTGTCAGGTTTAATTTAAATTTCTATCGATGATGTTCTGTTTGTAAACAAATGATTGCTGCATATGGCAACGCTGAGTTCTTAGAGATGAGCCAAACCAAATCATTAACACAAAAAAAGTGTATCGGGAGTGATGCGGGAATCTCTAGTGATTTTCGTATAAACACTTGCATTCAAATTTTAAATTCTTTACCTTTATATGTAAAGAGTGACAAGTATATCTTCGGTTGCTAGATTATATGGTGTATGTTAAGCGATTTGGACCTATCTACTCAAAAATAAAACTCAAATTGAAATTGCGCCTTTTTCTTAGGGAGTAAGAAAAAAAATTGATATATTCCTAGTCTGTAACCCAAGACCAACCAATATAATCCATTATTGAATTAAAAATGATCTCGTCTAGCTGGGTGGATGGTTCAAGCGGAAAAGTACGCTATAGGAAATAGCAAGTCGTTCAAAGAAATTAAGTCTGCAATCTCAAGCGCCATTTTGTTGAGCAGCACAAAAAATAATATGTAAACGAGTTGTCGGAAAAAAGGCTGAAGTTCTAGAAAAAAAATTAAATTTACAGTGACTATGTGCCCAAGTGAAGTCAAGGATGCATGCGTTGATCTTGTGACCATTCAAAAAATGCCGTTTTCTGTATTAAATTCAGACAGCTTCAAAATAACATCACAAATTCTTAATGGCTTATTGCCCAAAGTAGTGCATTCTGCTCCTGCAACAGAAGTCAGTGTCGAGAGGGCGTCTTCTGCACTCAGATTGTTGCTATCAGACTTGAGGTGCAACCTCTCTTCAGAGTCATTACAGAAGCACCTTTTTGTAAAATTAAATATGAAATAAATAAAATTATCTATACATATATATAAAAGTTAAATTATGTTTGTATGTTTGTCCCTTATGGGCGTCTAAGCCGCTAAACCGATCTTAACGAATTTTTCACAGCAGGTTCATATCGATCAGGAAAGTGTCATAGGCCTGTCTCACGTCTGTGAAATGGTATAAAAAACCGCGAATTTGCAAGATTTTTATACCCTGTTCCCATTGAAAATGGGAAAAGGGGGATCATGAAGTTGTGCAAAAGTATGTAACAGGTAGATGGAAACATTTGCGACCCTATAAAGTATATATATTCTTGATCAGCATCAACAGCCGAGTCGATTTAGCCCTGTCCGTCTGTCCGTCTGTCTGTCTGTCTGTCCGTCTGTCTGTCCGTATGAACGCGTGTTTCTCAGAGACTATAAGAGCTAGAGCCACAAATTCTTGAGTGTAGGTAGGTGTATACCCGATTCCATACTAGTTTGTTTCAGATTTGGAAAATTCCTTCCCCTCCCCCCTTTAAGCGCAAAAAACTGTCAGAGCCACAATTTTTAAGATAGACCTTACATATATCAAGTAAGGCCCAATATCTATATATTCTGAAAAGATCACTAAGATCGAACAATAAACACCGAAGTTATATACGAATCAATTTTGCTTGTGGGAGAGAGGGGGGTCTTGCATTGTCAGTTATCGCGCGCGGCCGCATGCCATGCGTTTGAGTGTATGTTGGAGTGTGTGAAGTGTGTGTGTGAGTGTGTGTGTATGTAAAGAAAAAACACACGAAATCAAGGGAACAGGGTATTTTGTAGTCGGGGCACTCGACTGCAGCTCCCTTACTTGTTTGAATTCAAAAATGGACTAAAACGGTTGGTCTTGGGTTACTGATTATGAATATACAAAAATGTTTCCCTTACTCCCCAAGAAAGGGGCGCAATTACAATTTGAATAATGATTATCATGAGTTTTATTTTTTTGCTCAGAAATAATGATTATTGGTTGAGTTGTAAAGTATAACTCAAAATTAATCATTATTTTGTGAGTAAATCAATAAACATTTAAAATTAATCATTATTTTATAATTTTTATTATAAAATTTATAATGATTACAGTCCCTGATTTGAATCGATAAATGTGTGTATTTGTATCAAAAGACTTCGGGCAAAGTTTGGTGAGGATAGCCTTTACAGTTAGACTTTTCTCGAATTACACCCTTTTTTCAAAATTAATCATCAATTTTAATCTAGCGCGGTTATTGAATCAATATTTTAGCCATTTTAGCATATAGCCAAACATTTAATCTAATAATGTGATTTTGATGGCACTTTAATCAGCTTATTTGGCATAGATTAATTTAATATTTTTTAATTTAAAGATATTTGTTAAATTTTCGTGATTTTGAGCATGAGACGTTATTTTTTATGAGCTGGTCGAAAGAAGTGTTTTGTAGGCCTGGTTAAGAGCTACAAAATAGCCACAGATGAAAAAGTAAAATTACAAAGAGTTTATGAGATATATACCTACCCTTTACAAAAAAGGCAATTTTCCTATGAAAATTTTAGGAGTCCTTAACAAAAAAACCTTAGCCAATCACACCAAACACATCCAGCGTTTTTCTACTACCATAAGTACCTTTCAAATTTCATAACAGTTTACACTCAAAAAATTTTGTTGAAAAATGGTTCACAGTGCTATCAAATGTTAATTAAAAGCATTTTCAAAAACACGATCAAGTTTGATTTACGTGTAAATCCTGACTATCTGGAATTTTCATATTTGAACAGGAAGCTGGGCATTTTACAGTCACAGTTTTTTTAAAAAGTATCAGTTTGCTCAACTCTAAAACAAACTGCCACAGCGTTGCCACCTGTTCAGCTGTTGTTATTGTGTATTGTGCCATGAAAATTTCATAAATAAATGCAGAAAACTAACATTTCAAGTAATGTGGTAGAAATCCATTGAATTAAAAAGTTTAGAGCCACATAGCTGCAGGCCAACTGAGCAGGCAACTACACAAATGCAGGTGTAATTGTAATTTCCCCTCAGTGAACGAAGGAGAGTGGCAGAGAGGAGAGAGCTGGTGCAGTTTTTTCCATCTGCAAGGAATACCTGATCGGATCTGCAGCTGCTTGCTTTGGCGTATAGAACTTATATATAGACTATGACGTTGCACCATTGAGATTGCCAGATTTGTGTGTATGTGTGTGCGTGCGAGGAGCGCCCCCACCAAATGTCCGGATACCTAGAAGCGCACACTCTAAACCTCAGCCGGGACCGGGAGAAGTCATTTAGTTGTATTAAGGTAGGGTTCTTTATTAAAATCAAAGCTTTTGCTCTTATCTCCATCTGATTTTAGCCACGTGAACCCGCTCTGGTCTTTTTTATCATGCGAGTTAATCTCAAAGCGCTGCTGCTATGCCTCACCCTGGCTGTCGTGGTTATCACTTTGGGTGTTTATATGCGCTGTGCCGCCTTCAGCTTAAGCCCCGATCTTATGCGACGTCACGAGAGCACACCCACAAATTCAGGCCAAGAATCGAATGCTCTGCAGGATATCGAATGCTCAATTAACCAGGAATACAGCATTCACTGTAAGCGGGATGAGAATGCCAATGAGGTGTATGTGCCCTTTTCTTTTCTGCGTCAGTATTTCGATGTAAGTGGCGCCGTCTCCACAAGTGGCACGGAGGTGGCCAAATTCAATTGGATGCACAGCAACTCTAAGATTAATCTACCTAAAGGGAAATACGATCCGCGTGGCGTATTCATGTACTTTGAGAACTACAATGTGGAGGTACGAGATCGGGTGAAATGCATCAGTGCATCCGAGGGAGTTCCCGTGAGCACGCAATGGGAGAAACGTGGCTATTTCTATCCCACGCAAATAGCACAGTTTGCCCTGTCGCATTACAGCAAGAATCTGACTGAACCAGAGCCCCGAGTGCACATAATAGAGGACGCAGATGGCCAGCAAATGGATTGGCTTGTGCCAAAATCCAGCAATATGTCTAGGATTTGGCATCCCAAGTTCAATACCAGTGTGGTGCAATTTGAAACAGCCATTGGCTATGAGAGTGCCATTTCCATTAATCTGAATCTGACCCTGGATTTGCTGCTAAGTGTGGATCTGCTGTTGGTCACCAATAGCAGCAGTTTGATGGTGACTGTTCAAAATCGGGATACCAAGCATAGCTATAATTTGCACTATCTCCCGGCGGACTTACTGCTGAGTGTGCAGGAAACAAATATCTATTATGGCTTGGGAGGATTGGCGCTGAATCGTTGGCGTCATATAACCCGTGATCTGCATATTGATGTGCAAAAAGGCATTGTACTGGGAGACAAGCGTTCGCCACTGAAAATGCGACGCAGTGACCTGGAAGTATTGTCCATTTCCTTTCTGGGTATTGGATTCTATGATAACATCACTTTGTCCACCAGTGCACACTTGGCACACTTCTATGATGCAGCCGAATGGTTTGTGCATAATCAGGATTTGAAAACCGGCGGCTGGACCAATCCGGTAAGACGTAGTCTCAATGGATTTGCCGAATTAAGACCGGGCTGGATTTCAGCCATGGGTAATGGCCATGCCATCTCGGTACTGGCACGTGCCTATTGGCATTCGGGCGGAGATGAGCGTTTTCTCAAGGCTGCCACGGCGGGATTGCAGCCCTACAGGGTCTATTCGCGTGATGGTGGCGTCTTGGCTCAATTTATGGATAAATACTATTGGTACGAGGAATACCCCACCACGCCGGCCTCGTATGTCTTAAATGGTTTCATCTACTCACTATTGGGCCTGTATGATCTGAACAGCACTGCACCCAGTCGCATAGCACGCGAAGCTGGCAAATTATTTGCCCAGGGCATGTATTCCCTGAAGAAGATGTTATTGTTGTATGACACCGGCTCGGGTACTAGCTACGATCTGCGTCATTTGAGCTTAGGAGTGGCACCTAATCTAGCACGCTGGGACTACCATGCCACGCATGTGAACCAGTTGCTACTACTGGCCACCATTGATAGCGATCCCTTGATAGCGCAGACTGCCGAACGCTGGAAGGGTTATATGTTTGGCAAACGGGCCAAACACAACTGAGAGCTAAGGCAACTGGCGGCCAACTATCTTCGTCGCAGTCGTCGTCACCCCAACAAAAAGTGATATTTTTTTGTAAGGCTTAAAGGCAAATCAATGCTAAACCATTTGAAATGGTTTGCACAGGTGCCATGCCCTCCGCCTACCTACTAATTCCTAACAATAATTTTTGTGTTTATTTTTGCCCCCTAACTTTGATTGCCTGTAAATTTTGTAAGTGTACCTTTTGTCTATGGGAATTGCTTGAAAAACATGGATTAGATTTATTGTTTTTGCTAGCCTAATAATGTATTGTATGTAGCAGCACGCTTTAAACTTAAACACACTGGACAATATCAATATAAATATTTAACATTTCATTGTTGTAGTCAAAACTCATTTAGCCACCCCTCCCTAAAAATCCCTGTATAGAGTAATATGTAGAGAGCTTAGAGTTTTAAAGTCGTAGTGTTTATATATACATCTAAAGTATAGCGTTCCGACTCAAATACTTAAGCTAAGTTTAAACAACTGCACCATTTATAATCACATAACTCTAACATAACTTTAGTGGGACATTTGAGAATTTATGTTAATGTAATTGTATGTATTTTGATTTCTCTTGACTCAAACGATGCCATTCCAAGAAATTTAAGTGTAATTTTTATAATTTTAATTTAAACAACCGTCAATTAAGCTAAGTACTTCATCATACAAATTTCCCAAAGTCCCAGATATCCCATCCCAAGAAAATATTATAAAAAATAATCCATCAAGACTGTTAAAACAAAATGTATGATTTGTTAAGTGAAATGTAATAAAAGTACTTACTTTCTATGATTTTGAAGTATTATTTAAGGTGTCCAAATTTTTTTTTAGATTTTGCACCAAAAGCTTTCAATAAGAACCATGATCCGAAACTTTCAAAATTTTTGACCCCGAACCAGACACCTTTTTATACCCTGTTCCCATTGAAATGGGAAAAGGGGGATAATGAAGTTGTGCAAAAGTATGTAACAGGTAGAAGGAAGCATTTGCGACCCTATAAAGTATATATATTCTGATCAGCCATGTCCGTCTGTCCGTACGTCTGTCTGTCCGCCACAAATTTTTGCATGTAGGTAGGTGTATACCCGATTCAAATCGAGTTTGTTTCAGATTTGGAAAATTCCTCCCCCTCCCCCCTTTAAGCGCAAAAAACTGTCAGAGCCACAATTTTTAAGATAGACCTTCCAAGTAAGGCCCAATATCAAGTAAGGTCCAATATCTATCTATTCTGAAAAAATCAATAAGATCGGACAAAAAACACCGAAGTTATATACGAATAAATTTTGCTTGTGGGAGAGAGGGCCTTGCATTGTCAGCTACCGCGTTTGCGCAGTTAGAGTGTGTGTGTATATGTGTATGGAAACACAAGAAGTCAAGGGAACAGGGTATTTTGTAGTCGGGGCACTCGACTACAGCTCCATTACTTGTTAAACAATAGGTTCGGTTGAAAAACATGGATATTCGGTAAATTTCAAGTTCAATGAAGGAGAACAAACCAAAAGCCAAAGAAATTGCAATAGAAGGTAAGGATCAGCTCTGAAGGGGTTAGGGATAGTTAAAGGCACGAAAGAACAAGTAAAAAAAATAGGGGAAAGTTAACGAAGTTTTGTATGCCCTTGCAACTTCCATGGTGTAAAAGAAAAAAACATTTCTGTTGATAACAGCTATCATGTATAAAAGTTCTGACGAAAAGTTTCTGGACACCCTGTATATACTTTGTGGTCGGAGTTGCTTCCTTCAATGCGTTACAAACATCCGCACAATTTTATAATACCCTCTGCAAGGGTATAAAAATAAATCATAAAAAAGGTGTTTTTTTATCTTACATAAACACCTCCGACTGATTCTCCCACATTTACATAAAAAAAATTTTACAATTTGTGTTTTAATCGTAATTCGAAAATTATATACATTAATTTAAAACTTGGCTCTGTGTCAGCATCAAATGTACAAGAAATACATAGTTCAATTTAACTAAACAAAATAGATGAGTACATTTCTAATCCCCGTCAAGATCTTTGCGAGGTCAGCACATGTGAGCGTATGGAGGGTGGGCCACTGCGTCGTCTCACTTCCTGTATGAAGGCATTCTCCATTTGATCGCATATCAGATCAAAGAAAATATTGGCTATATTGCTATGCAGCAACGATTTAAACTCAAAGGCGACCTTGAAGTCCAGCACACAAGAATTGGGAATGTCCTTGAGGCCAGGACTAAAGCGCCATTCATTGAGTAAGTAACTAAACAGGCGGCCATCATGGCACTCGGATTTGACAAGACTAGGCGACTGCAGTGTAACCTGTGAGGTATAAGCCTCGTTAAGAGGCGGAAAGCCCACTATTAAATCGGCCAAGAATCCTTTATCAATCCGGCTATGAACATGGGACCGCTTCACATAGGGCACAAATTTGTAATAGTTGGAAACATCGGAGACCACCTGGAACATGTCCTGCATGGAGTAGCTACAACAAAAGAAACGTGAGCAGGGGTAGTGGCGGTGGTGGCGACTAAGGGATGGATTACTTACCCCACTAGCTCCTTTTTTGTGTACCAGCGATTTTTGTTGCGCAAATCATTGAACGTTATGTAGGATCTTTGTATGCCATTGCCATAAGAGCGTCTGCAAGTATTCAAGCGGAGGCAGGAGCACGCCCCCAATAAGACTAACAGTTTCACAATTTTTTGTATGTACTACATGAAATTTCAGTTTGGATTATATAATTAACATTTACCTGCTGACCTTGTTTCGATTAGAGGACGTAGAATTCTGACATCCAAAGCCTTCAAAGTGCTGCCCTTTAACATTTTAAGCAAAGCCAACCTGGATCCCACAAGGAAAATATGAAATTTTCCCCACTTGCAATAAAAAAACAACCAGCACCACACGCTACAGGCCCAAAACAGCTGCTCGCAGTGCTGCCAGATCAATGACAAAACATTTCACAGTTGTAAATAAATATTGCTGTGGTTTTATTTTCACATTATTGAACACATGGAGCGCTCTTCCTCCTGCGACTGGGCCAGCCCCGACAACTCCTTCTGCTTCAACTCCAAATAGGTATTCTCATTGCGTTTTTCCAGCCACTCCGGCAGTGGCTTGGCCCAATCCGCTGGTGGCTGTTTTCGTTTCTGCCAGGTGTCATTGGCATAGTGAGCCTTCAGGCGAGTAAGACGACGTTGCTCCTCACTTTTGACCACAGCAGCGCCTGCTTCCACATCATTGCCATTCGATTGCTCATAGCGTTCACAATTCCTAAAGTCCGAAAGCCATTGGGAGCAATCCGTGTCCTGACCAAAAATGAAGTACTGATGGAAGCGTGCCTTGAAACTGGTGCAATCGTCGTATTCATCTTTGTACAAATGACAGGGCCTTATCTGAAACATGTGTATGGTATAGTGGGGCCAAGCGATTCTCTAGAGGATTATACTCACGGCCCAGGCATCTTCTACTGTCGATTTGTTTTCATCGGTTTGTGGGGCCATATTTGAAATTACATAAAAAATGGAGAGCACGCCGCCAGCTGATTTTTATTTACTAAGCCACAGCCTTGCCATTGCAGCTACATAAAGAGTTGCCAGTTCAACAAAATGCTGCCTACTAGAAATTGAGGAATAAAGTCACCTGCTTAAAAGTAAGCTGAAATTTTTCTTAGGCCAGTTTTCTCATGCTCCTGTTTTTGCAAAGGCTTTGGTGGGTGGATAAATAATCCTAATTACTAAGTATGTCCAGAAGGTACGAACGTTCTATCAATAAAACTTTCGGAGCTATGCCGGTTTTTCCAATTTGCTGGGGCGGGAGAGGGCGTGGCAAAAATTGAAAATAAACTTGATATGCCTGCAAGTATAAGTTTTTGTCCCATACTTGTCGAACCTCTATCTCTTACCACCTCCGAGATCTATTTGTTCATATATACAAGTTTCTTTTTAAAAACGGAAAGCTTAATTTTGATTTTAGACCTATGGTTTCTTGGGCAAACCTTTCTAGAAATCCTCGTAGATTAAGATTTTGACAACCTTTTAGTGAACTTTTTAGTTCATACAAATTGACCCACTCTGTGCAATATTTCAGATCGATAGTTTCAAAACTGAGGGAGAAGTTGGCGTAGAAGCATACAAACGGACGGAGGGACAATGCTCAATCGACTCAGCTCGTCATGCTGATCAAGAACACATTGGGGGGCGTCCCAAAAATCTCTAAAGATTTACGTATAAACGGTCTCATTTGGAACTACAACTGCATTCCTTTACTTGCGAACTGCCTCCAAAATGCAAGGTTTCTAGACTAGACGAAAAAAGTTATAGGATTTAAAACCGACTGCTCAGCGTCAAGTAGATTTAAAGCGTATGGGTTTCCTTCCCTTTAATGTTATACTCTACATATAAACTCTTCCTAGTCTAGTTCAAAACCCAATCGCTTATACGAAAATCTCTAGAGATTTCTGCGACACCCCCATTATATAAGTGTTGCGTTGTTCATGAGTGTTCATAAACTGAGCAAGTGAACATATTCTTCATTAACTGTTCAATCAGAGTTGTTCAGATGTTCTTGTTCACTCGCTCTTGTTCTTGTTTAGTCAGAGTTGTTAATTTGTTCTCGTTCACTCTCTTGTTCTGTGAGTTGTTCAGCCAGAGTTGTTCATATTAGTTTGAATGATCGCTAATCCTCCCAATGCCCAGGTGAACAATTGTAACAGCACAGATCCAACGAAACGGACTACAATTCAATCCAACAATGAACAGCTGAACAAGAAAGAACAAGTTCGAACCTGAACCTGGGTTCAGCGACCTTCTAAACACGTTCAGTGAACCCGTAGAAATACAATTTTGCTTTAAAATTTGTATGAAAATTTTACTTTACATCGAATTCATTCACATCTGGACACACCCCTTAAAGTTTCTCTAAAATATTTAAATTTGTTTAGAAATTTAAGGTCTGAAATTTCAATGCATCAAAATAAACAGAAAATATTCTGAAGCCCAATTAAGTTAAAAATAATAGCCCATAAAGTTAGTCAATAATGTTTTTCCGTGATTTGTTTTAATTCAAAATAATTGCACAATTCATCATTGCGTAATGTTCAAGCAACTATTTTTTGTTTGTTTTGTTTTTCAATTATATGTTGGGGACCCCAACTTGGGGTTGATTGAACTTAAAGAACTAAAAATAACTTTTGCGAAACCAAAAAATGGCAAAATTGTTGGATCACTTAATTTAGGTCATTGAAAATGTACACATTGTTTTGAAAAGTTGTTGTTTCACAATCTTCTACGTAAGATAAGTACCAGTTTGGCTGTTTTTTTTTATACAATTGAGAGAAACTGGGCTAGAATTTCATATGGAAATTGTTTTCTTTTTAGCATATAAATATATATATATGTGTAGGGGTGTTTAAGTCTAAATTCTAAACTTTAGTTTGACTTTTAAGACTTAATGGCTAGCGAAAATTAATCATCTTCATCGTATCATCATTTATGTGGCTGCTATTGATCTTTTAGGGCAAAACACTATCCAATTGCAGCAGCTGAAGCAGCTGGAGTTAGTATTTGTTATGCTGGGCCAGCAGCTGCATGTCGGTCAGATATTTGATGATATGCACCTTGGCTTCGGCCTTTTGTCGCACGCCCAGTGTGTTGAGCATATCGGTGACGACCATGCCAAATGATTGATCCTCAGCGCTAACCGCCTGCGAGACATTGTTTTGGAAAATCTTGATGGTGTTCAGCATATTGTCGCTATGCTCCTCCTCGCTACGTTCACGTTTCAATGGTGGCTCGTAGAAGTACGGCTTCTGATCCTTGCCCACGGCTGTGGCCAGCTGCTGAGCATCGCTAGTGACAGTGATTTCTATAAAAATAGAAATGATTAGACCAAGTGCGAAGTGAGCGGAATCCCCAGGAACTTACCATGCGGATGAGTCAAAGCCTGTGCTGAGGTGGTGGCACTGCCATTGAAGGGCTGGGCAAAGATATCCACTACGGTCTGTTGCTGGGCTTGCTGCTGTTGTGAGGGATCTGCCACCTGAGCATTTTGACTGCCATTGGCGCATTTTCCCAGCAGGGATTCACGATATTGCCTTATGGAGTCCACCAGGAATTGCATTTGCTTGAAGTAACGCCAGCGGGATTCCTGACACAATTTCATTTCCCGTGCAAATTTGTCGCGCAAGCTCTTCCAGCGTTTGGTGCATTTTTGTTCTGAAAAAAAAGTAAGGAGTTTGTAATTACTTCTGTCTGTAATAGTAAGTATATTTTGTAAGCATTAAACAATAATACATCATTATAGTAACTGGCTTTACAGTGTTAATTACAATCTTTAAACAAATAAACAAACAAAAAATTCAAATACTCAGCCGCTGCACAAAATTATCGTAGTATTCAACTTGGTTTCTGACAGACCGTCTGTTGAAGTGTACCGAATAAAGTAATTAAATTGTTGGTAAGTGAGGATGATTTCTTAAAAGTCACCGTTAAAGATTCTCCGCCGATATTTAGTAGCCTCTTCAATAAATGCTGCCAGTGCAGTCGAACTCTCTCCATTTAGGATTCCTTTAGCCTCCTCAGCTAATAGGGTTCTTCGATTAAAATGTAGCATCCTCGCATATTACAAAGGCTACATTCCTGCGAACCATCTTGCCTGTGAGGTGTTGCATTTAGGCTAAGCGTTTTGGCTCTACAAATTGCACTTATTTTGGAAATGCCCAAATCCTCATTAAAGTAGTTGTGTAGGCCCAGATTATGCGAAAATGTTTTGTAAGTCAACCGTACATCATTTGGTCTATAAACTTTTTCCTTTCCACTTCGCAAAGTCTCCTGATGATTTCCGCGTGAGAGTGCTGCAAGGGGTTCTCCAGTTGTACGACGCAATTAAACTCATTAGCTAATGCTTTCCATTCAGAAAAGAAGACTGTCTCTCCTATAATCATTTGTTGTGCTATGAGCTTTGGGATCCTTGTATCGGGCATATTCATTACCTTTAAAATATAGTCAAAGTGCCCAGTCTCTATGTATATAGCATAGTTGGGTGTGTTGATGGAAAGTTTGAACATCTTCTTGATAAAAAATATTAGAAGACGCTCAATGTCCGGATACCGTGAAATCACCCATATCTCCGCTGCATAACTCTGTATAGACCGCACGGCAGCAAGAAAGAGGGCATACTTGGTACTAGACTTTACATTCTCTCTAGACAACAGTGCTCTCACGAAGAATTAATAGCTATTTTTGACTCCTTTAGTTTCTCTTTGACATGTTCCTTGAAAGACATGTTTGCTGTTACTTGTAACTTCTGACTGTTTCCAGTATGACATACATACATCTTTTTACTTTGCTGCAAGTAAGCATTCGCAATGACCATCAGCGCAAAAATTCTGTCTATAGTCGAATAGCCCTTTCGATACCCAAACTGGCATTCTCTGAGCGCGCCTGCTTCTTGTACCCAAGCTTTTATACGACTAAGAAGGACTCCAGCAAATATTTTCATTACCACATTTAAACAGGATATGCCTCTGTAGTTGTTGGCCAGGGTGGGATCTCCTTTTTTGAATATGGCGACAATGATTTTCTTGAAGGAAGAAAGAAACGAACCATTTGTAAAAAGATCGTTATAAGCCATCGTTAGCAGATCAATGAAGCCCGGCGTCGCATATGTCAAGAACTCTTCTCCGATCCGAATTTCTCCTGGAGCTTTATTCCTTTTCAGAGAACTTATGGCATCCGTTACTTCAGGTACATTAAATCATTTTTCCAGTTCCTCCGAGTGAACAAGCGGCGGGGCAAATTGTATTTGGACTCCAGGGCTTCGTACGCAAAGCAGATTTAAAAAATAACTTGCCAGAATAGTCGCTTCAGCTCGAATGATATGTTTTTGACCACTACCATTGAGTTTACTTCTGTCTGTGGGGTGGCAAAAGCAGCAAGAAGCAAAGCAGCTTCCCAAACTGAGCGTCGTCATTGCCTGCGTCAGCAGAGGCGTTGACGTGACAGCTGGCGGTGACGTTACTGTCGACTTCAGCCAGAAACCTGTGGCTTCTGGCCAATACCTGAACCAGACATTTATATAGAAAAATCTGTCAAAATGCTAAATTGAGCCTATTATTTCATTACAAAAACTAAATCTTTATGGGGTGGTCGATGGGTAAAGGGGTGGTGAGCGGGTGCATTTTGTTGGTATACTTAGGAAAATGAAACGAAAGCGGCCTGGTTGGTCTCTGTCTAGGTATCTGTATGCATGTGTGTGTGTGGTGTGTGAGCAGCTGCCGAGGCATACAAAAATAAACGCTAACGCAGGCAGCAGTCAGGTGAGTGCAAAAGAGACAACTACAGCGACGTCGACGCAAAAGTACAGCAACGTCAAAAATATTGACTGCACACACTCTCAGGCACGACAGGCGCGCACTTAGGGGCCCAAAAGAGGGGCACTTAAGTTGGGTGTTTACAAGAATTAATGTGAAAAATAACCACAAAATAACAAATTAGGTTGTTAAAAATATTTTCTTTTCCATAATCATCCGTGATTACTCCTTTTCATATTATACTATGGTTAAGATATAGGCAGCCCCGCCCTCTCACCCTGACTTCGCTCCTGTCATTTCACAACCGTTCGTCTGTCTGCTACTGCGTCGTCGCTGTCGCCGTTCACTTTTGCGTCGTTTCTGTACACTTGCTTTGGCCTGCTTGTGCGCCTCTGCCGCCGCCTCCGCCTCAGCCACGTACAGAATTAATCAATTTGGCTTGTTGGGGCCTCGGCGCGACGTCCACTGATACCGATATACACGGCCAGACCAGAGCCCCCAGACCCCAAAGCGAATTTCACTTACCAGGCACACCGAGTGTTTCGGCAATTTGTTTCCATGTCTGCGCCTTACGCACAAAGTGCTTGTAATTGTAGTGGGACCTATCGTAGATAACGGGATTCAGTTTCACGGCCTCAATGAGGTTGAGATCGAATTGCTGTTCCAAGTTTGCGTCCAGCTTGTCCATCTCAATGGCCGCCGTTAGGGTATGCACTAAAGGGGGGGAGTGGGAGATATTTGACTGCAATTTTTTTGGCTCTTGCCACACACACACACTCACTGCTCGGGCGATTGCTAATTGTTATTAAATATTTGGCGCGAACGCACTCGCGGTGTTTGTTTTTATTTTGATTTTGCGTTTTCTTTCAGTTGGAGGAAGTCGACGTTTACGTTTCAATTTTATTTCTCAGTCGCTGCCACCAACAGTGAAATTTTTTCCCAAGAATGTTGCAGTAGCAGAGCAGCCCGTGAACGTGTGAAGCAAGCAGCACAGCAACTTCGAAATAAAGCCAAGGCAGAAAATGAAGCGACGACGCTAGCGTAGGCGTAGGGTAAAAAAGGCAGAATATTATCTTCTCGCTTGCACTCAGGCAGGCAGAGTGCCTGTCTCGTTTCTACTTGGCCAATTTCCCACAGCTGGCTGGGGGAGTGTTGGTGAGTGTGTGTTGGGCTAGGGCAGTGTTGGGTAACGCCTGCATTAGAGATGAGCGAAATGTCACGGGTGTTACCAATTTTGTCAGCGATTTAGTAATTAAGCACTTTTGTTGCTATTAGCCGGAGAAAGAAGGTTCAGAAGTGAGTTTCAGAGTGATAATTTATGGCATATTCATTAGAAATATCTTCAGTTCATGAGTGATTTCAGTAGAGTTCTCTATTCATATTAATACGCTTGCAGAGGGTATTATAAAATTATTCGGATGTTTGTAACGCATTAAAGGAAGTAGGGATGTCGGATATTTCAAAAATATCTATATCGATATTTTTGGCGATATTGAAAAAGTATTAATTCGATATAAATATTTTAGGGTAAAAATAACGATAATATCGATATATTCACAAAATGTGTCTAAATCCTGTAGTTCAGTTGGTGTCAAGGCACTACCAGGTCTAACGACCTGATGCATCACTGAGCTTCAGTAGCGTCGTTAACGACAGGTAATGCATCACAGCGCTAGTCTAGTACATGAACTATAGTGTGCACCAGAGATTTGCAACAGTGCCTATTTTCTTGACTCTAGTATACTTGTTGTACATGCGTCTTGGGTATGATTTTCCACCCAAAAAGAAGACAGTTCCGATACAAAATTCGCTATCGTACAAATATTTGGCTAGTGATTGGTCTAGTATTGAGCGAGTGCTCAAATCTACTTGTTTCTGCTTTGAGCGACGCCGTACGATCTTTCGTTTTGAATGGGCGGTCGCACGCAGACTTCAGGTTACAGCTACGAACTAGACAGCAAAGATAAATACGATAACCCGGTGTTTTGCCACATTTGACCAAGAAACGAGTACTATTCGGTTGTGTTCTAAAGCACACGTCACGTTTGGCGCACTTATTAAAAACTACAGTATATGATAAAATGGATTAAATGACTCATACAAAAAATATTGCTTTTGGTAAAGAATATAAAGAAAAGTATTTATACACATAATTTATTTTAAAATTATAAAAAGAGCTTTTTCATGATTAAATATTGGGAGTTCTTTTTATATTAAAGTATACAAAGTTGGCGACGATTTTTTTCGCATCCGAATGCAAACCATCCGAACTGTTTGATAAAGCTTTGTAAAAGGGTCCACACTAAAAGCAATAATCGTATGCCATTAAACAAAAAAAGTTTTCTTATTAAACTAGTTTTTGACGCGTTGATTCTATGGAGTATTGCTATTGGTCATTCGACTTCTGTTGTCATGAGGAAACCACACTATTAAATACCCGTTACTTGTATTAAAAAAAAAGGTTTACTCTTTAAGACTAGTTTTTCAAATGTATCGTTCCATGGCAGCTAAGGCTATAGTCATCCGATCCGACCGGTCCGACAAATGTGCAGGTATTTTAGAAAAGACATCGTCCAAAGTCTGTTGTATGAGACACCTTTAGATCTGACGGAGGAGCTTGCATAGAAACAGACGGACGGACAGACGGAAAGGTTTTTCAAGTCAGTCTCCTATTGTCCCTATATGAGAAAATCTTTTATGATTTTATGGAAAAGACCTTTTCATTGGCATATACGTTCTTATTATATACACTTTTACAAAATCCTACAAAGTTTTGTCAAAATCGAATGACTATAGCATATAGCTGTCTTAGGAACGATCGGTCAATAGTTTGAGAGATTTAGCTTGATGGCTAAGAAATGCGAGTTGCAGATGTGGCATTTCTACTTTGTCCCCACTGATTTCACTATTTTTTCTATGCAATTTTTTCTTGTCTTATTGCATTAGCCCGTTTGGTTACCGTTTGACGAAGTCATTCCCGTTTTTCTGAGTACACATCGACAATCCATTATTTAATTTTGAGTGTGCTTACATATTAGTATGTGTTTTAACATAAATGCCGCTAAAAGTATATTGTGATTTGTTTTTGCGGCAAATTTAAATAATTCTTAGCAAATACCTACAAAGTAAATTTACATTTAAGTATGTAAAATGGCTTGACACAGCCCCAAAGGGCCAAAGCCGAGCTCCTCTCAATCTCTTGGCTTGTGCGCTTCTAATTTTCGCACCAGAGAAAGGGACCTACAGCTTAACGCCGAATCCGAACAGAGATGGGTGACCAGGTGTGTAAGTTTATTCAAAGAAAATACTTTTAATTAGATGTTCCAAGGCGGTATCAAACCCACGACCTGTTGCACAGCGGTCGCGCACCCTTCCCGCTGAGCCACACCCGGGTATAATGATATACTGTTATAAAATTCGTGCTTTTGGGACCATTTCATACCTTTGGTACAGGGTAAAAAAATAGTTACAATTGCATAATGCTATTGGATTCGCTAAACTAATATTTTTTGGGTAACATTATTTCGTATTATTTTATTTAGCTTTACCCAACCCTGCTGTCTACGCCCTTAAATTCTGTACTTTCTCTTCTATAGCTTTTCGCTCCTTATACTTTTCGCCTGTTCATTCGTTCGAAAACCTTTTAAATATTTTTTTGTTAATTTTTTACAGGTATTGACCGTATCTTATTATTTTTCTAACTCTCTCACTAACAGTCACAGTCACTGGAATCTGTGGATTGTTCAACACTAACGAGCTCGGTAACAGCTATCGACTATCTATCGTTATCATAGCAAAAGGCGCCTTTTTTGAAAAGCTCAAAGTCCAGCAATCAAATCAGCCACTTATGGTCATTAAAGGCTGATCGAAAACGTGTTTCACTTCACACGCGCCATAATAAACATGTAAAAGGTTCAAACAAAAGGCCAGCAAGCGAATTGCAAAGCTGTGCAAAAAGGGTTTCTCGTTTGTCGTAATTTATGAGTGCAGCAAGTGAATGCATTGCCATTGCCTATAGGGGAGAAGGAGTGAGAGGGAAAAAGCCGTTAAATGCTTGCCGCAACCAAAAATATAATTGATTTATGTAGCACCAAAAATAGTCAGTAAATGCTTACAGAGTTCACACTTAGTTCGCCGCAGCTAAGAGATAGAAACATAAATAAAATTTCCACCCAAAAATGGGTGGGAGGCGGAGGAAGCAACACGATTCAGGTTTCAGGTTCGGCTACCCAAAGTCGGAAGTCACGTTTAAAACGATTTCGCTAAAAGTTTCACACACTCGGATGATTGATGAGACACATACACATATGTCTGGTCATTAAGCTTTCCTTGTGTTTATCTTTCAGTTACTTCAATGTTACATTTACAGTTTGCCCTGGCACTTAATTAAGAGAAAACCTAAATCAATAAAGTCCCCAAGTCCAAGTCCTTTCACAATTCGCTCTAAAAGGAAGCAAGTTGGTCTAGCACGACTGTAATATACCCTGTAAGTAAGATACTGAGGGAGTAAAATCTAGTCACTAGATTTAGCCAAACTTATAATTCTGTGAATCGGTGAGCGAAGAAAAGTAAGAAAATAGGCTGTAATCTCTCTTGGCCGGCCCTAGATCACTTTGTGTCCCGCTCTCGCTTCAAATTGCGGAAAAGGCAAGAGTAAGGATCTTCAGCTCTTATCATCTCTGAGATCGTTTGACTCTAATCAAGAATATGTTCTGTCGAATTCTTCTTCGTAGCAGCGGTGGGCACGTCGATGCTCCTATTGCTCCAATTGAGGCAACTGGCCTCACTCAGACTCAAAGGCGCCTGCTAGACGAGGCAATTGACTCGCTTCGAAGCGAGCTAACACAACAAAGTCCTCGCAACCACAAGCAGACGACGCAACATCGCTTGTCGCTTAAAATGACTATTTGTATACGCTGTACCAAAGGTGTGCAAAAGTATGTAACAGCCAGAAGGAGGCATCTCTTCTTCTTCTGTTGTTGTTGTTGGACTGTCCCAAATTCAGATTTCGTGACCACCACTGCTTTATAACATCCTCTTCTTCACGAACTCATTATACCCATTTTACCTTTTGGGTAAAGGGTACACAGTAAAATATTTTGTAGCAAGTCATTTGGCTTGCTGGAAACTTTGTTTGCATTGCAGTTTGCAGTCTTGTCAAAATATTTACTCAATGATTTATGGGTTTTGGCAATTTCATTTTGTGGACTGTGACCATTTTTGATATCAAATGTCAATCATTTTGGAAAAAACGGTTCAAAAGTAAAATTTTAGAATTTCCATCATGCTGAGATTTTCCATAATGCAATTAGCAAACTGCAAGATTGCTAATTATCAACTGAACTAATTTGTCTATGTCAGAGGAGACGTGTTCCTTCCTCTGCATGGAGCGATTGTCAAAGCTGAAAGACTCGCTGGAGTTCGTTGGCTGTAACAGCCAACAAGGATTTATTGGCTCGACGTTCCACACTTTGTATACACACGCATACAATTGCCTAACAAGTGCAAGGATCTTCTTAATTAATTTTGTTGCGCCCCAAGAAGCAGCCACGCGAAGGCAAAAAGCTGCTGCCAGGCAACACAAATTGGGTGCAGAAATGTGGTGGGGAATGTGAAGGCAGCAGGCGGCAATGCAGACAGCCACACAATACGAAAAATATGTGGCATTAAAATTCTTACCCAAGTGAACACCACACTATGCCCTACCAAATTTGTTCATCCTCTGCTTTCCAAGCGTGTTAAGGGAATGCAATCTTCAAGGAAATCGACTTGACTTTTCTATATTTAACTAGGTTGAGTTGAAACTTATCACAAAATTAATCATTAACATTTAAAGTTTACAGAAATCTAGCGAGAACAGTCCAAAGCACCGATTCGTCAAGACATGACACAGAATTCCGGACTTAGCCCCCACTTTCCGTCCAAGTCTGAAAAATGACTCCGAGGTTAAAGTCATAAGGCAACCACATTTCAACATTAACAACCCTAAGCCAGACACCGACTTGATCACGGGTAGCCCTTCATCTGTCACAATAGTCTCTCGTTTTAAAGTATTATAAATTTGACTCTCACAACACGACTCACTCCAAACGGTTATTTTATAGGAAAACTTTTTTTTGACGTCTCCACTTTTTATTTTTTAATACCTTTATTCACTTTATAATCGACACTTTGTATAGCTCCCATACGATATTCTGAAAACTTAGTGAGACTTGTTTTTATGGACCCTTAAAATTTGTATTGTTTATTTTATATGCTTTCACATTTTTACGAGTTTTGTCAGTCGATACTAAGCTTAGCCCAACACTCGCTGAATTGATAACTTATTGGGACCTAACGCCACCCCTTAAACCGACCGTTCACCCCACCGACTTTTCCACCGCCACCTCTAGAATTAAAACAACCTACTTTCCGAACCTATGACGGTTCGTTCAAAAACAACATAAAAAATCACATTTACCTGTTTTCTTGCATTCTTTTGTTATCTACTTTACGACTGAGTCTTAATTGACAGAAAGTTTAACAACAAAATCTAATTGTTCGATAATTTAAATTCCCAAGTTCCTTTTTTCAAAATCCGCTACAGCTTATTATCTAATTACGCCTTTGCAAAAGCCCCTGCCATTGTCGACGTTTATTTACTTTTTGGCTAAAAATTTGGAACATTTTGACAAATTGGTTTTTGAATGGCAGTAATTTAAAGTTGATTTTTCTTGAAATTGCTCCAAAAAATGGAAAAATTGGAAAGAAACAGCTTCTAGAGTCTGATTGTATATTTTCGACTATGGAAGAGATCTCAATAAAAAATTATAAAAAGTTTCCAATTCTATTCTTTTTTATATAAAATGGAAAAAATCTTAAATTTTGTGGGTTTTTTTTCATTTGGCAATTTTGACTTACATATGAGTGCTCACGAGTGCCACTGGGTATTCACTCGCAACATGACTTATTTTATTTCTTTGAATATTGTACTATAGCTAGAGGTATGGGCTTTTGCGCGGCTTTGCTTTGAATATCATTAAATCGATTTTAAAAATGTATTTCCATTCGGCATCGAGCCAGTTTTAAGTTCGAAGTCAGTCGAAAGGTAGGCTTTTCTTTTTTAAAAATTGTTTCTTCTACCTGCTACATACTTTTGCACAACTTCATGATCCCCCTTTTCCCGTTTTCAAAGGGAACAGGGTATAAAAATTTCAGCTTCCTAGCTAGTCTGGGGTAGAAATGCCAGCGTTTTGGCCAAAAAATGAGATTACTGGCCCACAGTGCTTTGAATGAATATGTGATTCGAAGTGTTCTAAAAATGGCGTCCGACGCAAAATCGACTTAATTTATATAAGATTTTTGCCGTTTTTAAGTCTACAAATTACTTGTTAACCACACAGGATGAAATTGATGACTATTGTGTAAACCAAGGTTCGAACCAAAACCTTAGCCCAAAAACCTTGAACCTCAAATTTCCGAACCTTAACCATTGGCAAATTTGGGTTCGAACCCGCGAGCCGGAGCTCCAAAATATTTTTATGGTTTGCAGCCCTGATAATAATATATATTTTCAACAGATCTTGGAAAATTTGGTCGAAATCATTCTATTAAAACGAGCATTTCCAAGGGTATTAAAACTTCGGCACAGCCGAAGTTAGCTTAGCCTTCTCGTTTCAACAAATTTTTTTTATTTTGTTCACTGCATTTTGAGTTTTGCTGATGGTTTAACTTATATAACAATAATTTAAGTCATATTGGAGTTGAAAGCGATTTTATCGGAATTTTATTCACGTGCAGAGCCAGCGCAACATAAACGGGGTGGCACAGAAATCTCTAGAGATTTTCGTATAATCGTTTACACTTCAAATTTACTTTTATATGTTAAGTGACAAGTATATCTTTGGTTGCTAGATTAGATGGCGAATCTTAAGTGATTTGGACCGGTCGGTTTCAGTTCGCTCAACTTTCGTCATTATACTCTGAACCAGAGGTACACAAAGTATAATAAGCTTGTGCAAAAGAATGTAACAGCCAGAGGGAAGCATGTCCGACCCCATAAAGTATATATATTCTTGATCAGCATCAACACTCGCGTCGATTTAGCCATGTCCGTCTGTCCTTATGAACGCACAGATTTCAGAGATGGTAAGAGATAGAGGTGAGACATGTAAGGGACAAAACCTTTTGTATACTTGCATGAAGATTAAGTTTATTTTCAATTTTGGCCATTTATATGTAAATTCAAGCGGTTTTATGTTCGAAATACAAGCGTTATTCGAAAATCACTAGAAATATCTGTGTCAACCCCGATAATGTTGTACACATTTACTCAACTAGGACTTAAATCTGTTTGAAAGTATTCAAATTCCGAGGTCTAGTCATTACTTAAGTAAAAGCTTATTTTGAGCACCTTGAGAAAATCTGTTCTAAATGTGTTAAGAAAAAAGGGAGACCTTCTATAAATCGCTTCCAAGCCGAAAATCCACCAAATCGTATGAGAGTGTTGAGGATTTTGGGGCGGATGCGAATTGTAAGGCCCGACAGAAATATCTACAAACTCAAAAAGTCACTGACTATTCCAACCGCCCTCGTAAAGCCCAAGTAAAATTTTGTACAACTCAATTTCTTAGCTTTTAATTTGAATCGTAGTTCAATGCTCCCAAAACCGAATCCCACATCTATTTCCATTTCCTGTTGTCCACTCTTTAAGCCACTTTCGAAATTTCATTTAAAACCAATTATCAAATCATGTCGCTGCTGGCTGAGAAACTAATCTATTTTGCTCGATGCATGCTCTAGCTCCAGCAGCTCCTACTCGATCATCTTCTGCGGCCTTTAACAACAATCGCCGTCTGCAGGTCTGCCACAATTTTCTGTATTTCAACTTACTGTAACACCACCACAAATATCTCTTTGCTAAAGACCGAGACCCAGTTCCCGATCCGTCCAGCTGTCAAACTGTCGCCAGGGCCTGAAGTTGTCATTATTCAATGTCTTGCGCCTACATTTCCAACTAATTTTAATGTGTGAAAATTAATTTGGGGAAAACTGAAAGGAGGTCTGGTTGGGAATTTCAATTAGTTAAATATCCCTCCACCCCAGCCCCCAATTCCCCTACCTATGTAATAACCACCCACAGTCTTTCTTATTCAATAGCAATTTATTTTTGCCTCCTTCCATAATCTTGGTGCAATTCGCTGGCGCTCAAAAAATACATCAACATTAATCATCGGCGGATCTTGCCAGGCGCCACAAAAAGAGTACAAAAAATTACATGGCGACATATTAAATTTACAAGTTGATTTTGATTTATGCCCCAAACACACATACACGTCGTATATAAAGACATATCTACTTATGAATATTTGTTGTTCGTCGGCGACGTTAACTTAATTTAACTGTCGTGGTGTTGTTGTTGAGTTGCTTGAGTTGTTTTGCCGCTGTCGTTCGCAATTAAACTCTAGCAGAACGCTCGCGATTTCAAGCGCCTGCTCTTGTATGGAGAATAGGCTAACGCGATTTGAATTTTTGTTAAGAAGGTCAATAAGGTTACATTTGATTATACGGAAATTTAAAGAATTTTTTTTTTAAATTTTGCAATGGTTTCAATGGGGTTAACAAATTAACTCGATTGTAAAATCGGCTATTATCGCTTAAGTCAAAAAAACTAATACCAGCTGCGACTGCTTAGGAATTCTCAGACGCTGAGAATATTCTCAGAGCCCAGCTAATTAAGTGAGCACTAAAGATATCAGACGACTTACTTTCTCTTCTGTGCTTTGTCTCTGTAAAAATATCGAGTGACTTCGATTGCCGGGTGCTCTGGGCTGGCCAGGTCTGACCTAATTAAATTGAATGCGCTGAGAATATTCTCAGAGTTCACATTTAGAGCGTGTACTCAGCAACCGGAGTTGCGGTCTGCCTGAGTATGGCCCTGCCAACTTGTTTTTTAAAAACAGCTGATAATTTCCTGCAAGGGATCAGAGAATTGTGAAACTTGTTTGACAATTCACAGTGGTACATAAGCGAATTAAGCAAATAATTTGAAAAATTGGAAGCAAAGAAGACCAAAAAACATGGTCACAGAGGACAAACAGATTCGAATATACCAAAAAGCGTAAAATTTGACATTTTCTACAATTTAAATCCAAATTTACAGCTAAACCATAAGAGATATGGAATTTCTAAAAGCAGATGCGGATTCAGCTTGGAAAACTTGTGTAGAATCAATATTTTATTTACCATTTGAGCTCCTATTCTGAGAAAATATGGACTCCGCCTCTTCATTGTTGCCAAATCTTTTTCCTCCGATCCATTTTTTCAAGTTTGGAAATAATCAGAGGGAGCTAAGTCTGGCGAATAGGGGGCGTGAGGTAGCAATTCAAATTTTAGTTCATTAATTTTAGCCATTGCAACGGCAGAGGTGTGAACCGGCGCATTGTCATGATGGAACAGCAAACGCGGCACCCATCTTGCGTACTATTTCGCGAGCTGAGTCCCACACCTTCCGATGTAGAAGAATGTCGTTATCTGCGTCCGCAAAATTGAAGATGTAAAGATGTCTTATGATTTCTTCTTCGCGTCACAAACATCCGACCAAAATCACGATGCGCTCTGCAAGTAAAGTAAAATGGCTTGACACAGCCCCAGAGGGCCAAAAGCCGAGCCTCTCTCAATGTCTTGGCTTGGGCGCTTCTAATTTTCGCACAAGAGACAGGGACCTACAGTTTAACGCCGAATCCGAATGGCAGTTTAAGAAGCTTTTCATGGCTAATTACTACCAAAGCTGGCGCCAACAGCAGAGAGGCGTGACCGGGTGTAAAGTTAATTCAAAGAAAAAACGTTTCATTAAATGTTCCGAGGCGGCACATTACCGGTTCCGGAACGGTTCCGTTTCCGGTCCCGGTATTAATCCCTGATAAGAACCACTCCTTATTATAAAGAAAAAAATGTTATTTTCCCGAAATGAAGATAATGTAAAGGTTTCTTTTCAGTATAGTTAAATGAATTAGCATAGACATAAGTGTTTCAACTGAGTTACTAAACCTCTGTCAAAATCATTAAAAAAACTTTGTGCATAAAGTTGTATTGACTTGTATTTATGGCCTTTCTCAAGTTTTGGGCCATTGACACTTGAATTTGGTGGTAATCTGAAATCAGCATAAAGTGGCAAACCAGAATGAACTTGTGGGTTGACTCACTTTTGGGTACCCCACCCCACTTGTCAAAAAAAACAAAAAAAAGTTCGTTACGGTTATGTAAGGCGAGGTCATTAAGTTTCCGCAATCCTCCTGCCCCAACAGTCAACAGTGACGCATAAGACTCTGCAACACCAACATTCCGAGACAGTGAAAACCGAGTAAATCTGGCCATAAAGTGACGGAATTAGTAAGTCAAATTATAACAATTAAACGCCCGCGCATTAATATCATTCAGCTAAATTAAAGTTCTTTCATCTAAATCTCCCTGGGAGCCGACGCTGTCGCCCCATAATAGACTCATTAACGCAGCTGGCAAAATTCGCAATCAAACTGCATCAGGCTGCATCGGGCTGCATCTCCACGTAATTGGCGACGAGGCGTGCAATGCCAGCCATAAATTATTGCTACCCCCCCCCCCCCCCCCCCACTACCGCTGCCCATCCCCCTGTTTTGGAGCCGTTGGAGTCTGTGCAAAATATTTTGTCGCATGCCAAAGCAAAAAAATAAAAGAATTATTTACAAGCGACAACATTTTCCACATGTTTTTCGGAAGCGCGAGTTATGGTAATGGGTAGTGATTTCTTTCCAAGGGATTGTGCTTATATCCAAAAAAAAAGGGGGAACTTGGAAACTACAAATGGTTTAGTGAAGTAGTACACCTTAAAATCTAATTGACGAGCGCAAGGAGAAACAAGTTTTTCGCTGCTTTCTGTGCCGAATAACGGGCAGGGCTGCAACGGCTGTGTTCTTCTAATTTTCGCACAAGAGAAAGGGACCTACAGTTGAACGCCGAGTCCGAATAGCAGTTTGAGAAGCTTTTTCATGGCTAGTTACTTTACAGCTGGCGCCAACAACTGGTGAACGTGACCGGGTGTGTAAGATCGAAACCAGCCGCTGAGCCACACTCGGCCACTTCGATTTCTTTGCTTTTCTATTATTCGAAATTTTTTAAAAATTTTAAAAAGTTTTTCAAGTAAAATTTTCTTGATTAAAAACTTCTCATTACCATCTAAACTGTTTAAAGAAATTGATATTAGTGCGGGTTTTTGGCCACACCCACATAAATCACACAATCTTAATTCGCTTAAGCGTCTTTTCGTGTCGGCACCTAAAAGCTATCCCCCGCCCACAGCCCAACAGCTCAAGGTACACCATTCAAGGAAAGCATCTTCAACTTCAACCGCCTGCACATTTTGTGGGCGTTCTTAAGCGCACGGAAGTTACTTCGAAACACACAGACACCAGACAGACGACAGGCAGGCAGAGAGATTGCCAACTCCTATTAATTAAAATAAAAATTAGTAGTTTCGTATTACGCTGACAGTAACAGAAGGGTGTACTCCTGGCCCAGCAATTCAAAAAAATAAACCTGCAATTAGTGTGAGGAGCAGCGCTTCAATCTGGGAATTTCTGTTGGGTAATTTGATAAGTCAACAAAACTTGACCCACTTTTGGGGGAGGCCAGCCGCTAATGAAGTCCATTTTACAGCCATTTCAGTTTTGGTTTCGTTTTGAGTGCCTCCTTTAATGTGAAAATTTATCATTTCATTTAAAATTCATTTTAAACAGAGAGAGATAAATAGACTTCCTATCATCATCAACATAAAAATTCTTTTGCCATGGAAATTTTTTATTCCTTTAACTTTTCACCGCAACCTGTCAAGTTGATATGGCAATCAAACGAGTTGCGACCGCAACAGTCAGAGAAAAATTTTTTTAAAGAAAAATGGATATAAAAAGATAGTATGAAGTTGTGCTGATGGTAAAAGTTATTAAAATTAGCTTGACATGTTTAAAGTTGCATTAAATTATTTTAATACTTTCATTCAAATTCAAATCTCCCGCCCCTTAGGGCTACCTCAACACTTACGCGTTTTTGGTATTTCCAACAAAAGACTGGTAACTCTGTTGCTCACTTTATGGCTGCAGCTCGCTTACCAGTTTGATTTTTCTATTCCTGGCGTTTGGTTCGTTGCGCGCTTGCTTGTGTTTGAAAAATGTATGAAAAACGCATTTAACTGGCCTAAAATGTTTTGCAAAATCATGGGAAAAATTTAACTAAACATTGGAAGTGTCTTAACCAAAGAAATACCTAGAATTTCATACAGAAAACAAGAGAAAAATATGTTTGAAAAATATACAATTCGCGACGCACGTTAACTGCAGTGGGTGAAAGCGAGACAACGCTACTCTTTGGTATATATGTGTGTGTGTTTGTGCAATTTGTTGATGTAGTTTTTCTTGCTGTTGTTGTTCTTGTAAAAAAAACAACAAAATGCTAAATACAATTGTTGTTGCCGGCAAAACAAACGTGTAAACGTAAATTTGATTGATAAAGCAAAATTAACAACAACAAACGAGAGACTTGCACTCCAAAAATTCACGTCTCGCGACATACACAACAAAAGTGGAGTGAGAGATTGTAGCGGAGCAATCAAAATGTGTTGTTTGTGTTCAGGAAAAATGCCAAAGCAAAAGCTTAAAGGAAATTAGAAGCTAGCAGGCGAAAGGTCGGAAGGAAACAAAATGCCTGGCTAGGCACTGCAGCAGATAACGGTACCTTAACGTCATTCTCAGTGCAATACCAATTTACCGCGAAACGGTTTCATATTCAAAACTACAACACCGCCTCGTTTGCCTTTGGTCCTCGGAATCTGGAATTTGATAAATAAACAAAAATGAACAACTCAGGAATTTGGATCTGTTTGGGGATGTGTTGGTTGCTAATGCAATTAACGGGAATTACATGGGCCAGTCAAGGTAAGCGGATTATAAAGTACCTGTTGGATTACCAACTGAATATTAAGAATTGGGATCCTGCCCAGAAAGTTAGTTTGATTTCGTGACTTACAAATCACAAAATTTCTAAACAGAAAGACCTTTCCAAAGGCATAAAACGCTCTCCTCCATGGCGTTCGACTGGTAGACTAAGCCCCGTAAAATGTCTCTGACTGCAAAATCAGCCGCTTTTGCCTTTACCTTTGTGTTTGTATTGTTCAAAAGTGGCTTTAATGTGATTAAAGTCTCTCAATCGCACTCTCAATTCTTACGCTCTTAGTACACAGAAGCAGCAGGTGGAAGATGTGCTCCCAGTTTAATGAACAATTATGTTCTCCTATCCCAGTGGATGACATGATCCAATAACATATGTGAGGCGGCGCTACTGCCAAATTTCTCAGCTATGAGTACAAGCAAGATTTCAATCAGATATCCTATTGTAGAGCTTCGCTCATAATTTTTGCCACGCCCCCTCCCGCCCCCGCAAATTGGAAAAAACGTAAAGAGATTATAAAGTCGTGCAAATGTATTTAACAGGCAGAAGGAAACCTCTCCGACCACATAAAGTATATATATTCTTGATCAGCATCAACAGCCGAGTCGATATAGCCATGTTCGTCTATCCGTCTGTCTGCATGAACACCTAGATCTCGGAGACTAGAAGAGCTAGAACCACCAAATTGAATGTAGACTCCTATTGTCCCTACAGATCAAGTTTATGTCAAATTTTGGACACGCCCCCTCTCGCCCCCACAATAACAAATGTTGAATAACTCCAATAATTTTAAAGATAACAATTATATTTGTATTTTGCAGTGTAGTGTATGTGCCCAATATCTACAATTTTTGAAAGTTTCACAAAGATCGGATAATAAATGGCAGAGTTATTAAGATTATAAAAACGTTGCATACTTTTTGGCGCTACATGCACTTTTTGCTAACATAATGTTGAAATTGTCACATTAATGTTAATGCTCTGTTAATTAACATAGGGAAAGGCTATTAAACACTAATTGCCCTGAGTAACGGGTATATCGAAGTCGGGCAGGACCGACTTTAACTTACGCTCTCGTTTTAATATTGACAACCCAGCAAAATCGCTCACATCCGTTCCTGATTAATTTTTTATGAGTCAAGTTTAACACAATGTCAACTAACTAATATTAGCAACGATTTATAATCGCTTTCCAGGTAGTACAGTTCATGCCATACAAAGGTGACAATCTGTCTGGTCGACGTGCCAAATTTCATGCGCATATATGGGGGGAACTACTCATAATAAATATGGGGCTGGGGCTTGTCTAAAGTATCTGATAAGATTTCTGGGGCCATATTTCACATGTTTACTCTATATTTGCACGAGGCAGAATTGACGCAAATTTGTGTGGCCCATGTGGAACAGCTTTGCCAATCAGGCCCATATTTTGAGGGGTAATTCATACTAATTGCTTTCGATAAGGGACAAGGACGTTGCAAAAAAACAAAAGATAAAAGAACAAATCAAAAATGAAACTTGTTGAAGAATTTGTATACAAAAGCAATACAGTACTTGAGACAGAAATTCTAGAAATGCAATTTGCAAGTAAACAAAATGGAGTAGTTGCAGCCGTGCCATAAAATGTCATTAGCCTTTCAGCAGGTAAAGCAAATCAATTAGGTACAGGGAGAACTACAGGCTCAAAAAAGAGAGGAAGAGAGAAACAGGAAGAGAACAGCTGCCAAAGGCATTAACTGATTGATTGGCCATATTTTCAATGAACTGAAAAAGAAAAGCACAAAATCTTCACAAAATGCGCAAATAATGCAAACAAATTAAATGTCCTTTCACCCCCTGGTAACCCACAAAGTCACCCCTAAAAAGAAATTTGAATATTTTTTCTTTTGGGGTAAAAGCCTTATCAGCACTAGAATTTTTCACTGCCAACCAAAAAAGAAAAGTAATACAACTTACAAACATCCCCCAAAAAATATGGAAAACATGTGACACTCACATGGAAATTGGGTCAGCACTTTTACCAGATTTCTAGATTTTTTTTAATTAAAGAAGACCCTCAAATGAGTTGTCCAGGCTATAATTAAATGCACAGCAAAGGTAAAGAATAAACTTTTATTTTCACTGTTCCCACATTGTTTCATGTCCTGGCCGCATTACACAATATGAGTGACATGTTATTCTAATTCGCACCCCTTTTTGAGGGTGCGCGTTTGTCATAATAAACATTTCCATATGGTTGCCATCGCCTGTGGCGGAATATGTTCTGTTTTGACTGGGAAGAGACTGTCACAGAATGAGGTCACTTCTTCTGCCTTGGTTCTTTGCTTGAATGCAAACTAATTACATGCCCTTCTTTGTAGTCTTTCAATTGTGTTCTCAAAGAACAGGGCAGGGCAGCAGCGGGCATCACTTGTTTCTAGGAGTGTTGACAACGCAACGGAAATGGTTTGTGTGACCAGGGCAGGAAGAATGCATAATATGCATCCTGGCAACCAACCAGGCAACATTAAAGACTGACAATGGCCTTTATGAAATTTCTCACTCGCCTGTCACTTCATCGATGATATTGGGCTTCGTGTGAGTTGTGGAGCAGGAAGTGAAGGTTCTGGCAGTAGTTCATTTTCTCTTAGGCGAGAATGTCTTTGACATGATTCAAGGCTGCACTTAAAGTGCATACAAAGGCAACTTTTGCAAGGTTAACAAGTCTAGAAATGAAAACGAAGAACTTGCACGTTATTAACTTTAAATTGGAACAGATATATACAAAACGGAGGATGAAAATCAAACAACAGTATGGATTTTCAGAACTTGAGGACCAATTGGTGGCAGAAGTTTTTCATATTCAAATTCCGCAGTGTTGCAGAAGGTGTCTTGGAAACGAAACTTGTGCCCTTAAAGCGTCGGAATAAATTCATTCTTTTTACTCTAAGTTTAAGCTTAACATGTGCTTAAAACTAATGCTCGTCTTAGAGGCTATTCTACTTATTTTAAGCCTAAAATGTGCAGAAAGCGATCAACCGATTTCGTACTCTCGGGTTTATGATTGTACAAAAAATACAAGTAGCATCTTTGACATGTGCCGATATACAAGGTGGGTCAAACGAAGTCACCCGGGCCAAAAGTAAAAGTAAGTAAAGTAAAATCGGCTTGACAACAGCCCCGAGGGGCCAAAGCCGAGCCTCTCTCAATCTCTTGGCTTGTGCGCTTCTAATTTTAGCACAAGAGAAAGGGACCTACAGTTTAACGCCGAGTCCGAACGGCAGTTTTTGAGAGGCTTTTCATGGCTAATTACTGCAATGCTGGCGCCAACAGCAAGAGGTGTGGCCGGGTGTAAAGTTTTATTCAAAGAAAAAAACTTTTTATTAGATGTTCCGAGGCGGGATCGAACCCACGACCTCATGCTTAGCAGTCGCGCACACTAACCACTGAGCCACTCCGGCCATCCGGCATCTTCCAATAGGGTGACTTCTTTTGGCCCACATTGTACGTTAGTGCAGTGCGATGAGGTGCCATTTCATTCATGTTCTATACCAGGCGAAGTATATAGTTGACAACAAAAGGTTGAAGGATTCTTTACTTTTCAGAAGACTAAATATTGATCTAGAATTATTCTCTGGAAAACTTAAATGTTTAAATGGATTTACAAATTATCAAATATGGTAAAGTACAGACTGTCGTATACATTAGCCTTAACACAATAAAATAGTAATTAAAACAACATGAACATCGTTCCTGGCTGATCGTTTCTCAGTGTGATGCACAGAATCCTACCCATGCTGACTTAAGTGCCAGTGAGTGTCTCCAGAATATGCGAATTGGAATAGTTGTCGCTCCTGCCATCTATAGCAGTATTCTCCTAGGTACCAAACACACTTGGCAATTCACATTCTCGGACCTTTCTGGATTCGGTATCTGCCCAGAAAATGCCATATCTCATCGTTATATAGGAGACATGATACATGATCTGATCGTTTATAGACGTTTGTCGTTAGTTTCATCAAAACAAAGCGAGCTTTCAAGATACCAGGAATTTTGATCGTTCACAGATACAGATACAAACATCCCGACAATTTTATTATACCCTCTGCAAGGGTAAAAAATCGAAAAAAAAATTCTAAAGCAGAAGACTTCCTTAGAACCTTTAACTTTCTTTAACTTGTTTTGCCACTCTATTTACAATGTTCCCGTTAAAAGCATTGGCTAGTAGTGAAACTTCCTTCTTAACTTAAGATCACCCACGCCTTGTTCTCTAAACTGGAGTATGCAAATTGGCAGTAATCCCTTACACACGCCCCCAAAAAGTAATTGCAAAACGAAGGAGAAATCAAATAAATTTCCAGCAATTTTCTGTCTTGTTGGGATCGCCCCTGGAGAGAAGCTCTCAAGCCAAGCAGACCAGAATCTTGTCAGTTTTTTTTTTTGGGTACAATGAACTTGGTGTTGTTGTGGTTTGTTGTGGGTTAAAGTGAATTATTCATGTTGTCATGTTGAATTGGCAGAAGGAACTGTGTTGGGGCCACTCGGCCCGAATTGCATTTGGACTGTACACACGCACAGGGGCACAGAGATGAAGCTGATGAAAGAGCAGAGAAAGAGAAGGAGCTAATGTTGTTTTTCGATAAAAACTCCGAAAACATGACAAGGAGCGGCTTACTTTTTTGTTAAATAAATTTATAAACTAAAATTAACACAACTTTCTTCCGCAAGAGCCACAAACTAGTTGAACTAGATTTAAGAAGTGCCATTTAAAACATGTCCTCTTGTAAACCTCACACCACCACTCACCGGGCCTATAAAATGCCAGAAATTATCTGCTTCTATGCCTCTCTAGAAGTCACTTAATCACCTCTGAATGAAACGGAAGTCGTTGGCAAACAGTTTTTAAATGCAGTCAATTTAACCAGGTTTCAGCTCTAGGCTGTCAAGATCGTCCACAGCCACGCCTTGTCGGCAAGAACTCAATTTACAAAAAAGCAACTCCAGCTTCATAATTATTTTAAAGTCAGTGGAGCGATAAGCTGCTGCTGGTGATGACGATGATGATGCTCCTCAAGAGTAAGCAAAGTTTTTGCTCGATTATGTTTCTTAGTGGTTGCCCCTGGGCCACATTAATTGAAAAAAATTCATTTTAAGTTGGTCTTGCTCTTTTCCTTGGGTCTTATCGGTCAACTGTGGCCTTAACGTACATAGATCGATCGTTTGATTGGCGACAGCCTGCTCTAACTCCCTCCCCATATCAATTGGAGCTAATCTAAGCGGCTGCAATTGCCTTCGAAAATAATGGGAACATGAAAAACGAGCAACGACTGCGGCGACGACAAACTATCGACCAGACCCAGCCAAAGTAATTTGTTACAAAAAACCAGCCACAAGACCAAAAAAACAAAGACGACGATCCGTTTCGTTTTGTTCCGTTTCGATTCGATCTGATCCCAAGCGCCAAGACTCTTGACTCCAAGCTCTGTGAATGAGCAGCCCGCGTTGCCTATTATTTTATTATTATCTCCAAACTGCACGTACTTTATACCACTTACGAGTCGTCCACGCCAGTCTACGGTAGTCGACAATGTTTCAACTGATGGAGGAGGTGGAGTAGGCACAGTGGGAAATATATCATGAACTCAATCTTAAAGTTTTTGTGGGTACAGCCAAGTGACAGTCAGTGAACAACAGTCGTGAGCGTCTCCGCGGACGAATTTTTTCTGTTCTGCCTCTTAATTTTGTTTGACAACAGCGCTCTCTCGCTCTTGCTCATTTTGACATTTATATAAGAGGCAACGGGGCTACCTTCTTAAGTATACCTTGGGTATAACAAGCTTATTTATGTTACTTAACTAACGCTCTGCTGAGGTTTTCCAACCTGAGTGTTAAAAAACTCAGTTGAGCAACTCAGATCAGCATTTACAAATGTCCGAGAAGCTTAAATGACTCAGTTGCAAAACCATTAGTTCATTGAGCGCTCTGCTGTGCGGTCAGTCCAATTTGAGCCGGCTCTATTACACCTGATCACTCAGGTGAGTAGGCTCAGACTCCTGTTTATACGGACTGACAGATAATCAGTCACAAAACTCAGCTGAAAGATCAGTTCGTGTAAATTGGACTTAGATAAACTACACAAAATAGAATCAATACCAATATAGCGTTCAAAACTCAAGAATCAAGAAACTCTTAACTAAACATGAATTCTTTGAGTAATAAAGGTAATCTGTTCCCTCTAGAAAAAAGCTCTGATATTTTAGTATTTACACTTTGATTTCACTATTTTGACCATTGACTTAGCGTTTAATATGAGATTCGTATATCTAAAGTGTTTACACTTTAAGTGTAGTGTATACCTTCAGGCAGGTATTAAAACCGAAACAAATTTCTGTTTCGGTCAAGGCATTTATATTGACCGAAAGCCTTTTTTAATTGTTTAGGAAACGGACAGAGGTTGCTGTCCGATTATACGAAATTAAAGATGAAAACGGGGTTTTATGTTAAGAACTGATGTGGTTATGGTGTCTTCGAGAATATTTGGGATCGTTATAAATTCCCAACTTCTAAGGTTGTAGTCAGAGTTAGGCAAATTTTAATTGATTGACAATTGAAAAATTAACAATTACTTGATTGTTAATCTCACCTATCGCAGTTGACAATTAATTTATTGTAATTGCAATATTTTGTGATTAACAATTGATTAATTGTTAATTGTAAGTTTCCACAGTTAACAATTGATTAATTGTCAATCTGATTAAAAAAATTTTATTTAAAACTAACAATTGGATAGTTAACTAAGATTTGTTTTTTTTATTATTTCTTATAATAGTTGAAGTTGCATTTAAGCACCACCCTCTTTTCAAACATGCTATCCGAAAGGCCGTGGTTTTTTGGCAAATCCGTCATTGTGGCAATAGAAAAGAGTCGTTCAACTGCTGCCGACGATGGTAATGCCGTGTTGTATTTTAGAAATAAGTTACGGATTTCGAGATACCCATTAAGAAGCTCCAGTTCCTGACTTTCCTCTGCAAAAAATTTAAGCATCAAAAGTTCTGCTTCAGTCAAAGGAGAATTAGAGGGCTCTCGATTCATCGGAAGATCAGAGCCCGAGTCAGAATCAAAATTGAAATAATTGTTTGTTTGGTAAAATTCGTTTTCGGATATATTTTTGGAAATGCACGTTTTGAAAACTTTTAATTCAAATATGTCTGAGCACTCCGAAAATTTTAACTTTGTTGAATTGCGTGGCTACTTTGAACCTTTCATCAAGGAAGATAACATCAACGATGTATTGCCGTAGAAGATCCAGAAATATAATCGCTATAAATACGAGCTGAAACGTTTGACGCGCGAATTGAAGTCGTTAACCGATGAAATTCTACGGGAAAAACGATGTCAGCTGAACAATATTACTGATGTACAATCTTAGCTTCTTACCAATAGTCCTGTGCCAATACACAAATTGGTCAGCAAAAAGGAGGTCACACATGAGCTGGACATGCAAATTGCAGAGCGTTGGGAAGAGATATGTAAAAAAGGCGGGGAAATCTCCGAACTGGAACTTAAAATAAAAGATCTCAATGATGAATTGACATATGAATTCACTTAAGTCATGATTTAAGAGAATATGAAAGATGATGAAGGAAGGGTGGTTTCTGATGGTCTCCAAGGAACACCTATGTAACTGTGCGCTGATAAAGACATTTATTGTGCTATTATCAAAACTATTAAAACTATGTATATTTCGAAGGATCCTTGTTTCTATTTATATTGCAGTACTCTTATATTGTTAAAAAATTTAAGCAAAAATTCATTAGCCGAAGATCAACCACTAAACGGACTCCCAAGAAAAGTGCAAATTGATATGATCTGAACTGAATCTTTTGGGTTTTTCAGTAAAGCTGTTAAATTGGATTGAGAGTTATAGGACTCAAAAAGTCGTCTCTAAACACTAGCTTTTTAACCCTATTGACAACACCTTCGTTGTGCCCCAAGGTGGTCCCTTGGGTCCACTTTTGTTGACTCTATCCATTACATTTTTCAAGAGATGATGTGAAACTTTAACTGACATTGCTATCTATAGGTCGACTTAGATTCTTTTCAAAATTGGTTTTTGAACTGTTCCAAGCTCTCGTATTGGAATTTGGCTTCCTGTCCGTCTGTCTCTACGCAAATTAGTCTCTTAGTTTTGAAGCTATCTAGCTGAAATTTTTTACAGTCCTCTTTTTACTGCACGCTGCTAATATGTCGGAACCGACCGGATCGCATGACTATATCTTATAGCTTCCATAGGAACAGTCGGTTGGAAAACAAGTTTTAGTGAGAAAAACTTTTTTGTTTTCAATGGAAACGTATCCAAACTTCGTTTTTATTGGGTTGGTATTTATTCTTTTTCATAATTTTACTAAACTGCCTTAGGACCGATCGGTCGAAAAATGGGTCAAAGTAAAAATAAGCTTTTTTTTTCATTGCTGGCGATCATTAACTTAGACATTATTAATAATAAACGCTTTTAAACATTTTTTGCTAAATTTGTTCGAAATCAGTATAAAATTTCTTGCAAGTGTTTTAAAACTTCGGCACAGTCGAAGTTAGCTTATCCTTCTTGTTTCATTTGGAAATGTCAACCAAATCCTAAACTTTAACACAAATACCTAAGGGTTAGGCATGACTCAAACGTGATCAGTCATAAAATCACTGCCATGAGAGGTGCTCGGATTTGTTTAGTTGGACATATGTTATTTAGGTGGATAACCCGATGAGCTCATAATTTTAGCTCTGTAGTGATATGTAGAGGGAGCCACAAAATAATCAGAAATATCACTTTTTTGTCAAAATTCTTATTAATTCATCCCACTGTACCAATGCACCAGTGGCAGCACGACAAGAGTATAGCCCAAGCTTAAAGCCTGACCGATCTTTCATGGCATGGCCACAGCTCAACACAACAGAGCACAGACTATATGTATATGATCTTATCTCAAATGTTGTCCGTCTGTCCATTTGTCCAACGTTGTCTACGTTCGAGTTCGCGCAACTTAAGTAGGTACTAAGTGCTGCATATTTCATAGACATGACCACAGCAAGCAATTTGTTGTTGTTTTTTGTTCTTTGCATTCGAAATGATTGCAATGGCAAAAGTCGATTAGATGTGCAGTTTATGACGCGTCGCGCCAGCTGTCCAAGTGTGGAGTTTTCTGTGATTAATGGCAATTATCTGCCAAAATAGTTTCCACATATTCTGTGGCACTTGCTGCTGATGCCGCTGCTGGGTGGCGTCTTTAAATTGAGCTGTCAAACTGGGGAAGCTCGTAAAATGAGTTAAAATGCAAGCAATTAGAGATTGGAGAGAAGACACTTGTAAGCCACTCAAAAGACAGCTCAGTTAACACAGGAACTCATGTGTTTGACTTACGGCTGGGTGCTAAATTTAGTCCAAAATATATCCTTGAGTCTTGGGTTTTTGTTCTAGGCACTTGCAAGTAATGAGGTGGGTGCATTTCCTCTACCGCCTTTTCCCACTCAACTCACGTATATATTTGCCTGCTGGCAATGAACATACATTTTGCTGCAGAGATGCGACAATTAGACAGTGAGAGGGAAGACCATGGTTATGCTGCCTCCAGCCAGCTAATTGAATGTGGAGCATCAAATTATGCCAGTTGACAAGCAGCACAGAGCGGGGCTGGATGATAATAGTTGAATTATGTGGGCGTTTGGATCAGATTCCAAATGGAAAACATTCAAGTGGGGGTTATTAGTGACAGATAAATGGGGTAAATTCTGTCTAATTGGAAGTTTTATGACAATATGAGATTTAAAGTAACGTAAAACATTTTCTTAAGATAACAAGATCGTCATGTGACCTAAAAAATGCGGTTTTCTTTGGCATTAAAGGGAATGAAAATTTGAACAAAAAAAGTTTATAATTGCTTTCCATTTATATTCACTCACAATCAACACTCCAATTCTTTTTCCTTAGTTTCATTTCGAATTCCCTTTTATTTGGCCCCGCTACTTTTGCACTCCTAGACAGCATTTACTTTCCAAACAAGAAGGAAAGTCGGTCAAGCCCGACTATAACATATGGTGCTTCCCATAATTGTTTGTTTTCCTTATAACTCGACAACCGCACATCCGATCTTTACCATTCCTTTGACGGATCGATAAATAATCCTGATTACTAAATATGTCAAGAAGGAACAAAGCTTCTGTCAATAAAACTGTGGGTGATATGTCGTCTTTTCCAATTTGCGTGGGCGGGAGTGGGCGTGGAAAAAATTGAAAATAAACTTGATCTGCCTGCAAGTTTAAGAAGCATATGTGCCATACATGTGAAACCTCTATCTCTTACCATCCCTGAGATCTGTTTGTTCATACGGACAGACGGACTAACAGACAGACAGACAGACAGACGGACGAACATGACTAGATCGACTCGGCTGTTGATGCTGATCAAGAATATATACTTTATAGGGTCGGAGATGCTTCCTTCCGCCTGTAACATACTTTTGCACAAACTTAATATACTCTATTTACCTCTGGTACAGAGTGTAAAAATGAGATTTTTCAGTCTATGGCGACAGTTTATTTTTTGTCTCTACCTGAAGGTTCATAAATTTCACATTCTGTGCCCCGAATCAGACTCTGATAACAGGACGAAGTTAAGTAAAGGTAACATGGACGACTTCACACAGCATGTTAGGTGGTAGAAGTGCTTGCTTTTGTTGGTGTTGTTCGGTCCTGACAGGCGTGAAATTGCTAGAAGAGCAAGACGCACAACAACACCAACATTAAGACGAATTGCTGGCAACCGCACTTGAACTTTTGCACAAAAGTGTTTGACATGACAACAGCACACAGCTCACAGAGCAAGACGACGGAGAGAAAGAGTTGAAACTTTACCCACTTGATATGAGGGAAGCCCCATGGCAAAAGGACGGAAGTCACGTAGCCTCGTAGAAGAGGAGAATACAGTGGAACGCTGGAGAGGAGAAAGATAGCATGTGCAGCTGCCAAAACGTGATTGATGGGCAGAGACCCGAAAAAAATAAAAACCAAATTAGTAATGGAAACGACGCATTGTTGTGTTATTGTCTACAAACTAACTGCTAACTGGGCACTGCTTGCATTGCGCTGCTTGTTTGGGTGGGACTTAAGAAGGGTTGTCTAAGAACTCTTGCAAGAAATATAAGATGCTATATACAAGACCACGATTAGGGTCTTGGGTACTACTTCCCTTGGTACTACCTCCCATCGGATTACCTTTTTTTACACTTGAAAAGTGTATTATCAGGCCTGTTCCGAATTCCGAACGTTTTCAAAAAGTAAAAACGAAACGAAAACGAGCGTTTTACTATTTGCTGTTCCCAATTCCGAACGATTTGGTTACGTTTCGACTTTTCGAACTCGGTTTCGAAAACAGCTGGCTGGCTGGCCCGCGTACGTGTTTGTTTATCGTCAGCAGACAGAGTTGTCATCATCTCCCTAATTTAGATTTATAAAGCTCTTATTTACTCTTTAAATCCATTTATTTTAACTTAAACTAGTATTTAAATATTTCATTTGAATATGTCGTATCAAACATGGTTAAACATAGCTAAGTGAAATAGAAAAAGTGCAGTCCGATTAAATAAATTCATATGCAGCAACCCTAGCAGCCGCCGATTGAATGTCGAAATCGACTAAAATGTAAAGTGTAATTCAGAACAGCTCGGTTTGGTCACGGCCGCTCGGTTTTGTTTTTCATGCAATATTTTATAGAAGTTTATAAAAAAATTCTGTAAAATTATACTTAAACTTAAAACAGCTTAAGTAATGATGTTAAACGATCTTATAAATGTTCAACTAATTTCGAGTTTTTAGTTAATCATATTGGGGAAGTATTTTACTGATTTAAATAGCAATTACTTTTAATTCCACTGACTCTGCAGCGCACGTTTTAAAAACGACAATTCTTGTCGATTTGCGGAATTCGGAACAGCAATCAACTCGATTTGCGACAATTCCACTCGTTTTCGGAATTCGGAACAGGCCCGTATATTCTGACCAGAATTGTGGAACGCATAAAAGGAATCATCTTCGACCACATAATACCGCATTGGTACGAAACATCGTACTGGTACAGTTTCGGTTCAGAGATTATTTCCCTGCACTTATTAAAATGGAGGTAAAAAAGTATTATGAAGCTGAGCAGATCTCACAAGTTTTTGAATATTTGTTGGGCATTTAGGTTAGGACTTTCTCCAAAACTCTCCAGAATTTGTAATAGCCACAATTTGAAAGTTGACCCCTCAATATATATTTTTAACTCAGGCCTAATTTCTATATATTCTGGAAAGCATAATAAGATCCGACAAAAAAACACCGAAGCTATGCACAAAACAATTTTGGTCGCTTTTTAGTATGGTGGAGCAAAGGCTACGGCATACGTAGTCGGGCCATTTGTTAAGATTAAAATGATGTACTTAAATGGTGATTGATAAACACAAAAGAAAAAGCTTTCGGATTTTTGTTTTGTAGTTTCTAAGGTATGTATGTACGAATTACTTGGAAAGTGTGTGTCTGTGTTTTATGGCCCTCTCAATGAATCAGGTATGCAAACTTTGGCGGGCTGTCAATGAAACATATGCAAATTGTCGGTAGCATACTTTTTGGTGCTAGCCGCACAGCCGCTGTGCAATTACATTAATTAATGTTTAACTTCTTCTTTTATCTCTACATATATCGACTGTCAATCAAAATCATTTATAAAGATCAAATCTGACGACGACATTAAATGAATTTCAATCAACAAACACAAGTTCAGGGCCAGAGACGACGACCAACCCATTCCATGCCATTCCAATCCAATTCATTTGTTTACACGCACAAATATTTTGTATCGTCTCAGTGTCGTTTGGTTTGGCTTTAGAGTCTTGTGTAAATATTTTGCTTAACACCCAAAAAATACTCATAAATGAATTCTACGACTCAGGTGATTTAGTTGAGACAAATATTTGCGGCTGGTTTATCATAATGTAATACCTTTAACTAGACAATCTTTTGGTGAAAGGGTCAAGAAAAGCTCACTTAATTTCTGGCTCCATGTACTGCATGTGTGTGGTTCAATAAACCTCGCGAGGCGAAGTTGTGTGTGTGTGGTGTTTGCTTTATTGATTGCCTTATCAACGCAACTTCGATCTGAAAGGCTGCGGTTGGCGTTGCGCTCAATTTTCATTTATCAGCTGGCGAACACACGCACAACTTGAAATTGCCGCGGCAGACAGTCGACGATCTATAGATAACTTTTTTTTCTTTTTTGGGGGTCAATTTCTGTAAGTTGGAGTTGGAGCTGTGCGTGCCGTCATAAATAAATAAATGAACAACACAAATTTATGACTGCTGGCTGACTTATACATATGTATGTATGTATGTACATCAATATTCCAACCACATCCACACACTTATCCAATGAGCTACGCTTTCCATTTATGAAAGTTTCTACTTGCTGCTTTGGCCTGGTCAAATTGCTTGGGTTAGAGTTCAGCAGTTCTCTATTAATGCCCCTCCTCCTTGCTCCCTGCCCCCTGCCGCTTGAATGGTTAGTTTATTTATGATGTTATTGCAATCACTCTCAGATTTTGATTTTCTTGTTTGCTCTTTGCCATTCTAATTAAGATTTTCATGTTGGTTTTCTTTGAAGACTTTAGACAAACAGCTTGAAGTATCTGCAACTTTTTATGTTCGAGGATTGCATTTTCACTTGCATTTTGTGTCTATTTTATGGAAAACACTTAAGCTTTTTGTTAGTTAAATTCATTTTCAAGTCAGCCGCAGACGTTCACCCCTAGAAGTTTTTGATGGTAAATCAAGTACAGATGTTGTATTCGAGTGCCACGACTCCAAAATACCCAAATGTTTTCATTAATTTACTACGAATGTGTACAAACTCCCACATACATACCTGCGAGCACGCTGTCTCAAATTGTCGGCCATTGTTAAAAGCTTTGTCCGACCGACAGTTTTAAGCCCGGCCTAATCACTAGCCACTCCAAAACCGGAATGTTTCTAGATGAAAGAATCTCGGCGTTGTCTTGTTGAAAAATCCAATATTTTCTAACAAATTTCTATAGATATAGATCTATAGTTTTAATTAAAAAAATACGGGAAAGTTAACTTCGGCTCGGCCGAAGTTTTGTATACCCTTGCATCTTCCATTGAAAACAAAAAAGTTTTTCTAACTAAGACTACTTTTTGGACATTACTTTTCTATCGGATCTATACTATATAGATGTCTGATTTCGACCAAATTTGGTGAAATCATGGACAAACATAGTAAACTGTTAATTACAAAATTTGGAGGCGATCCCATTTAAAAGAAAAAAGTTTTTCTCACTAGAACTTCTTTTTCGACCGATCATTCATACTGCAGCTATTACTATAGCCATCCGATTTTGATAAAACTTTGTAGAAATGTGTTAAAGTATATAAAATAATAATATGCCAATAAAAAGGACGTTTTCATTAAAAACAAACAGTTTTCCTCACTCGAACTAGTTTTTCGACCGATCGTTCCTATGGGAGCTATATGCTATAGTCATCCGATTTCTACCAATCCTTGTAGAAATGTGAAAAATATATAAAATAAGTGTATGGCAATGATAAGGACGTTTTCATTAAAGACAAAAAAGTTTTTCTCACTAGAACTAGTTTTTCGACCGATCGTTCCTATGGGAGCTATATGCTATAGTCATCGGATTCAGACCAAACTTTGTAGAATCGTGTAAAAGTATATAAAATAAGTGTATGCCAATGATAATTACGTTTTCATTACAAACAAAAAAGTTTTTTTCTCTATAACTAGCTTTTTGACCGATCGTTCGTATGGCAGCTATATGCTATAGTTATCCGATTTCGACCAAACTTAGTGAAATCATAGGAAAGGATAGTAAACTAAGAAATGCGTACTTTGGAGGCGTTTCCATTAAAAACAAAAAAGTTTTTATACCCTTGCAGAGGGTATTATAAAATTGTGCGGATGTTTGTAACGCATTGAAGGAATCATCTCCGACCACATAACGTATATATATTCTTGATCAGCATGACGAGCTGAGTTCATTTAGCCTTGTCCGTCTGTCTGAGCGGAGGCAAATTTTTGAAAATTTTAAGCAGATGCGTGCTATGTGACGACAATGTTTCTAGTTCCTGGTAATTTTTGTATTATGTGTTTCTTGAGGTACGAAATTGCATATTCGGTTAATTGAGTTTACATAAGATGGTAAGTAAAAGTGTAAGAAAGAAAAAACTTAAAAAAAACTTTTAGCTTTTTTAGACCGGGAAAATTCATTCCGGGGTATTCCCAGTCTTGGATTGACATTTCTTATTACTTTGTTGTTTCGCTGTCTAGTTTTGTCAAGTTTTGAAAAAAGAAACCATTTTTTTAAATGTTCTTACTTATTTATACTTATTCACTTTGTATCTAAAAATTGACCGATCTTAATTAAACTCGGCCAGAATGTTAGGCTTCGCAAAAGACAAGCGTGTACCAAAAATTGTCCAAATCGAACAAGTTGTAGGAGTAACCCAAACATTTATTTGAGCGAAATTGTACGAAGTCCACGCCCTTCTCTTCCTTGGGTTGCTCATCGATCTCCTGATCTTAAAAATATCATCAGAAATAAAATTGGAGCACCGAAAAACCTATAAATCGATACCCCATTTTATATTTTTAAAGTTTTAACCCCCTTCCCCCTCCATAAGTGGTCACCCTTCCCCGCTATCGGATTTTACCCCCTCCATAAGTCGGCCTCCTCACCACCGATCGGAAAAATACTGTCAGAAGCGAAATCGGAACACCCAAAAACATATAATACGACACCCCATTTGATTTTTTGTTTAATTTTACCAAAAGTCTCAGAGAAAGACTATTAAGCTAACTTATCAAACGGCTTACGAAAGGTTCTTTGGGAGTAGTGTGGTCTATTTGGACAAATGGTGGGTACCACATGTTATTATACAGGCATATTTATTCACTTTAAGACATAGCACGTAAATAACTCTCAACCCATATTTTCGGTCTGCTCTGCTCACGACAGCCACCGAAAAAATAAAAATAAAACGGGCTTGGTCTTCCCTCAACCAATTGTGTGCTGCTCTCGCGGTCGCAGTTAAGCGGCTGTTGTTGTTAACTCAGGCTGGTCGGTCTGACATCAACCCAATAATAGGCCCATTTCAGTCAAGCGGTCCCAAAGTGTGAGTTACTCGAAGACCGTGGGACCAAAATGTTATTTCAAAAAGGTTGCTGTGAACAAAGTCAAGTAGAGCAGAGCGTAACAGTGCGAGAGAGAATGAGAGAGCACACATAGTTTGTCGCATACATACAAACGTGCGTTGATATCGGTAGCCTAAGAAGCAAATACATTCAAAAAAGACATTTTCAGCAAGCGGTCTCTGCAAATAGGTTGGCAAAAGACCAAGAGCGAAAAAACCGAAACAAATGTGTTTCTTTCCTCACCCAACCGAACACTATCAGAGAGCGTAGTTAAAGGTTGCTTCCGTCCCTCTTTGTCAATGTGCCGGACGAAACCGGTTTTTTTTAGACAACTGCAATGAGGGGACCGGTCGTTGCGACCTCTGCTTTAAAACAACGAGTCATTGATTTTAAAAAGATCCTACTGACACACAGCTATTTTAGGATGTTTGTTCGGAAAATACCGATAAAAATTACAAAAAACAAGAAAGAAAGTCGGTCAAGCCCGACTATAGCATACTCTGAACCTGTGAAGTGCTGCCCATCACCGTTGCGACCGGTGCTGCCCATAATTGTTTGTTTTCCTTATAACTCGACAACCGTTCATCCGATCATTACCATTCTAAATAATCCTGATTACTAAATATGTCCAGAAGGAACGAACCTTCTATCTATAAAACTGTGGGAGATATGACGTATTTTCCAATTTCCGGGGGCGGGAAGCGCGTGGCACAAATTGAACACAAACTTGATCTGCCTGCAATTATAAGAAGCATATGTCCCATACATGTCAAACCTCTATCTCTTACCATCTCTGAGATCTGTTTGTTCATACGGACAGAAGGACAGACAGATGGACAGACAGAGAGACGAACGGACAGACGGGCATGGCTAGATCGACTCGGCTGTTGATGCTGATCAATATACCTCGGATTTTGCATATTTCCAAATAAATTTTAATCCAAGTAGACTAGGGTAAAATGTGTTTCCAACCAATATTTGTCATTTTGTTGACTGCATTTTGTGTTTTGCTGACGGTTTAACTTATTAAATACTAATATAAATCATCTTGGAATTAAGTGAATTTGTTAGCGTAAGAAGTTAGCTCAATATTAAATGTTGCGCACATTTCCTTTTGCCTACTAGGATTAAAATCAGTTTGAAAATATGCAAAATCCGATGTCTACTGATTAAGAATATCTACTCTATAGGGTCGGAGATGCTTCCTTCTGCCTGTTAAATACTTTTGCACAAACTTAAAATACACTGTGAACCTCTGGTACAGAGTATAAAAATCATGGTGGATTTGCATAGATTATCCAAAAAGCAATAATTTGATATAGTACTTATTCTCCTACGGCTATCCCAAGTGGATAATTTTGTTGACTAAAAAAATATAAAATAATCATTATTTACGATCCCTGTTTTTTTTATTTATTTATTCGCCAATTAAACATTATTCTTAACCTAACTTATAACGTATACTAGCTGAATACCCGGCGTCGCCCGGGTCTTTTGCATTGTGAGAACGTGATTCTTAAGAGAGCGTTTATTTCAAATTTGAACTGTCTCGATATTAACATTTGGGCTCCTCCAAACTTGCTCGGTACTATTTTAAAATTAGGGAAAATATCGAATTATCAAAGCACCTTATACCTAATATCCAGTTCATAGCTTAAATAACTCAGAAATATGGCTTTGAATCACATTTGAATAGTAAATTATCAAACTCCATACAATCAACCTAAGTCAAAATTTTAATTTCATAGGTTAAGAAACTTCTAAAACATGGCTTTGAACCATTTTAAACCCGGCTCTAAACGGTTTTTAAACCGGTAAAATATCCAACTATGTACTACCAATCTGCAGACCGAGAAGGGTCAGTAAAACACCTGGTTCCCTTTTCAGGGTTAACATACCAAATCTCTTTGGGGTCCTAACATGTTGTTAGGCTCTGATGATGGAGGTAACATAATGGTTACTGGACATTTGCCCAGGCATTGATTTACCTGTCTACCAAAAAACCAACCTGCGCCTGCAACATATTTGCATATGAGTTGCCAAAACATTACATTCCAGCAGTGTGTGGCGTGTGGAACGCTGCTCTATCTAATGCGGTCATGTGTGTGGGCTGAGTCCACAGACTTAACAGCGTGTGGGCGCCAATAATACCAAACCCCAAGCGACAACTGCACAAAAATTAAATGCGAAAATTGCCGCCTGGCTGTTAAATATTTTCTCCACTCAGTGAGCAGCAGCAGTAGCAGCCGCCGCTTGTACTTAACCCGGGCGGGCAAAATACACAAGCCTTAATCTCAAAGTTACGCATATCGCACATCCAGAATCGAGAGCCTGCCATCATCCATGTTGTTGAGGGCGTAGCAGACACATAATTCATACATTCGAAACGTTTATCGATTTTTCTCAGCTGTTGGCTGTTAGCCCAGTCCACCAGTCCACCCTCTTAACGCACAATATTTTTCCGATTTTCGCAACAGACGCTCGCCATACAGAAAATTGTTTCCCTCATCTAACGCGTTGGCTTTCAACAGCATCACTTTATTATATATACTTATGTAAGTACATATATGTATGTGTATAGTCATTGTCGTTTGTTTGACTCTGCGGTTAGCCCAACACAAAATGATGCTTTGATGGGGCAAATGCTGAACAGAACTGAACTGAGAGAAAGAACCATAAAATTCAGAAAAAAGAGGAAGTCAAATGGCAAATGCCTTTTTCTATTCCTCTCGACTGGATGGGTTGCTGATGGTGATGATGATTCATATGACAGAGCTGTGAGTGTGCTTGTTTTTCATTTTCCTAGGCTCCTCTTATCTTTGTATTATTTATATGCCACCTGATTTTAGTTTGCACTTACCCAAAATATGTTTTCCCATTTTTTTTATGCCTACTGCCCTTCCCATAAATGAGAAGGGGCTCGACGTCAAAGTCAGATGATTTACGCTGCTTTGATGACATTTTTCATTTTTATAATTTGTTACCAAGTAGAGCGCACAAATTTTGTGTGTGTCTGTCTGTTTGTCTTATCGTCCAGCCTAGCCCCTTTTCCCCACCAAAAAGTGTGGGTGTTCCTCCTGAAAAACAAAATGGGGAAAAAATTATTTGTGAAAACTTTTATGGCCATAAAATTAAGTTTTTGTAGGTGCTGCACATTTTTGGGAGGTGTGAAGGCATTAAGTGTGAATTATGATATGCTGGAAAAGAAGTTTTGCCAGTCAGATTTTTTCAAAGTTTTTTAATGTAATTTTTTTTTTCTAATCTTTTTACAGGTGAGTAAACCACGCCTCAAAGGGAGAAGTTAAAGTTAAAAATTAAGTGAGTTGATTCATTTTGCTGAAATGGTTAATCAAAGAGTCAAATTTGAAAATAGAAATAAATGATAGCCATGTGTGAATAATAGTTGTCTGATAAAGAAAATATCTCTCTGCTGATAAAATTTGTCTTTTCCCTGCTTTGGAGAACCATTCGAATTACCCGCTACAATCTATGGTTAATTAAGGGCTCATCTTCTTTAGCATCACATTAACTTACAAATAACAGAGTAAAATCTGAGTTTATCTATATCTAATACATAGCAAATCTGTTCTTAGAATAATAATTGTGATCTTAATACATTAAACGGATGTTTTGAACACGGAAGGGTGCTGATAGGGGATTGAATTTTTAGAGTTAATATTTATTAAGTCTGCACCTAAGTCGAATAATATGTAGAACGCGCAATGTAATTACACCGATTCTGTTGCATATTTGATCTTATGGAAGCTTTAAGAAAATTTTTTGGTTTTTTTAAATTTTTTTATTTTTATTTTTTTTTTTAAAATTATTTTTTTTTTTTTTTTTTTTTGGTCCTTTTTTTTTTCTTTTTTTTTTTTTTTTTTTTTTTTTTTTTTTTTTTGTTTTTAATGCAAAACTTCATAAATTTTTAAGGGAGAATATTTTGAAAAACAATAAAGGCATTTTTATTTAAAATTTTTTATTATTTGCTATTCCCGAAATATAAATAGTACTTCACGTATATAAGATCCGACTTGATGAAACAAGGCAGAACCATCTATGCCTCCTTGCAATGCACTGCATCCCTTTAGAAAAAATTGTGCCAGATCCTCAATACTTTCGGAAAAGAGAATTTTGATTCTTCCTAGTCAAATTACGGATGGGAAGTTTCAAAACGGATACCACATACATATCTATAAATGAAGTTGAAAAAGCCTAACTCTTATCAAACTAACTTTAAACTCTAGACCGAAACTATAGTTAACTTCTTTTCTAGCAGATGACTATAGAGTCTGTGATCTGACTACACAATCGGAGAATTTGAAAAACTCAGCAAATATCGTTGGAAAATAGCTGCCAACAAACACAATTTTAAGGTCAGGGCAATTTCAGGTCTAATCTACATATGAAATTTCGCTTAATACAGTTGAACATTCAGGAGTATTTTAATCGAATAGTTAAAATATTCAACAAGCATAATTTTGTTAGTAATTCATTCCGCATTAATAAATAAAACTAAAATGCATAAATCTCCATAATCCCGTATAAACTTAGATGTACAAAATCCATAATTTATATTCCACTTTAGGTTTGTATATTGCCCATATCGCCTACTCCCCTTCCTCTCGGGCTGGCACCTATTTATGCAAATTGAAATGTGCATTTCGAGCTAAGCTTTTTAGAGTGTTTACCCTCATGTTAATGCGCCGCAAAGTATGCACTTGCTGCTGCTGTTGTTTTTGTTTGTCCTCATTATACGCAGATACATAAATCCACATCAAGAGCAATTAACACTTTTCAAAAATGCGACCGCCATATTCCAATAAAAAAACTTGTTTGCCAAACGGTTTGGTTACATCTCGACATCTTTTTATTATTTTTAACAAAATTCAATTAACAAAATCAACGTGGGCAGGCGCCAGTCGTCAGTTTCGGTGCGACATGCGTGGGATGGCAATGCAACTCTCCAGGTGCAGCAGCCGCAGCCAGTGGCAGAGTTGCGTAATGCGGGCCAGGCCCACTTAACTAACTGATATGGCAAAAAAAATTATGATGGAGAAACAAACTATACACTTGCAGTTTGCAAACATTTTTTTAATTGCATAATTATCTTAAAAATGCATGAGGAAAAGTTTGAAACGGATTTAGAGCAAACACTTGACTTGGCTTGATGAATGCATTCAAAAAACTGAATGAAATTTGATTACATTCATCCAAAGTTTATTCAACTCTTGTTCCCCCCTTTTATATTTTTTCTTTAAAGAAATTACTCAATTATTTAAGGCTATTTCATTGACTCACAACCAATTTCAGTCTCAGACCACGTAGACGTGGGGTCCGCCTGCCAGACAAGTTGCCAATATTAAATGCTTCAATGGATTTTATGGAGCATAAACAGGAAATTTGAAAAGAAAAAGGAACCTGGGCATTTTCTTTGTCACTGTGGCAACAAAAAGCAAATTGGCATTAGAAATGAGGAGTTACTGTTGGATACACAGTTGCGTCCAGCTGTTGTCTCTCATGTGTGAGTGTCTGCATGTGTGTGGTCGCCCTGAAACCATAAAACATTAATTTCAATTGGAATTGCACAAGAGACAGAGAAAGAACCTCATCGGTTGTAACCGGAGCCAAATGAAGTAAAATGCCCGGAGTTGAAGCTGGAATGGGAAATTAATTTGTTAGCTAACCACCAACAACAACGGCCTAGCATCGGTTTTGTTTAAAACAGCTGCTGCTGACGATGCGAGAGAGAGAGAAAAACAACAGCATATGTTAATTAGAGAGACTCAAAATCAAAAGTGGAAAATTATTGCTTGCATAATATGTCAAAATCTGTCAGCAGCACTTAACCTACACAAAAGTCACAAATGTTATTCAATTTTTCAATTTTCTGCTATTTTTAGTCTTCCTGTGCAGCTGAGGAACTTCCGCTTGAGCGTTTAATTTGCTGAATGCTGTTAAACTATAATTTTTCTTTTGTATGTAGTCAATGTATGTACTTTTCAACACTATGGCATTTGTCTTATTTTTATTTAAGTTATAAATTGAATCAGTGTTGGTTGTCAGAATAGCTGTTAAGATGGCTTATGATCATAAATTTTACTTGGCCAAATTTGAAGGTTCCCCAAGGACTTAAATAAGGGAAAATTACAAACAGCTGCGTCAGGGACATCTGTTTGAATGTGTTTGTGTGAGTAAAAAGGGGACTGTAAATGGGCATTTGAAGTTGGGCACCTATAATTTTTGTTAACAATATCAAAGGCAAACCGAAAAGTCAGTCTAGATCCTAATATCTGCTTTAAAATATTAATTTGATGCTGTTCTTATCCAATACAATCGGATATTAATTTGATGCTGTTCTTATCCAATACAATCGGAGGTGTCCCAGAAATCTCTTCCAACCGAATTCCAACTCGAAACCAATTCTCGGTGTCCTAGAAATCTCTTTCGGTTGGTTTCAAATCTTTTGGAAAGAGATTTTGCTAAATTTACCCCTAAAACTATAGAGAAAAGCAAAATTAGTTTTGGAAATGTAAACATTATTTAACTGGATAGACTGCATCAAATAAATAACATATTTAGCTTGATTTAATATTGAAAAATGCTTTTCAATAATTTTTCGCGAAACCCACCGAAGGGTGCCATATTAACCAAAACTGACTTGCCACTCTGCCTCTGTTGGCATTGCTAGCGCCACATTGGAAAATTGACAACAACAAACTGACCTAGGGTTGGAAAGTTTTGCTTTATTATTGGCGCGAAAATAATTTTAAAATTTTCATTTTATTTTTGGTTAACTTGACTTAAATTTGAATTATAATTTTAGCATGAATCATAAAACTTACACCAAAATTAAAAGATTTCAATTGAACATAAAATAAATTCAAAACTAAAATATGGGAAATATTTCCGCACAATTTTATAATACCCTCTGCAAGGGTATAAAAAAGTAATCGTTGTACTCAAAAATGATTACTTTTTACCTGTGATCATACGATGCCGGGATCCCTTGTGCAGCTCTCTAATGTATATATACTTGATCAACATCAACAGCCGAGTCTGTCTATCTCCCATATGAACGCACAGATCTCAGGGATGATAAGAGATAGAGTTTCGACATGAATAAGACATAAACTTCTTATTTTTTCAAACAGATCAAAATTATTCTACATTTTTGCCACGCTACCTCCCGCCCCCGTAATTTGGGAAATGTCATATCTCTCACAGTTTTATACTTAGATAGATGGTTCAGGCCATTTATTCATATTAAACATTATTTATCGATCCGCCAAAGGATTGGTGAAAATCAGACGAACGAGTATTGAGCTATAAGGGAAACAAGCAATTATACTGGTTAGCACCTGCCGCAACGGAAATAGGCAGCACTTCACTTAACACTATGTATGTTTGGCATCCAACTTAAAATTGATCAGATATATACAAACTTTGGGAGGTTCAGAGTATATTATCGTCTGGCTTGGCCGACTTTCTACTTGTTTTGGTTTTCATACTGTGAATTATCATCAGTTTCATTAATTTCCATAAATATGGACCATCAATTTCATCATTCACAAAATTTTTCAACACATTTTGTCCCAAACAAACTATTCCTAAAAACCTCAATGCTTGCTCATGCGATTGTAATGTTTCTTAAGATAACTAATAATAATTAAAGAAATGTGTGTTCAAATGTGGCTACAAAGTCTTCACACAGTAGAATCACCAGCGCAGGGCGTGCGGGAACTTCCTGTAGGCGCATTTAACTCGAACCAACGGCAAACGGTCGGGCATATGCTTTCGATAAATCATAAATTTATTTTCTTCTGCGCTCTTTGACACTGCGATTTATCCAAAAGCAAAGAGGGAGGCAGGGCGCGGCTTCTGCCTTGAAAGAAGAAAGCGAACATCAAACGCATATCAAAGTTGTGCAGCCGCATCCGACTGTGAAATGCATAGATCAATTTGAAAGTTTAACAACTGGCCATTAGTTTTGGAAGAAATGTTCCTCTTTTCCTTCTTTTTTTTAAGAATTAGCCCATAAAATATAGAAACTGCAATAATGAAATCCATATTTTCACAACCGGAGATTATGGTTTGTCAAAGCGCAACGATGCATAAAGCTGTTGGAACTCCGCGGGGAGATGAAATTTTATATTTTGTTTATATATATTTAGACAAACAACTTCTCTTAAAAAGAAATTTATGGAGGGCCAAGGGCAATTTGGGTTCAGGTGGGGGTGGTTCGGTCTGGCAGTCAGCGGCTGAGCAAGGTTAAAGCAAAAAAAAAAACGAAGGAACAATCTCATTACCAGAAGGTCCATAACAAACTCAATAAAATCTATAGTATTCTGGATAAGGGTGCGTGCCCAACCCCCTTTTGTTAGAACAGCAATCGTTTCTGTTTGAGGGAGGTCAGTTGTAGATCTTTAAGAATTTAGTTTAAGGCAACATAAAATGGCAAATTAAAAATCAATCAAGATTAAATGAAATATCGGACAACTTAACAGCTGACTAAAATATTTAAAAACTCGCCATTTGTAAAATAACATTAAAATTAAATAAATTTTGGCGACACGCGGTTTACGAATCTCAAATGTGAAAGCGTGGACAAATTTTTAGCAGAGTTTTGCATACGTCGCCTTAAAGTGATAGGGCGAAGTATTATCGGTGCCAATGTTCATATGAAATTCTTCAAGTTACCCATCAAAAACGCCATCGTCAACTACATCGTTTGGAAGAAGCTCAGTGGTTACCATCCATTTTTGTTCAACGTAACGGTGGACTTTTGCCATCATATGAAACATCCGAATAAACTGACTGTCTTCTATTATTTTCACAAAGCTATGGTGCCATTTATCAACTTAAATCCCACCTGTCCCATAAATGTAAGTTCATATTTTCCTTTTTGGGAATTGACTGAAAACTAAATCTCTTAAATTTCACCAATTAAGCATGATCTGATACTGAAGGACTTTGTTTTAGATAACAAAATGTTTTCCAAAATCCCTCTACCCACTGGCAATTACATGTTTCTCATTAAAATTGTTATCGATGGAAGTATGCATGCAATAATCTCTGCCTATATGGATGTTATTTGGATGATTTAACGAAAGCTTAAAGATACTTTTCTCTTATCTATGTGTAAACAAAAATTGCACAATAAATATTCCTTCGCAAAAACTTTAAAGCAACCGCCTGCAAGCTGATAACATTTTAATTTCTCATACCACAAAAACCAAAGGAAAGAGGAAAATGCGTTGTGTACTGCGTTTTGTGGGGGAGGTTGGTGTAAAAGTTTTTGTGTTCTTGCCAAACTGTAAAGCATTTTTCCTAAACCAATTTTTTTTCGTTCACACTCGGTCAGCGCAAGGAAATCAACTGCGTAATAACACTAAACTACAAAATGTTGTTGTGTCAAGAGTGGATATTATGAGGAATTTTAAAATTTTGATGTTTTTGTAAGCGATGAGAAGAGCTATGAATGTTTGAACTTCAACTTGAGTGGCCCAGTACAGGACCAGAACCAGACTCGTGCTTTGTAAAAAAAAAAGCGAGCCAAACTAGAGAGTGTGGGAATCTGTCAGCACCGAAAAGCCAGAAAAGCGACTGTGGTCTATCGTGCTCACCAACACAAGAACATATTTCTATCCTCTCTATTTTCCCGGCCCTGCTCGCTTTCGCTCATAACAGGAGCACATGCTACTCAATATGAGAGACAAAGCGACCAACACATACAATAGTTGTTGCGTTCAATAAGCCATTTCGTTTTATTCGATATATAATCTGGTTGGTTGCTCTAGCTCTTGTAGTCTCTGAGATCTAGGCGTTCATACAGACAGACGGACGGATGGTCGGACAGACGTACATGGCTATATCGACTCGGCTGTTGATGCTGATCAAGAATATATATAATTTATGGGGTCGGAGATGCTTCTTTCTGCCTGTTACATACATTTGCACGACTTTAGTATACCCTCTTTACTCTACGAGTATCGAGTATAATAAGGTGGCCTTTGTAGGAGTATACTTTACTAATATTTTTACTCTACAAATTAGATTTCCCCTCTTTTACTGCCTAGTGTACATCTGGTGCTGGTTTTATACATGGCACAGTGGTCCAAATGCCAAAAATTTTGACAGAAAATCAATATTTCGTTTTTAAGCGTAATGCAATAGCTTATTAGCTAGGGCAGTTAAAAATCAGAGTGGTACAATTGAAAATGAAACACTGTGAATTTAGGCGGCTCTGGAAGACTGCTGTTCGTTTACCACAAGCTTTCACTTTAAGTGCCATGCAAATAAGAGCACATTTCAAATCTATATAGAATAAAAACTACGTGGAATATTGAAGTAAATCAAAATGGAAAACAAAGTTAAAGGTGTTTATATTATAAATATTATCATGCATTTCTTGTTTTATGTGATTTGTTTTTGCTTATATGTGTTTTTGTAAAGTGATATTTCTAGCCGCAAACTTGTTGTGTGTCGTGGAACAAAAGTATGTTTGATTAACGTGGATTATCGTAACTATAAGCACTATATTATTCTTCAATATGTATATAATGTGAGCATATCAATCTTTTTTGCACCTTTTTGCCCCTTTTCCGAAAAATCGCTCTTAAAAAACGACAAACACAAAAAATTAGCTGCAAGTCGAAAAAATCGTTTATATGGCAGCTATGTGAAATAATGTTTTAAGCTGAACCAAATTTGGTGAGTCGTCTAGGGAGCTAAAAACACGTATACAAACCAAATTTTAGTTCAATTGCTTATAAATCAAAAAAGTTGATGCAAGTCGGCCGGATCGGTTATACGGCAGCAATATAAACTAGTGCCGCAAATCAAACCAGATTTGGTAAGTCACCTTGGGAACCCAAAATATGTGTACAATCGAAATTTTAGTTCAATTGCTTAAAAATCAACAAAGTTGGTGCAAATCGGCTGGATCGGTTGTATGACAGCTGTATAAAATAATGGTCCAAAACTAGCGAATCTTAATAAGAAACCAAATTTGGGGCACTTACCTCAATAATTGGAGTTTTTGCCAAAATTTTTGGAGTTTGGACCACTGTGCATGGGTAACATTTACAATTTCATAATGCAAAAGTTGCTCCGAGCAACAAGCAACTTCGTCGGCACCATCATTGTCTTTGCAGGATGCCAAAGGACAAAGCAAAGGCAACGCTAGCAGCGGAAAAGCGCTCAGCTTAGCTTAGCTTAGTAACTTGCTTGGGGGGCCAGTCCGACATACAGAAGGAGCCCCAGCATGTGGCCAAAGTCATTTGCAGAGCAAGTGAAAAATGTCAGCTGAGAAACCAATGAACTCTTGAAGGTGGTGGGGGAGGAATAGGAAAAGGAAGGGCAGCCATTTTGTTAGACAGCGGACGCCATTTTGCCGCGGGAGCTAAGTTGCCATGTGTCAAATTAAAGGCAAATTAAATGATATATGAGCAATTTAATTGGTGGCCACACCTATGTAGGGTCCCGGTGGTCATGCAAAATACTCGTTTGTCCTAATATAATTGAATGCTGAAGGCATAAAAACTAGCATTCAATTTCACTTAGGCCTGGCCCCCTTTTCCCCCGTCCAAAGCGTTGACAGTGTTTGCTTTTAAGCTCCAACTAAATACCGACAGAAGACGCGTGCTTTGGCCAAGTTATTGACCGATAGTTGCGCCTGGCGACTCTCTGCCCAGTGGCTACCCATCGTTGTCGACGGTTCGCTGTCGTTTTAATTAATACATCACGCATACAAGCGGCAAACTACACTCGCACCCAGGGTAAGCCGCTTAAGTTCCTTCATTTTTTAACGACTATGCTTTCCTTTCGAAATTATGCATCGTCTACCCCGGCTGGTCAACCCTCTTGGTCTTATCTTATCAATTACAAAACGTGGAAATTGATATATTGACATCTTTTGATACAGCTATCATCGCCCCAGGCCCCGTCCCATATAATTTTTTATCGCCCATGTAATCAAACACTATTATCGATTTATGTTCACTGGAAATACCTTCAGTCGTTATGCTCTGATGATATGTTTCTCGATGTGGCAACCTACATTGTTTTCTATAGTCGTAATTCCATGATGACACTGGAATACCCTTATGGAAGTTCCGAGGAACCAAACCAAAATCTTATGAACATTATTGAAAAGAAATTGATTTGGAATGGGTTATTCCACAAGGAAAAAAAAAACTTCCGATCGACAAGCTGTGACTCCGGTTGCATAACGTTGCAAAAATCACTTGTTGTAGGTGCTTAGAGTCGCCAAATACAAGAATATTAGCAAGACGCAGCACCCGTCACCGCGCATATCATTTACATATTTAAATTGTTCGCCTCTTTTTCTTCAACTAAGTCATTAAGGTGATGAAGAAGTTTACAAAAATACTTTACTTCCTTTTTTAAGAGTATAAAAACAGTCAAGAAAAAACGTGCTTGGAGAAACTTCAAATGCTACAGTTCTGATGAGCAGCCCGCCTTTTGTCTCTTGTCTTTCATAATGGAAAAACGTTTTTTTTCCAAGCGATTTCCCTTTTAATCTGCACTCACCGGCAGCTGCGATGATCATTATCAACGTCATCATGATGCAGGAGGCACGAACTCATTGAAGCAGACGCGTCATAAACTGCTAGAGGCTTAACGCCATTGAGTGCATTTTTTCCATTTTTTTTTTTGTTCTAAACAACAACAAAAAGGTTCAATAAGTTGGCTGCTGCACATTGATTGAAATCGAAGACAAACGAGAAAAGACAAGGACAAGAACGAGTTGATGATGATGATAATGATGCAACCAACAATTGCCAACTTATGCAATCCACTTCTGCTGCACTCGTCATCGTTGTAGCAACATTTAAGGTAAACGCATTTCAAACCACTTTTGTGGATCGCAAAGCTCTGAGAATTCTTAAGTTTCAGTTAGTTACGTAGTTACGCAGGCAACGACAATGAATAAAACATGGAGAGCTGAAGAAAGGAAGCAAAGAGTTCCTTTTGTTTAGCCAGACCCGAGCGGGCGCCTGTGTGATAAAACTTTAATTCATGTTAAAGAATAGAGGCATCATAGAAACCCTCTGCTGCTGTTGAGTTGATGTTTTAAATTAGTTGTAAGCTTTGGCCGAAAGTAAAAGAAAAATCCCAGCAGAAGGAGTTTGGCCTTTGAGCAAAAATCAGCGCTTATTACTTTGCTTAAGCATTAACACTAAGCGACAGTGAGAGAAAATCTTAGTGAAAATTTAGAGATTTGATGTTAAAGAGTAAATAAATGAGAATAAACATTGCAAGCATTAACGCTCTTTTAACTTGAAATATGTTTTGAATTCTTGGTTCATGAGCTACAAATTAAAACCCCCGTATTGTCGTGCCTTAAAAGTGACAAAACAGAAGGGAAACCCTTTCCAACTGCTTTAAAGAGCCTTTAGACAATATTCTTAATGGCTTCTGCAGAAGTTGAGGACAACACCAGGGTTGAGAACTTCCCAAAATTTGCATAATAAATTAGTAACATTGTACCTGTTATTGTAGGCTTAAAAGTTGATGACATGCCTTCAAAATCAGGGATACAGACCGATCGGAAATAAGGACTGGTTCGTTTTAGTGGTTCACACAGTTTTTGAACCATCGGTTCGGCTTATTACATGGTTTTAGAAGCTAACTGAACCGCGGTTTCGTTTCGGCTCAGTTTTCGTGGACTTTTGAATTTACAATTAGTTGAAAAAAATGTCCAAAAACTCATTTCTTTTCTAGGGTCGCTAATCTGTTCTTATTCCGCCGATTCTTAACCCTTAAAGCCGGTACTTAAGGACAAAGTCCCGAATTTTGCTTAAATCATTAATGCCAAAATCGCATTTATGTTCAAGGAAAGTCTTTTATTTCGTCGAGTCTTAAGCTCTTGAGTATAAACTCCCAGTTTGCCTTCAACTCTGCGGGGAAAGGTATTTTTTCCGAAGTTTCGAAGGTAATGCAGTCCGAAATCGTTTAAAAACTCCATTATTTTCTTGGATCGCCCTGAATTTCACCCTATCCCAACTCTTAAAGCCCTTCCTTGAGAATATCGTCGCTTATCCTGAAATCTGCTCGGAAAGTAATTTTCTCGGACTTTTGAAGTTGCGGCAATTCCAAATTGAAGTCAAAAACTTCTTTTTGTTCTAGGATTACCCCCAACTCCACCGAATTTTCACCCTTTAAGCCCATTCTTAAGACCAACTTTTAGAAATCCGTCATCGATCTTATCTAGCAATTCGATTAAAAGTACCTAAATTTGTACGACTTGAGACTCGTCAGTGAACTGAACCGTTTTTATTTGTGGTTTTCGGTTCGGTTCAGAACCGGCCTGCATCCCTATTCAAAATTGTAAAATATTCAGAATGAAAGTTCATTATATTGAGTAAAGTTTTCTATGATAAATAAAGTCACAAATTGTTTTAGATTTGAAAAATTTCGCCTCCATCCTTCACAAACCGCAAAAAAAACTGTCCTAGTCACTTTGCGCATTTCTTGGTAAAAGTTTGATCTTGTAATTTAAGCCTAACATCATCTATTCTGAGAAGCACATGAAGATCCGACTAAAACAATGAAATTACACACATATTTTTGTATTCAGGACACATGAATACCATGCTTTTAATTGTATTAACTTTTTGAGATGAAAAATCAAAATAATCAAAGCTACATGGATTTATCGCCCAATCAGTATCCCGCACTCAACAGAAGAAGCCTTCAAATTATATATTAAGTCAGATCTTGTTTTTCAAAATTCATTAAAGGATACCTTAGAGGTTCCACCCCTACCAAATTGGTTTTTGTACAGACCTTTTCAGTTTAGCGATGGAACCGTTTTCCACTTAAATCGAATTTAAATGGATTATTGAATAAGTTTATGTGTTTTTTGTGGTGTCAAAAAGCGACCTTTCCTTAGAAATGAGGAGAACCGAGCCCTTAACTTTTCCAAGTGTAAGCGCTTAGCTCCATATGCGCCACATTAACAGCTGGAGGCTCCTGCCTATCCCCTCCCGACCCATTGGCTTCTTTTGTCAGGCCATTGCGCATTTCTTGGAAATTGCAACATGGTTTTCACCTCCACTCAATTTGTATGCAGGCCAAGTTGTCGTCATCGTTGTCTTTGTCTTTGGTTGCCTGCGCCTGCGATGATAAGCTTCATCCTTGGCCTGGGCCACCTTTATTTATGCTGCTCCAGGAACAATATAAGTACCACATACATACATACATATGTTACCTACCAAGTGTATGCTTTATTTCTCACATTTGAATATACGAGTAAATGTATTTGCCTCTTCTTATGCTATGACATTATGCGGTCTCTTTTGTGCTGTTTTTGTTGGCTGTTTCTCACGCAAACTAAAATTTTGTAGCTCTTGTTGTTCTGTTCCCTTCAAAAAGAAGTGCCAAACCCCCCTAGATGATTATCGTATTTGCTGTAGACAGCTTTATCTGCTGTAATTTGAACTTACTTTGTATTGTCCCCGTCTTTTTTTTGGAATAATACAAAAGAAGTCTTCATTTTTTGCGCATCATTTTACTGGCTGGCTTCTTTTTGTTCAAGTTTTACAACTCCAGAGTACTTTGGGGAATCAGAAGACTCATAAATTCGCAACAAACCGCAATAGCTCAATGACAGACCAAAAAAAAGGGGAGAGGATACCATAAATCCTGCCCCATAGCCATTAGGTGTTTGATGGCTGCTTGTAATTAGCATAATTGAAATGTATTCGCTGTCAGGAAAGGGGAAGAATGGGGACATAAATTTAATTGCCCTTAAAGCCATCGAAAGGGCACACATAGAAATAGATTTAAATGGCTACAAAATCACAGCTCGCTGCTTGTCCTTTCGTCTACCCATTGATGTTTTCACTTGATGCGACAATTTGCCTGGTCAGCCAGGCATAGAATGCTATGCAGACTGACTCCCTCCCTCGCTCGCTCCCTTCTGGATACAGACAGAAGTGGGCGGCGTATGCAAGCTCGCACCTAATGGCTGTGGTCCAGGACCAGGCACAGACGTTTATAATTATATTTGTGCAGCATTTCAGACAGTCTCCCATTTAAGTGGGGGAGTGTCCAGCCACCACCGTACTGCGGCTTTGACTTTATCCTGTCGCTTTTGAATTTAAATCTATGTATATTGCCACGCCCGACTTCCCCTCAATATAAGAGGTTTTTATGCTCGCGGCAACACTTCCTTTTTTTTTTGTGGTCTGCCCATTTTTGAGGATTCGTTAGCGAGCTTCTAGAGGAAGCAAGAAAAAGTGTCACATAAGGTGTTAATCAAAGCAACGAAGGTGACAAGTCAATTTTAGATGGTGGAAAGAGATTTGCCAGGCTAAAGGAAAAGCGAAGGTTAGGATATCCGATATATTCAAATAATTTGAAGCTAGTTTAGCAACTGCATTATTATTATTTAAATTGATGAAATGGAGACGGAAATGCCTTTTAAGGGAAGCTTACGGGGGAGCAGACACCAATACAAAAGGAGAAAACGCGCAAGCTTGTTATCTTTAAAATTATTGGAGTTATTCAACATTTGTTATTGTGGGGGCGAGAGGGGGCGTGTCCAAAATTTGAAATAAACTTGACCTGCGTAGGGACAATGGGAGTCTACATACAAAATTTGGTAGCTCTAGCTTTTCTAGTCTCTGAGATCTAGGTGTTCATACAGACAGGTTATTCCTGTAGTCCTGTTCAAAATCATTTAACTCTCTCACCTATTAAGAAAGTTGCACAAAAGTTTATATTGTTCTTTAAATAGATTTTTGATCAAGACTCACGCACTCATCTCAAATCTATTAAGTGCTCTGTTGTTGCCCCCCTTTTGCTCAACTATCATGATTAAAGACAGCTGCTATTTGATTGACATTTGCTCTCTTTTTTTATGGGTTAGGTAAGAGATCTTGCTTATTGAATTTCATTTTCATTTTTGGATTCCCACTTCACTTTCCATCGAGCCCGCCTTTGACAGTTTTGCCAGTCTTTCAGTTTCAATTGCTACCTGCATTTTTATGTGTGTTGCCTCCTACTCCTTCAAACAGCTCAATTATGGCACACCCGCATACACCAGAGGGCAGCTGCATAATATCATTTGTCTTGGATTTGGGGTGGTGCATATTAAATAATTATTCCCACAATAAAACATTTTTAAACAGAGACATTCACCAAACGCAACAATTTGAGATTTTATGTTCGCTGCAAATGTTCGTTAAAGCGTCAGCAGGGAGCGAGCTCAATTAAAAATTTATTGCTCGAATTGATTTTTATTGTTTCTTTCATTTTTGGTCTCATTCTGCAGAGGCAGCGCAGCCGCAACACTAGAGATAAAATTTCGAAAGTCTGGAAACAAGGTTATCTGGCTGCCCAGCCAGCAACAACAAAGCACATAATTGTGTCAATTGATTTTGTTGCTGCGGCTCATGTGAAAGACTTTTCTTATCTAACTATTTAATTGTTGCCCCTGAGCCACGCCCCTATAAAAAATACAAACATATAAATAAGTTAACGCCAATAATTTTCACATGTCAAAATAAATAATGAATTGAAGAGGCATTTAATTAAATGGTAATTGTTAAGGTTAAGGCAAATAAATGCATTTTTATGTCACTGATTTGTTTGGATATGCAGGGGACTTTCCTTTCAAAATAATTAAATTGCGGCTGGCTTTGTCATCATCATCATGCTTATATGCCCTCTCACTTTGGTGCTAAACGTAAAACTTCACTCCAACTCGCAATTAAATAAGCTCAACTTTTAGTCTAATACAAGTGGGAGCTGCTGCTGCTCATGTGAGTTAAAAACTTTTCCATTATTTTATGTACGGGGGTTGGTCTTAAAGTTTTAAATTAGTTATGCACTGAAGCATGAAGAATTTCAGTGATGAAAGTAATTAATTAAAGGAAAGTGATCATAAAAAATCGGACCTGTTTACCCTTTAATTAGTCAATGTTAAAAATATAAAAGGTAGCCCTCGTATAGTATATCTAATTATACTCTGCACCAGAGGTACATAGAGTATAATAAGTTTGTGCAAAAGAATGTAACAGCCAAAAGGAGGCATCTCCGACCCTATAAAGTATATACATTCTTGATCAGCCTCAACAGCAGAGTCGATATAGACATGTCCGTCTGTCCGTCCGTATGAACAAACAGATCTCAGAGATGGTAAGTGGTAGAGGTTTGAACTGTATGGGACAAAAACTTCTTATACTTGCAGGCAGATCAAGTTTTTTTTTCTAATTTTTGCCACGCCCCCTTTCGCCCCCGCAATATCGAAAAAACGTCATATCTCCGTACCTTCTGGAGATATTTAGTAATCGGAATTCTTTATCGATCCGCCAAAGGAATGGTAAAATTGGATGAATGATAGTCGAGTTATAAGGAAAACAAACAATTATGGGCAGCATTGGTCGCTACGGTGATGGGTAGCACTTCACAGGTACAGAGTATGTTATAGTCGGGCTTGACCGACTTTCTTTCTTGTTTTATATTGGGGATAAGGAAAATTTTCCCAAAATAGAAAATAAAACAATTTTTTAACTTTGCCTTTGTAGTTTTCTTTTGTATTCGGGTTCGGGCAGTAAAAGTTATTTAGTTCTGGTTCAGGTTGGACTTGGACTTTCCTATAACCCCGTAGACCCTGGCTCTAGAGCGGTTGGACTAAGAACCGATTTGCAATCCTTACAAGAAGCTTAACGTTAACTTAAAGAAAAGCAGGAATGAGTGGTTATTCGACTGTTTAATGTTGATAGAACTCAAGAACTACGATTTTTCAATTTGCACAATTTTTAAGGCAGCCCACGTACTTATTATAGGTACATACATTTTTGAACCACTGTTGTTGGCTTTTGTTTGACAAAACAATACAAAAACAAAAAAGGATTCACTGACATTGTTTGTATTATGCACATCCTTCCATTTCTGTCTGCATTTAATGCTTGAAAACATTTTTTGTATATTTTTTTAAAAGCATACAAAACAAACTGTACAACAACGAGAAAGCAAAGCTAACTTCGTCTGTGCCGAAGCTTAAATACACTTGAAACTTTTGTGACCACTGACTTAATTTTGTGACCAATGACTTAATTTTTAAGCTTGATGTCTTGTGTCATTGGTCATATATGGCAGCTACAAAAAGTGACCATCCGATTTTCGCGGCTCCGACATATGTGCAGTGTGCAGCTAAAAGGTAGTATTAGTAGTTCTTCTTTATTTTTGATTTTTTAGTTTGATTGCGATTTGTGTACATTGATCTAAATTAACTCTATTACATAAAGAAAGTGATATAAATCTAAAAGCTAAAAGGTATATCTGTGCAAAATTTCAGCTCGATAGCTTCAGAACTGAGGGACTAGTTTGCGTAGAAACAGACAGACGGACGGACGGACAAAGCTCAATCGACACAGCTCGTCATGCTGATCAAGAACATATATACTTTATGTGGTCGGAGATGATTCCTTCAATGCGTTCCAAACTTCTGGGCAAAATTATAATACACTTTTCAAGTGTAAAGTGCAGCAGCCTCCATTGAAAACAAAAAAAGTTTTTATAACTAAGACTACTTTTGGAACCTTACTTTTCTAATGTAGCTGTACTATAAAGATGTCCTATTTCAACCAAACTATGTGGAATCATGGAAAAGAATAACAAACTAACAATTACAAAATTTGGCGGCGATTCTATTTAAAACAAAAGTTTTTCTCACTAAAACTTCTTTTTTGACCGATAATTTGTACTGCAGCTATATGCTATAGTCATCCGATTTTGACAAAACTTTGTAGAATTGTGTAAAAATATATATGCCAATGATAAGGATGTTTCCATTGAAAACAAAAAATTTTTCTCACCAGAACTAGTTTTTCGACCGATCGTTCCAATGGCAGCTATATGCTATAGTCATACGATTTTGACAAAACTTTGTAGAATTGCGTGAAAGTATAACAAATAAATAAATGCCGATTTGTAGGTAATTTCCATGGAAAACAAAATAGTTTTTCTAACTAAGACCTCTTTTCAGACTACTTTTCCATGACAACTATACTATATTGATGTCCGATTTCGAACAAACTATGTGGTATCATAGCAAACTATGAAATTCGAAGTTTGGAGGCGTTTCGAAAACAAAAAAAATTTTTTACATGAAATTAAGTGCTTGCTTTTCTAGCTTTCTTAACTTTAATTTAAAGTCTCTGTGTGCCTCTCAATTGAGCTGGCATCGTTTCCTTTTCTTGTCCCATTTGCTTTAATTGCGGCTTGACTTATTCATTGAATCAAGTTAAACAATTATAATTTAGTCTGATTTGTGCTTTGCAGTTTCCGCGGAAAAAATGTTTTTTAAATTGAAATTTTGAAGAAGAGAAAAAATATGGTTTATTTTAATTGAGTTTAATTGTTGTAACGGTCCAAAAACGTCAACTCAAAAGAGTCACGCATCACATTTTTAATGCAAACATGACTTTGTCTAGGCAGAGAGCCGACCCGGCCCGATTCATCCATGAATATTTATGATTTTCCGATGAATCTGCATATTTTACGATTTTTCATTTACGAAAGAGCCAGACTTAGATGGCGACAGTTGTCTCATGTCCATATGCAAATTGTCGCTTGCAGAGTCCATAAAAAATTAGCAACAAAAACTTGAGTGCAGGAAAATGTTCGTCCGGCATGTGAGAGCGACTAGAGACACAAGTAAACAAGTCGTAAATTTTTGCTGGAACTGGATCAGCATTTTTTAACTTTTTCTCTGCGTTGCAAAACAAACGATAATTGCATTCGCAGTTTTCCCTACAATTCGGGTCATGTGGGAACCCAATCAAATTAGCATATGGCCAAAAATAGAAGGAGTTAACACGCCAAGAGAGACGAGTCCGCCGCTTACAATTAGGTAAACGAAGCAGCAAAGACACGCATATCGCTAGGCCAAGATCTGGTTGGCCATTAGGAGCCAACTAATGGTAGCACCTTTTAAGGTTAAATTGTGCCTGGAAGGCTGGTTGGCTTCTCCTTCTCTTATCTGTGACAAAAATTTATGCGCAGCTCGCCCAACTAAGGGTTAAACGTGCCAATAAGCCAAATGCGGGTTAACGTACAAAATCGGCAACAAAAAATGGAAAATCCAAAAGAAAAGGAAAATCTTTTAGCTGCAGCATTTGCATTTCTTTGCTGCTGCTCCACTATCGAAATGTGCATCGCACGCTCACGCCGTCGCGTTGCGACCCAGAGCCTGTGGCTGCCACAGTAGGCGGGTGGAGGCCATCGATTGGCTTGCCAATGTTGATTTTCCGTTTGGTTAGGTCTCCCCCTCCACAGTTGTGGAACAAAAGGAAATGCACAAAATAAATAATAAAAAAAAAGAAACGTAAATGTATGCAAAAAACATTTGCAGCGGGCGGAAACTGCCTGGCCGTTGCCTTAGTGCCCCTGTGCGTGTAAATGCGCATTGGACCACCAAAATGGACGGTTGGTCGTGTGAAATGCTGAAGGAGTTGTTGGCACACTGCAAAAAAAAGAACAAAAAGAAACACCCAACTGCAGGCCAGCCAAAGAAACGAAAATGAATGAATATTTAATTAGTGGCTGGAGAATGAAGATGGTGAACGTGGAGGGCGCGGACTGCAGTAGCTAGATTTTGCTGGCATTTTAACCCTTTTAAGGTATGGTAATCTATTAGAGAAGATAAATTGGAATTTAACATAATGGAAAAGGCAAACGAATTTAGTTTTTAATTGGGATGATAGAAAGAAATGGCTTTCAGCTTGATTTGAAATGTCTAAAAGGAAATTAACTAATCAAAATATTACAAAAACAAGAAGTTTTAGAAGTTACTTTTTTTGAAAATCTTTCAAAATAAAATTTATTAAGACACAAGCTGAATACTCGGCGTCACCCAGGTCCTTTGCATTGTGAGAATATTATTCTACTGAAAGGGTTTAAAAGCAAGTTTAAACTGGCTGCAAATCGATATACGAGTATACAGTTTTAAATTGGAAAAACTACAAATTTTCAGCCTAAACACCAAATTGCCAGTTCATAAGTAGCTTAAATAAAAACGCAACATTCTAGCACACTCATTATTTACCTAAAGACCAATTTTGCAATCGAAAGGTGTGGATCTGAACCACTTTTGAAGTGGTTTAGTTAGCCGGATGATTTTGAGCCGGAAAATTTCTAAGCTTAAGCTTTCTAAAGCTTAAACCACTTTTGAACCAGTAAATTATTCAACTCCATATTACCAACCTACATAGCAAATTTCAACTACGTCGCTTAAGGCCCTCTTCTAGTCTACAACTTGTATACCCTTGCAAAGGGTATTATAATTTTGCCCAAAAGTTTGCAACGCATCTTGATCAGGGTGACGAGCTGAGTTGATTTAGCCCTGTCCGTCTGTCTGCCCGTCTGACTGTTGCTACGCAAACTAGTCTCTCAGTTTTAAAGCTATCGAGCTAAAGTTTTTCACAGAGTCTTCTTTTAACTGCACGCTATGTCGGACCCGACCGAATCGGATGACTATATCTTATAGCTCCCATAGGAACGATCGGTCGAAAAATTCGTTTTAGTGTGAAATATTTTTTTTTACCGGTTTTCTATGCTTTTTCTAAATTCTACTGAGTTTGATGAATTTGGTTCAAAATAATTGTCCATCCCACAAAACAGGGTTCTGTCACGCGCAAAAAAATTCCCTTATTTTTGCTTTGAATTAATTTGATGTTTTATGATTCATGCTAATATTATAATTTAAATTAAAGTCGTGTTAGTTTAATTTAATTGTTTCCCTATAAAAATATAATCGAAAAAAGTGTTTTTAAGCACTTTTAATTTTTTGGTCTCGGTGGGCCTTTCTGTGGAAATGCCCATAATATATGCTCGATCAGCATCAACAGCCGAGTCGATTTAGCCATGTTCGTCTGTCCGTATGAACGCACAGATCTCAGAGATGGTTTGAGATAGAAGTTTGATATGTATGGGTCAAAAACTACTTATACTTGAAAAAAGATCAAGTTTATTTTCAACTTTTTACACGCCCCCTCCTGCCCCCGCAAATGAAAAAAAAACATCATATCGCACACAGTTTTATAGATAGAAGGTTCATTTTTTCTGGATATATTTAGCAATCAAAATTTTTATCGATCCGAATGGTAAAGATCAAGTTAAAAGAAAAACAAACAATTAAGGGCAGCACCGGTCGCAATGGTGATGGGCAGCACTTTACAGGTACAGAGAATGTTATAGTCGGGCATGACCGACTTTCATTCTTGTTTTTTATTTTTAAATTCTACAACATCTCTAGAATATTGTCCTAAAATTTCAAATCGATCCGAGTAATTGTTTTAGAAATACAGTCTGAAGAAGTTGCGCGCTCCAGAGTATAAAGGAGCAGCTGCTCGCGTTTTAAACGCGATTTCTCAAAACTGTGTTTTCAAAGTCGGCTGTCAAGATTTCTCGAGAACTACTCAACCGATCTTGATGAAATTTTGGACAGGTCGTCGAGATACAATTTACAAGGAACGAAGGATAAGTTCAATTACAACTTTTTTCTTTTTCCTTCGTCTAAGTTCTAGTTTTAAGTCTTAACTAAACACATATATTTTTATTTTCACTTCGGATGACCCTGCTAAAAGTTAGGCTGTTAAGGCGGACGCGCCTGTTTCAGGAGTGCTCGCCGGAAATGACGTCACAATGGCAGAGTTTTTATTTTTTTTTTTTCAAAAATTTCAGTAATTTCTCATTAAACGCGTATCCCTAAGACAATTAAAGCTAAATTAAGCTAAATATTTCATTTTATATATTTAAAAAAATGATTCAAAATAGGCTGTTTTATCTCTGAGGAAACCCATGTAACCCCTTAAAAACAAGCCTAGGTAACTTATATCGGAGTTCGTGCGCTATATTATTAGAAACGAACATACTTAAATTCAACCAGTGATTCTAGAAATATTGTTCTGAATTCAATCACAAAATGTTTTGAATTGAGCACGAGTAGGTAAAATAGAATAGTAGTTTATCTTTGTCGTTCTGACCTAATTTTAGTTATAAATCTTAACATTTGAAACTATTTGGCCTTAATTGTTTGAATTCGGTAAACTAGTTTTAAGAATAACTGAAATATAATTTCAGAATTTCATTAAAATCTTTGTTGGCAATTGGAGTATTAAATTTAAATAGAGTTTGTTTTCCGGTATTAGTTATTTACATTTTTCATTAATTTGAAATGTTTCATTTGAAAATGTTTAGTTGAAATCCTCTACTCACACTGTCATCTCTGACATAAGTAGACTTCACATCAGTTCGGCCTAGCATTTGCCCTTTTATCGTAACAGCTTCTAAAAGTGAAAAAAACGATTCAAATAAAATTTCATCAGCTGAAATATGGCACCCATATGTACTCCTACCCGACCAGAATCCCCCAAAGGTAATAACCATAAAAGCCAACACCATTTCACAACATTGAGTTTCCAAATGCACGATTTGAACTAATGTTTTGTTGCTCTTTTGCTCCTGACCATGGCAAATGGAAATTGAAGTACCCGCGTAATGCCAAGAAGAACCATCAAAGGCAAAAGCTTATAAATTCTCAAGTTTTTTAAGTAGTTATTTAACTCCCTACACTAGGCAAACCCTAATAAAGTGATGGAGCCGACCCCCTCCTCCTACTGCTCTCAGCCACCCCACTGCTCACGCTTCGCATAACTTGGCAAACTTCACGAGGCGGAAGCAAAACAAAAGCATATAAATTGCAGGCATACTTCTAAAAGCCTTCTCAAAGGCTGGGCAAAGAGTTTGGAGTTCACGTGCGGTCAATATGCACAAATGTTGCAGGAGGCAGGTGAATGTGGCCCCAAAAGGTCTGCACTTGCTGGATTTGCTTTAAACTGTAGAAATGGGATGTAATGCGTAATTCATGATGCCATTTGCACAGCTGGATAAATCTTGCAAATTAAGTCAGGGGTCTTACGTTGCCCAGGTAGAGCTGCCTGTTACTAAAGGCGCAACACGACTGGGGACTCGATGCCTAATTAATGTGGCTCAAATATACAATATAATTTATATGTGAGGAGGAGTTGTGTAACATTAGAGATGCCCAAAGAGCTTGAACAAAATGGCCAAAAAATTAGTTAGAAAGTCGATGAAATTTACCTATAGAAGTCAGTAAATGAAAAATAATCTGTGCACGACTCAGTGGAAAATACTCCATTGAGGTAGTGAGACTTATGTGAACCACGATCCACTTAAGCTGCACCAACATAGGCTATAAGTAAAAGAGTGCTTTAGTAGATGGAAGCTCCCTGTTGTACGCTTTACACTTTCCAGGAGAAGTAGAGAAGCATAAGCTCAGGAAGATTCGTAGATTCGAGACTACAAATTAATTTAATAATCTTTTTCCTTTATGGGTCTAAATCCGGCCAATATGTCACCACTGTAAGTCAACACATCCCCTCCTGTCTGCCTCTCTTGACACATGCCTTTGAGAGCTTATACCAGCAACGAGTTCTGGTTCTGACGATATTCGATTTTTTTTAAACTTTTTTACTTTTGCTCTCTCTCATTGAAATATGTTAGGTTATTCATTGGCAGCCTCCCAGACAGGCCAAAGTGGAAATGCAAATATTTACCCAAGCTGCCCTCTCCCCGGAATGCCTCTGTCCTCGGCCCAAGTTGGCTTTTGTAGCTTCAATTATTCAGGCATGTTTACAAGTTGACAGATTGCAAGTGGAGGAGGCCAAACTCTGGGGGTGGCTTAAACCTTTTAATGTGCACTTCTCACCCGTTCACCTCTCTGCTCTTCTCTTTTCTTTTGCAGCCCTCTTGTTCACACTGGAGCCGCAGGATGCTGTCGTGCCCGAGGGCCACTCGGTGCTTCTTCAATGCGCTGGCACAGCTCAGGTGGCTTCTGGTCGTGGCGCCAAGGGCAAGGCCACGCCTACGCCCACTAGCATACGCTGGCGTGGACCAGATGGTCAGGATCTGGGCATTGTGGGTGACACATTTCGCACGCAGTTAAAGAATGGTTCCCTGTACATTAGCTCTGTAGAGGAGAATCGTGGCTTAACTGGAGCCTATCAGTGTCTACTGAATGCCGTAGGTGTGGGCAGTGTGCTTAGTCGTCCCGCTTTGGTGGCTATAGCACGTCAACCGGATCTCAATCAGGATTTTATAGAGACTTATTTGCTGCCCGGCCAGACTGCCTACTTCCGCTGCATGCTGGGTGAGGCCAATTTGCAGATGGGCATAAAGCATACGATACAATGGTTTAAGGATGATATGCCCCTGCCGCTGGATAAACTGCGTATGGTGTTGCTGCCAAATGGGGCACTAGAAATAGATGAAGTGGCAACCTCAGATCGTGGTTCCTATCAGTGTAACGTGACCTCGGTTAGCTCTTCACGCTTGAGTAGCAAAACCAATTTGAATATCAAGAAGCCACTCGAATCGAGTGCAGAAAATTCAGTGGCTCCTTCGTTTCTGGTAGGACCCTCGCCCAAGACTGTCAAAGAAGGCGATACTGTTACCCTAGACTGTGTGGCCAATGGTGTACCCAAGCCACAGATTAAATGGCTAAGAAATGGCGAAGAGCTGGATCTTAATGATCTTGATTCACGTTTCTCCATCATTGGAACGGGTTCGCTCCAGATCTCCAGTGCCGAGGACATAGACTCCGGCAATTATCAATGTCGTGCCAGTAATACAGTGGACTCTCTGGATGCTCAGGCCACAGTCCAAGTTCAAGTGCCACCCAAATTCATACAAGCTCCCAGGGATAAGACTGCACATGAGAAAGAGGAACTGGAACTAGAGTGTGCCATAAGAGGAAAACCCAAGCCAACTATTAAATGGTTAAAGAATGGTGATGTCATTACGCCCAATGACTACATGCAACTGGTGGCTGGGCACAATCTAAGAATCCTGGGCCTACTGCACTCAGATGCGGGCATGTTCCAGTGTGTGGGTACAAATGCGGCTGGCAGTGTACAGGCCTCGGCACGTTTGCGTGTGGTGTCACCAGGAGGTGAGTAAAGAACGTAGTTTCAAGCTTGGTGTCCAGTATTCTTCAGCTAAAAAGCCTATACCAAAACGAAATTTTCACCCAATTCCCCAATTACGGAAACTACTCCTCATTTTGTACAAAAATTCTCTTAATCCTGCTTTTGTAAAAACATTATTTATGAGTGTTGTTATTGTTTGTAAATATTAAAGTGGAATTGTGTAAATTATTTGATAATTAAATAACAAACGAAATGTTTGAAAAAGTGTAGCCTGTTTTGGGTTGCGCATATTAAACATAATGGGCCTTAAATGAATGCTTCCTTGCATACTTTTGCACAAACATAATATGCTCAGCGTACATTTTTTAAGGGTCATTTGTCATGATTTGTTTTGTTTAAAAAACAGGATAATAATAAGGTCTAGAATTCAATTTAGCTTCTAAATTTTTCTAGTCCATTCAGCCTACTGGTTGAAAGAGATAGAAATTAGGACAAAATACTGCGATTGAGGGAGATTGAGTTTTTTACGAGATTTAAAGTTTTTCTTGTTAAAATCTGACGGTATCGACTTTAGGCTTCAATTTCTAAGGCCAAGTCGCCGAAACCTAAAAGTAGGCTACACTTTCTTGTAAAGCATTTAAAACTGAAATATTAAACCTCCCTGTAGTTCAGCTGAACCGGTGCGGCATTAACGAATTCTCTAACTCTTCGTAGTGAGCACTCGCCACCAGACCGACCACCAGCCAAGTATTTGCCTAACAAATTTTGTATGGGAATGTCCGGAAAACGTACCGATCGGTACGACCCTGCATTACCAGTCGTTAGTGTTGTGATGGGTGCACACTATAGTTCACGTACTAGACTAGCGCTATGATGCATTACCTGTCGTTAACGACGCGACTGAAACCAGTGATGCATCAGGTCGTTAGGCCTGGTAGTGCCTTGACACCAGCTGACCTACAGGGCTACTTTTAATTTTTTAAGCATTTAATATCATTTAATGATTTCAATATTTATTTTCTTATCATTTCTTTTTCCTTATTTCCCACCTCCATCCACCTTCCAAAAGTGAAAATCAAACAACGTAAATCCCAAAGCCAATCAACCAAATCCCTACAAACCTCTGACAGTCCCAACAAACGACGAAAAACATTATATTCCGGTGAGCTACGCACCAAATCAGGTGGCAGTTTTCCCAGCCACGAAAACCTAGATGACGAAACAGACGAAGATTCATCCGAGACAACGCGTCTTTTGTCCAAAACTCTTTTGGACAGTCTACATTCACTTAAATTTGCTCGTGCCGAGCTACCACTTAACGATCGCAACTTTTACCCAGACGAGGTCACTGCCCTTAGCAGCCAAGCCGAACTTAAAGTAGCCCCGAATTCGAACAACGACGAGGACGATGACGATGATGATGATGACTATGACGATCCGACTGCCAAACAGCAAATAATAGCCGCATATAAACATGGCGATGATCCAAACAAAATACTGGCCACTTATCAGAACAAGAACAAGAAATCCCAGCAGCAACAACAACCACCACCTTCCTCCAACTTTGACCCTACAGATTTATCCCCCGGCGTTGATGATGGTACCTCTGCAGCAGCAGCTGACAGTGTGAAGGCTCTGGGTAGTGGTCTATTGGCCAGATTGCCCAGTCAACCACGTGACTTGGTGGCTCAGATTGTGAAACCTCGCTTTGTGACACTCAGCTGGGTGGAGCCACAGCAGAATGCAGGAGAGGTGGTCTACTACACAGTCTACTACAAGATGAACAACAGCGAACGGTAAGCGGAAATTTATTTTCTTATTGATTTAGTTTGTCTGACTGCCATCCTGTGGCCATTTCCGTGAGCCAAGTGGAGGCATTCGTGCGTGCTTTACGAAAAAGGAGTGTTGAATTTGATACCCCTAAAATAAAATTAACAAGAAAGAAAGTCGGTCAAGCCCGACTATAGCCTGCTCTCTACCTGTGAAGTGCTGCCCATCACCATTGCGACCGGTGCTGCCCATAATTGTTTGTTTTTCTTATACCTCGACAAACGTTCATCCGATCTGTACCATTCCTTTGGCGGATAGATAAATAAACCTTTTATCTATAAATCTTTGGGAGACATGACTTTTTTCCAATTTTCGGGGACGGGAGGGGGCGTCGCAAAAATTTAAAACAAACTTGATTTACCGGCAAGTATAAGAAGCATATGTCCCATATATGTCAAACCTCTATCTCTTACCATCTCTGAGATCTGTTTGTTTATACGGACAGACAGATAGACAGATGGTCGGTCAGACGGAAGGACAGACGGACTTCATGATCCCCCTTTTTCCATTTTCAATCGGAACAGGGTATAAATATAAAAATGAATAACTTATCGAGATAAAATATTCCAATAAACTCCTTTTCATGCATCAACCCTATTTACCTTATAAGGAGGGTTCGCTGCTCACGTTAGCCAGCAACCTTCAGAGTGCATCGCTGTGACAACTACTTGCCAATCTTCGTCTACATTTTGTTGTAACCATTTTTCCCCTTTTTGCAGCGAACAAAAAATGGTGACCAAATCGCATGATGATCAGCAGGTTAACATTCAATCTCTATTGCCTGGTCGAACGTATCAATTCCGCGTTGTGGCTAATACCAATTTCGGAAATGGAGAATCTTCGGCTCCGTTGGAGGTCAGCACACAGCCGGAGGTTAATATAGCCGGTCCGCCTCGTAACTTTGAGGGCTATGCACGTAGCCACAAGGAGATTTATGTGCGCTGGGATCAGCCCACGGTGACTAATGGAGAGATTTCAAAGTATAGGGTCTACTACTCAGAGGTGAGCCTCTCTGTCTTTCCCCTTCTACATGCCTTAATGCCATTTCCATATCATCGACAGAATGAAAGCGGAGCTGATTTGTATCATGACAGCACTTCATTGGATACGCTGCTTACCGAACTACGTCCCTTTACGGATTATGTAATCAGTGTGGTGCCCTTCAATCGCAATGGCATGGGCGATCCCTCGGCAGAGATAAAAGTAAAAACTTACTCCGCTACGCCCTCGGAGCCGCCAAATAATGTTACCCTAGAGGTGACTAGTTCAAGTGTGAGTGTATGAAAGAAAAGACTTTTATCTAGATCTAGTTTCATGCTCAACTTTCTTCTAGTCCATCACGGTGCACTGGGAGCCACCCGCCGAGGAGGATCGCAATGGTCAAATCACTGGCTATAAAATTCGCTATCGCAAATTCAAAGATGCACCCCAGGTGAAGAGTACCCCCGCCAACATACGTTATTTTGAGCTAAGCGGTTTGGATCGCAATGCCGAGTACCAGGTGAAAATTGCAGCCATGACGGTGAATGGTTCGGGACCGTTTACAGAATGGCATCGTGCCAACACCTTGGAGAATGATTTGGATGAAACCCAAGTGCCAGGCAAACCCATTTGGATAAATATACAGCCAGGAGCGGATACGATCGGCCTGCATTGGGGTCCACCACAACAGCCGGAGATTAAAATACGCAACTATGTTTTGGGCTGGGGTCGTGGCATACCAGATGAGAATACCATTGAGCTTAAGGAAACCGAACGCTATCATGTTTTGAAGAATTTGGAATCCAACACGGAGTATGTGGTCTCGCTAAGGGCACGCAATGTCAAAGGTGATGGCCCACCCATATATGACAACATCAAGACCAGGGATGAGGAGCCCATCGATGTGCCAGTGCCATTGGAAGTGCCTGTGGGTCTAAGAGCCATTACCATGTCCAGCTCCTCGATTGTGGTGTATTGGATAGACACCATGCTAAATAAGAATCAACATGTGACAGATAATCGCCACTATACGGTTAGCTATGGCATTACGGGCTCCAGTCGCTATCGTTATCACAACACCACCGATCTCAATTGCATGATCAATGACCTCCGACCTAATACCCAATATGAGTTTGCGGTGAAAGTGGTCAAAGGACGTCGCGAGTCGGCCTGGTCCATGTCGGTGCTGAATAGCACCTATCAAAATGTACCAGTTACCCCACCACGTGAGCTCAGTGTGCATCTCGATGAACAGAATCCATCCACGGTGATTGTACAGTGGCTGCCACCCAAACATACGGTGGGTCAGATCACAGGCTATAACATTTACTACACGACAGACACCACCAAAAGGGATAGAGATTGGTCCATAGAGGCTTTTGCCGGCGAGGAGACCTCACTGATGTTACCCAATCTGAAACCATACACCACCTACTATTTTAAGGTACAGGCACGCACCACCAAGGGCAGCACAAATGCTCCATTTTCGGCTTTGGTCTCTTACACCACCAGTGCGGCTGTAATAATGCAGGAGGCGGATACCATTGCAAAGGGCATAGACAATGAGAAGTTGTTGTACATTATTATAGGAGCCACTGCGGTGGTGCTGCTGCTGGTGCTGCTGGGCATACTACTACTATGTCGTCGGAAACCGCAATCCTCGCCCGAACATACCAAGAAGAGGTACGATAATGTCATTGATTCATAGTTATTTTTATATTAATCTCTCCCCTACTTGCAGCTATCAAAAGAACAATGTGGGAGTGCCCAAACCGCCTGATCTCTGGATACATCATGACCAAATGGAATTAAAGAACATTGACAAAAGTCTGCATACCGTAACACCAGTTTGCAGTGACGCAGCTTCCAGCAGTGGTGCCCTAACGCTGCCCCGCTCTGTGGTGCATAGTGAATATGAAGTGGAAACACCTGTGCCGGCTCATATGACCAACTCCCTGGACAAGCGCGCCTATGCCCAGGGTTATATGAGTGAGTTGACTTACCTAAATTCAACTTACCTCCCAGTTAACCGCTTGTACTTGCAGCCACTTCCATGAACTCCACCATGGAGCGTCCTCAGTATCCACGCACCCAGTACAACCATCAGAATCGCTCGCACATGACCATGGAGACGGGTCTCTCGCAACAGAGTCTCACCCAGCCGCAAAATAATTCCCTGGCCCAGACACCCGAGCATCCGTATGGAGGCTATGATGCCAGTTTCTGGTGAGTCTGCTCTAGCCTGGAGCTTAGTGTATTTGGAATTTTCAAGCTATATACAGTCCACAAAATTCTCCAGCAAAATTTTTGGAAATTTTTTTTTTGCTTTACAAAATTTTATCAATTTATATAATGGGTACAAGAACGCGTTGGGGCCGTGTCGATCCCAGTGTACAGGTCAATTTGCTGCAAGAATCCACCACAAAGGTGATCAAGTTAAATCGAAATACTCTGCCACGGCGTGTGGAGCGTCAGCTATTGCTGATGGCATCGCCGTCGCCGTTTCTTAACTTTATGAACAAGTTCCGTTTGGACGAGATACTGATTAATCATCAGTATAAAGGCGTGTATAGCATGCGAACCTCGGCCACCATCACGGAGTTGGCCAACTACACGTGGAACGTCATGTCTGTGTCCGACCGCCAGCCCTATATAAAGCTGGCCCGGAAGGCGCAGCAGATACAGCAGGCGCGTAAGCTGCATTTTCTGGACCAGAAGTCCACCAGTTGTTGACATGTTGTGTGAAAATATGATTTTATTTAAATTTTAAAATAAAATTAAGGAAAATTGTTCTCTATTTTGTTTCGATATATTTCTAGCAATGCGGGCAATGTTGCGAATGGCAATGGTTGTGTGTCCACTATAGAAAGCTCAAAACGTGGCCATCCGCTTAAAAGTTTCAGTGTGCCAGGTCCACCGCCCACAGGAGCAGCCACGCCCCTGAACAAGCATAGTAAGTGAGCAGGAAAATTTTAATTAAATAATCACTAATCCTGTGCCTTCTTTTGTAGATCCTGCCGTTACCATACGTCCACAAAATCAATCCCCCTACAAGAAGCCTTCTTTCTCTGCCGCCACACCCAATCGCCTTCAAGGTGGCAGCTCGGTGGCTCACTCAACCGATGAGATACAAAGACTGGCACCCAGCACCTCCACCGAAGAATTGAACCAAGAGATGGCCAATCTCGAGGGTCTAATGAAGGATCTTAGTGCCATAACGGCCAATGAGTTTGAGTGTTAACCCTGAAGTAGTCGAAACGTACATATAAAGTTTATGTTACTTGTTTTTTAGTTTTTGACTCGAATTTGGTTTAGTTTTTTAGTTAATACACGAGATCAATGAGTACTGTAAATACCAACCATGTCGCCATACATACACATAAATCATGCATACACACACATTCTAGGCTTACATAGGTAATTATGTTAGTTTTAAACCAAACTGTGTAAAAACCACAAAAACAAAACAAGTATTGTGCAGGCAACTCTTTTTAATATGAGTATATATAGACGAGCATTTAGTGCCACCTACTTTTATTCGCATGCAGACTTAAGCTAAGCTCTCTCATCTAAACATAACGTATCAATTAATCAAATCAAACAAATTGCAATTCTGTATTGTGCCATTTCCATTTGTTTGCCCCCTTTCAAGCTCCATCAACTACTTAAGCTATAAAGTCAAGTTCTAGACTGTAATCCGTAAGCTAGGCCAGTAAAGCATTTACCAATTAAACTATATACTATTTAACATACATATGAGGATAAAAATACGTGACTTTTTAAATGGGTTCAGATTATGTACTACGACCTTAACAAAAGTATTTCTCTTTTTTAAATTCTTTAACCTTTTTTATTACGAAACATTTGCTTTGCACAACTAAATCTCTCATCGAAGAAAGAAGAAACCAAAACTTAAATTATTAAAAATGCACAAACTGAAAATGTATTTTGAGAAAATTGTGAACATTTAATTTTAATTTACAAGAACTGTAATCAAAAAGTGAAATTGCTAAAATATATGCAACACATTGTGTAAAAATTTAAATTTAAAGACTTGAAGAATTTTTAACGGCAATGTACATAAGTCCGTCGTCTACGGCAAGGGCACAGCTCAGCAGATATAGAAGTAATCCTCTAACTAATATAACAGCATACCTTGGTCCAGACGTGTGGAATCTGAAGTGTGACAAGACACATAGTATAAGCGTTCCAGGTACTAAACATCAACACGCCATAAGAGACAGTAAATATCTATGTTTACAGCCAAGCGGCGATAAGATCTATCGTTCGCGATAAGTTCCAAAAATTTATTGAGCAGTCAGTGCGTACCCAGTAACCAAGGCATAGAAGGAAACTAGCAGGCAGCCGTTCTGGTCAAAGAAGGCGTTGGGCAGAAGATTTAATTGAATAGAGGATTTGTACGTTTTTCTATGACAAGCTTAGCCACTACGATCTACTTTTAAATACAACCTCTGAGCTCAAAACGCCCACACACCGCGCCACTTAAATATCACATTAATAAAGGAACATTTGGGCACCCAAATTCAATTTCTTAAGCTGCTTTTACACTTTATCTCTTAAGTCTTAACAGATATCCCTAAAAATCGAACCCTCGGCTCACTGCAGAAGTTTGTGCAAAAGTATGTAACAGCCAGAAGGAAGCATCTCCGACCCTATAAAGTATATATATTCTTGATCAGCATCAACAGCCGAGTCGATATAGACATGTCCGTCTGTCCGTTCGTATGAACAAACAGATCTCAGAGATGGTAAGAGATAGAGGTTCGACGTGTATGGGACAAAAACTTCTTATACTTGCAGGCAGATAAAGTTCATTTTCAATTTTTGCCAGGCCCCTTCCCTCCCCCGCAACTTGGAAAAACATCATATCTCCCACAGTTGTATAGATAAAAGGAATGGTGAAGATCGGATGAACGATAGTCGAGTTACGGGGAAAACAAACAATTATGGGAAGTACCGATCGCAACGGTGATGAGGTACAGAGTATGTTATAGTCGGGATTGATCGACTTTCTTACTTGTTTTTACATAGGTTTCTAAGATCATCATATCGGGCTGAGTTATTATAGCCAAGCTTGTCCCTCTGTATTCGGGTTTCCTTCCACAGTATCTTCCTTGTATCACAAAAATATAATAAAAATCCATTTAGCGTAGTTGGGGACTGGACTGGAAGAGCGCATCGGTCCACTATATCACCATCGCTGATCTATGGGCCGGCTGTCGAGCTATCGGTCTCAGCTCGAAGGTAAGAGCTGTGGCTCAAGAGTCGAAGACCGACTGCTTTCGGCTTTTTTTCTCTCTAAACGCGAATCAAAAAGATACTAAGAGATCAATCGAGCGATCAATTCCTGTTAGAAAGAGAGCGTACAATCTCAAATTTGGCTTCTTGAAGTCTGCACATTTGTCGGAGTCAGTCGGATCGAATATAACAAATAAGCTACTGACCCAATATTATTTGTGAAAGCTCACATACGCTGGTGGGATTATAAGTCATTGAAAAGTCAAATTATAATTTTTTTGTTTAGTGTAAGCCATTAGCTGATTGCTGATTAAGTTTTATGAACCATGGAATGAATTGTACAATTAAAACAGTGTACTGCCCTTGGGGAACCGGTCAAATTGTGAGATTGATGTCGGCAAAGAAAGCTATGGCGACTGTTTTTTGGAATACACGTGGCATAGTTTTACGCGATCACCTTAATAACAAAAAAACTTCAACCGAAAAATACTCTTCGAAGTATTTCGATCGTTTCAATGTCATACTGAGTACAAAATGGCCATTTCCAACAGGACATCGCATTGGTACACAAAATATAGTGAATTGGGATAAGTATGCACCTACTCTTCGGACTTGGCCCCATCTTATACTATGTTTATACACACCAAATTAACCATGAGTAACGCCCTTCGAAGTATACAAACTTTACTTTGTTAAGCCAACTAAGATAAATAATTTTCTCAATTGTATCTTTTCAGAAGCGTAGCATATTTTAAAGGGCATTATGCACAATAAATTTTGTGTGTATAAACGTAGTTATTGATTATCTTTTTCCAAAATTATTAAATAGGGGAAGTTAACTTCGGCTCGGCCAAAGTTTTTATACCCTTGCAGCCTCCAACCAAACTGAGAGGAATCATGGAAAAGTATAACAAACTAATAATTACAAAATTTGGAGGCGATACCATTTAAAACAAACAAGTTTTTCTCACTAGAATAAGTTTTTCGACCGATCGTTCCTATGACAGCTATATGCTATAGTCATCCGATCCGGCCTGTTCCAACAAATGGGCAGACTTCGTGCAAAGTTTGGGGAAGATAGCCTTCACTCTGACGGAGGAGATAGCATAGAAACAGACAGACGGACATAGCTAAATAAACTCAGCTCGTCGTGCTGATCAAGAATATATATACTTTATGTGGTCGGAGATGCTTCCTTCAATGCGTTACAAGCATTCGGACATTTTTATAATACCCTCTGCAAGGGTATACAAAATTACTTAGGGGCAAAAAAGATTTCAGTCTATTTGGAGGATCTTGACAAGTCGTATTTGAAAAGCATTAAAACAGTGCATTGCCTTAAGACAGGATTAGGTTGAAAAGAATTTTTAATAAGTTGCGTTTTCCTACTAAGACGCATGAGATAGTCACCAAAGGATTGGTAAATACCGAATGAACGAAAGTCAAGTGCTCATAGCTCAAGAAAGTTCGCTGCAGCAACACTGCTTTCTACAGTCGAGCTTGACCCACTTTCTCACTTGCTTATACTTACAATTTGGCACGGAAACTAATAAGGAGGGAAAAAAAAGGAAAGTTAACTTCAGCTTAGCCGAAGTTTTGTATACCCTTGCAGCCTCCATTAAAAACTAAAAAGTTTTTCTAACTAAGACTTCTTTTCGGACCTTACATTTCTATGGAAGCTATACTAAGTATATAGATGTCCCATTTCGACCAAACTTAGTGGAATAATAGAAAAGCATAACAAACTGTTAATTACGAAGTTTTGAGGCGCTCCTATTTAAAACAAAAAAGTTTTTCTCACTAGAACTTCCTTTTCGACCGATCATTCGTAATGCAGCTATATGCTATAGTCATCCGATTTTGACAAAACTGTGTTGAATTGTGTAAAAGTATATAAAATAAGTATATGCCAATGATAAGAACGTTTCTCTTGATAAGAACGTTTCTCTTAAAAATTTTTCTCACTAAAACTAGTTTTTCGATCAATCGTTCCTATGACAGGTATATACTATATTCATCCGATCCAGCCGGTTCCGACAAATGTGCAGCGTATAAGTACTAAAAGACTTCGAGCAAAGTTTGTTAAAATAGCTTTTAAGCTGACGCAGGAGATAGCATAGAAACAGGCAGACGGACGGACAGGGCTAAATCAAATCAGCTCGTCATCCTGATCAAGAATATATATACTTTTTGGCCGGAGATGCTTCCTTCTAAGCGTTACAAACATCTGGACAATTTAATAGGGTATAATTATGAAGGAAATTAAACTTCTAATTAGAATATTCCACGAGCAAATTGAGCCATAACGCTGTTCTCATTTAAGTAAAATTAACCATCGATTTAATGTTGATTCCAATTCTAATATTAAACCCTTATAAATCCCCTCCTGTTTATACTAAAATTCTGAAAGGCCTTATTTTTGGCTGAGTGCAGCTCTTCGTGGAAGCTCTTTCGTACAAAGAGAACAAGTTTGGCAAGCTCATTAGAAAGCAGCTGCCAGTCCCAGACGCCAGCTTAAGCCGAGGCGTTGGAGCTTGGGTTGCAGCTAGTTTACGCTGGGCAGCCGTAGCGTGCGGAACGACCAAGCTCAGTTGAGAAAACAAAACCCCAACCGAGTGTGCGTGTATGGAATAGTGTCAACGTCAACGCCAAAGACAACAATTGGAAATCGCAGTGAAATCTATCTGATTTGAATTTCAATAAGCGTTTACCTTTTGTAAACATAAAATGAAGCAACTTCCAGTTAAGGCCTGGCAGCAGCTTAAAGCCTCAGGCTCAGTAGATAATCTAAGGCGAGAAATCTCAAAAATATCTCGCCAAAATTCCACAGGAGCAGCTGCTACTGCTTGTCCACATCTGCTACAACAAGAGGATGGTACACCACAAATTCATTCCACAGCAGAATGGCAAAATGCCTTGCCCTACAATGACATACCAGGACCCAAACCACTACCCATACTGGGCAATACCTGGCGGTGAGTAATTGACCCACTTTGTATAATTGGGGATGGACGATGATGATGTTAAAAGCACGCAAGTGCAATCATATCACTGACCAAAAACCTAAACGGGTTTTTCACACACTTCTGAAGTGTTTAACAACCACTTGAAAAATGATGATTTTGAATGATTCTCGTTTCACACCTTCGCTTACCTATCGCAAAATCGTCTTCCACTTGGCGGCACGTCATCTTGTTCATTAGCGTTCAATTAGCTACCAAATTCAAGGTCATCTATTTAGATGAGTTGTGTGAATTTGTGGAACAATTTTTTGCATTAGCATTGTTGACACTTGGCATGGTTTATCCTTCACAGTTTGATGCCCATCATTGGTCAATACACCATCTCTGATGTGGCCAAAATCTCCTCATTACTGCACGAGCGTTATGGCCGAATTGTGCGCTTTAGCGGTCTTATAGGACGACCCGATCTACTGTTTATTTACGATGCCGATGAAATTGAAAAGGTAAGCTTGGAGCCACTAAACGGAACCGGGAGTTAACGCTTGGCTGACTCCATCAAGAGGCAGCAAAGCATTACAACAATTTCTGGTGCAAAATGCTTCAATGTCAATCACATGGTTTCCTCAATTTGGATTTTTTTTCTCAGTGTTATCGCAGTGAGGGACCTACCCCCTTTCGACCCTCGATGCCCAGTCTTGTCAAATACAAAAGCGTGGTGCGCAAGGATTTCTTTGGCGAACTGGGCGGTGTTGTTGGAGTGTAAGTGTGTGTGCGTAACATAATTATAGATGCAACCATTGCCGATATTTTCAGTCATGGTGAACCTTGGCGTCAGTTTCGTTCGCGTGTTCAGAAGCCAGTGCTACAGCTTTCGACCATCAGACGCTATTTACAGCCGCTGGAGGTTATAACCGAAGATTTTTTATTACGTTGTGAGCAGTTGTTGGATGAACAACAAGAGCTGCCCGAGGATTTTGATAATGAAATACACAAATGGTCACTGGAATGTAAGTTAAAGGAGATACTTTAACCAAGGGACTAGGAGAACCTCATCCCAAATCGCATCCCTCTTCTTAGAAAAAGGTTCAGTTAAAAAATGGTTTGAATCCACACGATTAGAAACTTGTCTCTTCGTTCTGCCCTACAGTTTTAAGGATATTTTCCATGGAAAACAAAAAAGTTTTTCTAACTAAGACTACATTTCAGACTATACTTTTCTATGACAGCTATACTTTATATATGTCCGATTTCGACCAAATTTGGTATATGCTAATGACATCCTTAAACTTATCATTATATCGTCAAGATGCTTCCTTACGTTACGGACATCCCAATTATAAACCAAGAAAAAACAAGACCTTCAGCGAGGCTTTATATTCAATATTGCCCTAAGAAGAGAACTTATAAAAATTAATTTGAATATCCAACACTATTTTCAACATTCGTTCATAATATTTTAACTCTTATTTCAAAGGTCTTCGTTTCCTAAGTACATTTCACTGCTGATAGCTTTATGCAAAAGTCGAAATATTATTTTCCAGAATTTTTTGAAATTCTTGGTTACTGCACATTAATTGTGCAGATGGCGAAGCTTTTGGTGTTTACTGTCAAAACTATCATCGACCTGCGCAGCTGCAGTCAATGTGAATAGGAAAAGTTTTTGTATCATGCAGCAATAAATTTATTGTAAATCGTGGATGTGTATAGATTTGTAAAATAAAACATGAATAACTGTAAAGTACAGTATACACAGTATAGGTTTCATATTGGGCCCAGTCATAAAGGTACACACAGGCCACCTCGTATAAAACTAATCGGAAATGGCTGCAGCAGGGAACAATTGGAATTAAACTGGTTGCAAATGGCTGCTGTTAGGGACAATTGACCTTTTCCTATGACATGCCTGTGTAAAATGGACGACTTCAATACATTGATTTGGATACGAAGTGCAACCAGTTGCGAGTTTTTAGAGACTGGTATTAAACTGGACACTTTCTCTGCAGTGTAAAAACACCAGAACAAACTCCCTCTCTCTCTCTCCCATTTGTGTCCGCAGCGCTGTTTCAGCATATGTCAAAGAATCATACACGTTCATTCTTATTCTAATCAATCGCTGTAGGGCAGAACGATCAGACATCCGAATTGATTGGTATGAAATAGTGATGTCGGATGTTTCAAAAATATCAATATCGATATTTTTGGCGATATTGAAAAAGTATCATTTCGATATAAATATTTTAGAGTAAAAAATTTTGATATCGATATTTTCACAAAATGTGTCAATTTGACTTTATGTCTCTACAATAAGCAGGATTATTGAGGTAATTAAGGTGTCGTTTGACGTATAAAAAATACATTCTAAAAAAATGGCATTAAATGAATTTGTATAAGTTTAAGAAATGATATATATTTTATTTCATTTATAAAAGGAACTTCTGGAAACTCTATGTTTTAATATTAATGGGACTAAGTAAAAGCAACTTCTCTTAGAAACATAAAAAGTAAACAAATTATTATGTTTATTACGTTGATTTCAAATTTGATTAAGATCATTGAATCATCATAGTCTAGCAATATTTTTTGTTTTTAAGTAATTTGTTTTTAAATTCATTTTTCAGTATAGAGCTTTAGAGCTGAAATATGTGGTATAACATTCTCTGTTGAATTTTCTGGTTGATTATTGAACTATAATGAAACCTCGACCTTGAGCCTGCTAACATTCACTTTGACTAAAATCAAAACAAGTCGTTAAACCCATATTCAGGTATAACATAACCAAAAAAACATATATTCCTAAATCCACGAAACGCAAGAAATTCTGCTTTTACCAATAATCGTTAGACAAAAATTTTACAAAGGCGCGTTGAGTTATATGTATGCTCATCGGTTATTCGACTTTTGTTGTCAGAAACCCCACTTTTTATTGCCGAAGCCAAACGCTCCGATGGCACTGAGCTTCCAGGTGTAATAAGATATGCCAGTGCCAAGTCTGAAAGCACTGGAAATGCAACTGTCCTTTCCATCCAGAAATTAATGGGGTAAAGTAAAATATAAATCCAATAACTCTAATGGCTGCTTCGGTTGAATTTCCGTTTAAGGAAATTCGCCGATTTGAAATATAAATTGTATGATTTGCATTTGCGCTTCCAGAGATTGAGCATGTCCGATCCTGCCTATGACTTTTTTCTATAGACAAATGTACAAACATTCGTAAATACATGCACATATTTATGTACAATATCAGTACATTTTATATGCATTATGAAATAAGTATGCACAATATACACACATGCATAAAAAGCCGCCAATTCACAGACAAATGATCATTTATTCGCGAAAGTCTATATTATTTATACTTTCGTTTACCGTTTTAGGTTTGCATTTCAGCCAAGCATCTCTATGCTTTGCTTTTAATTGCGTCTTTATGTTTGTCGAATTGCCACTGGCCACTGGTAATAGTTTTTTTTTACACAATTTGCATTGTGATTTTTGTGCATCGACTTTTATAAAATACGTTTTAAGCATTTTTTTGTTCGTCAGAAAAACTCAAGAAACAGTTGATCGCAGCTGAAAAAATCGCCAAAAAATATTCGATATCCGATATATCGCGTCGGAAAAATATTCGATAGCGATATATCGAATTTTTGAACCAAAATATCGATATTCGATATTATTTTCGAAGTATGTATTCCTAAGTATGATTAAGTATGATTAAAACTCAACGACGTACATGTGTGTATATGAACAATTTGAACTGTTGAACGCAAAGGCAACTTGATTCGGGTGTTGATTATTTATGAACGTTTTGCAATCACCCGAAGCTGTTCTCTGATGGGAACCCTTTGTCTCAAAAAAATGGTAGCAAATAGAATCTGATTTGTTAGTATACGTACTTTGGTGCCCTTCCTAGAACTAGAAGAAGCCAATTCTTAATATTTTGAAGCCATAAACCAAAGCTCGAACCAAACAATTGGCTTGAAACCGATTCACTTACCGAACCTATTGCTTTATAAAAGAATTTAAACCTTTTCACCGAATCTTTTGAGGAACTTCGTAGGTTTTTAGCCTTGATTACATTTACACATCTACTTCTCTCTCCCTCAGGCATTGGTCGAGTGGCCTTGGATACCCGTTTGGGTTGTCTGGAGCCCAATCTTAGGCCCGATTCGGAGCCTCAACAGATTATTGATGCAGCCAAGTATGCCCTACGTAATGTTGCCACTCTGGAGTTGAAGGCTCCCTTCTGGCGCTATGTGCCCACACCGCTCTGGACACGCTATGTCAAGAACATGAATTTCTTTGTGGGGTAGGTTTAACAGACATTTGTTTAAACAATTGGTAGGCTCATATCTTATATAGGGTGTGCATGAAGTATATACAAACTGCCACAGAGAATCTGAAGACCCAAGATCCCAGTCAACGTAACGGTGAGCCTTCGCTGGTGGAGAAAGTGATACTTGCGGAGAAGGATGAGAAAATAGCCACAATTATGGCTCTGGACTTAATACTTGTGGGCATTGACACCGTAAGTAGCAAAGTTTTAAGTTAAATAAACTTACCCTATGCAAATCTTTATAGATATCCATGGCCGTATGTTCCATGCTGTATCAGCTGGCCACTCGCCCCGAGGAGCAAGAAAAAATCCATATGGAGCTAAAACGTTTGCTGCCAAATCCAAACACACCTCTAACCATTCCCTTACTCGACCAAATGCATCAGCTGAAAGCCTTCATCAAGGAAGTATTCCGCATGTACAGCACTGTGATTGGTAATGGTCGCACTTTGCAGGAGGATAGCGTTATATGTGGCTACCAGGTTCCCAAGGGAGTACAAGCCGTGTTTCCCACCATTGTTACCGGCAACATGGAGGAGTATGTAACAGACGCAGCCACATTTAAGCCGGAACGTTGGTTGAAACCCCATCAAGGTGGCGTCCCTGGCAAACTGCATCCGTTTGCATCTCTGCCCTATGGGTATGGAGCGCGAATGTGCCTGGGACGACGATTTGCCGACTTGGAAATGCAAATTCTTTTGGCCAAACTGTTGCGCAACTACAAATTGGAATACAATCATAAGCCCTTGGACTATGCCGTGACCTTTATGTATGCACCAGAGGGACCACTGCGCTTTAAAATGACACGCATTTAGCTTAAGATCATTTAAGTTTCGATTTTATAAAGATTTTTAAACCAACTCTACTTTCGTTTCCACATGCTGTACCAGTTCTTCACTGTTTTCATACTCTTATCGGCATCCGCCTTGCTCTCGCCACTTAGCTCGTAGATGATGTCCGATTTGTATGAATCGCGCGCCTCCTCCAGGATGGTGCCAAAGATTTCACATTCAATATTCGACTTGAGCTTCTTCTCATTGTAGTTCCGATCCTTGAGACGATCGTAGAGTATGGTGTTGGGGCAGGTCACCACAAAGACGGCCTGGAACCAACGTTCGGGAAAGAAGTCGCAGCCATGATACTCCACTATGTTGCCGCCCTCAGCCAACAGAGGTTCCAGGTGATCCATGAGCTGTACATATGTAAAAGGAGATGTGCTTTAGGAAACTTTTCATATGGCAGCAAGACTCACCTTGTCTTCATCCAAAATGGGACAATCGTACTCTTCATCGTACTCCTCTATGAAGTTTAGTTCTTTGGCTATTTTTGAACAATCCAGCCAGTTGAACTTCAACTGCGAGGCCAAACGTTCGCATAAATACGATTTGCCAGCTCCCGGTGTGCCGGTAATTAATAAATTTGGTTTAGCATCCGCCGCAGACATTTTGCTTTGTTTTTTTTTTTTTTGGCTTGTGCGTCGAAACTGGCCGCTTGATTTTACTTTGTGTCGAAACGAATGAAAACATGTGTAATGCAAAAATGTACTAACGCGTTATGCAGAGGTATCGTTTCGATACTTTTGAGTATTTATTGTAAAAAGCCCACTACACAGCGAAAAATTAGTGGGCACTCAAGTTAGAGAGAATGAATATAGAAGACAAAAAATGCAATAAATTTCTAAATTAAGCAGTTTAATAAATTTAAGAATAATCCGAATATTTAATGTGTTGTTAAAGTTTTTAGCTTGTTGAAAAATGTAAATTCGAAAGAATACATAAAAATACGATGTTATTATAATATGCTGAAAAATGCTAAATTAATGAATTAATTACAACAAATTTTAAATTTTCTATAATCAATCTACTTTGCACTATATAAATTTTTTTTACAAAAAGCGGGAAAATTTTGAATTGTCCAGAACAGGGACGTGTGCTCAAAAAATTATAAAAAAAAACCTTCGATGGACCGCGAATTATGAAGAATTATCATGTCAGTTAGACCAAACACATCAAGTTGTATTTTGCTATTGGTCTGTTTTATGAACCTCTAAACGCTATAGCATTTAAATTCTAGTGGTAAGTCGTCCCAAAATTGCTATTATTAATTATTTATTTGACATTTGGAGAAAAGTACATTCATAAATTTGGTGCAGAAACAGCAAATTTCAAAATTGATTTAAAAAGAAACCATAGAAGTCCTCTGCGAGCACAGGTCCCTGCTCTAGAAAATTACAAAAAAATTAACTAAAATATACAGGTCAGGTCAGGCTAGACCTTTTAATGAACTACACAATAAGCTCTTTAGATCAACAAAAAATCGTTACTTCTGGGAGATTAGAAAAAGTCTCTTCGGAGCGATAAAAAAGCCATAAGAAAAATATAAACAAAAAAAAATGCTGTGTAAAAAAAAGGGTTTCCTCCTGGATATAAGAGAGAGTGATTCTTCCGTTAACGTTAAAAGAAAGTTCTGAAAAACTACGAATTATATAAATTTCTATAAACTTCAGACTTACACTGGGATTCGAAATCGGGGCCCTCGGACTAAACACGATTGGAAGGCCGTCTCCACCAGTTGCACTAACAAGCAAACGAACAAATGCCTCGTGAGAGAACAAAAAGCCGAAAGCAAGCGGCGTGAGAGAGCAAGCCGCCGATCAGGCTATTTATAGAACACACGTATTCTCTCTATGCGTGTATCTGCTGCGACGCCGGTAGAATTTTGAGTTCCTATCCCGTGGGATAGGCTTTTGTCGTTTTGTGCAGTACTGCTCTAGAATCTAACTTATGGGTTATCAAAGTTAAGATTTGTGAAAAAATCAATTTATATTACTTTAACACCTTTTTTATTTTTTTGATTATTTTGTAATGTGTACCAGAGGTACACAGAGTATATTAAGTTTGGGCAAACAAGTCCGCCTGTCTGTCCGTATGAACGCACAGATCTCAGAGATGGTAAGAGATAGAGATTTGACAAGTATGGGACAAAAACTTCTTATCCTTGCACGCAGATCAAGTTTATTTTCAATTTTTGCCACGCCCCTCCCGCCCCCGCAAATTGGTAAAAACGTCATATCTCCCACAGTTTTATAGATAGAATAGTAAAGATCGGATGAACGATAGTCGAGTTATAAGGAAAACAAATAATTATGGGCAGCACCGGTCGCAACGGTAATGGACAGCTCTTGACAGGTACAGAGTATGTTATAGTCGGGCATGACCGACTTTCTTTCTTGTTTCTCATATTTTGTTCTTATTAATATGTATTTCAGTTGTTAGCAGTTTAGAGTTAAAAAATAAAACATAGCCGAATTAATAACTATTTTAATGTTATAGTCAATTGTTTTTTTTTTTAATTTTTCAAGTTTAGCCTATTCACTCTGTCTTTCTCCGTCTTGTCCTTGTGCCCTACGCAGTCGCTCTTCTACTTCTCCTTTATTTTTTGAATTCCTCTTTGACTGGCAGAACTTATAGATGCGTGTGCTTGTATTGTATCTCTACAGCTCTCACTGCACTCCGTTTGAAAAGTTCATTTGAATTGCAGCGTTTGAGAGCGTAGGTCGGTCCCTCTGCACTGGCCATGCCGAATAAAACCAAATTAAAACAGGAAACTGAAGCTGAGTTAGAACCTAAACAGGAGCCGGAGCGACGTCATGTCCCTTACATACTAAATGGCGAACTTTACCGCATTGAGAGTCAGGTGGGCGATATTTCTAGAAATATGTAGAATTATTTCTAGAAATATGTAGAAATATTTCAGGTGGGCGATAATGTGACGGTGAAGTGCTGCTTTTGTCCGCCGGATCGGATTTATCGCGGCAGTGTGCGCTCCACAGGGAACTTTCATATGCATATCAAGGTAAGCAGAGCGGTTAATAAAATATGGAAGCGGGCCATTTTAACTTCTTATACAATCCTGGACAGCGTCGTCATGCATGTTTGCTGGGAAAATTGCATGAAATGAAGGTGGCTGCTTTGGAGGAGCGTCGTGATCGCCTTTTGAAGAATCGTCGCCCCGGTAAAACACGCAAAAAGTCGACACTGAGTGAAGCGGCAGAGTTAGCTCCAGTGGAAGAGACAGCCAAGAGTCATGAGTTAAAAATTAAAACGGTATTTCAGCGACACAAACAAGAGCATAACGAACAACAGGGGCAGGGAGGGGCGGCCGCTGCGTCTGCGACTTTAAGAACTGTAAGTGAGAGCGAGCGAGATGCTAAATGCTAAGCAAAGTGCCGTTATGCTTTGCACACACATATACATACATGCGCAGTTTATCTCAATGAAAAGTATGTAACTTCTGTTTTCAGTCCGTTTCGGTGGATTGCAAGAGCGAAATTTCTATGCCAGACAAGGAGAACGACAACAACAAGAACAAGCCCCACGTGAAGCAACTGCTGCAGGATGTACGTAATGTGAGTAATAAGTTGTCAATTGCTTAACTTTTTTAATTTCTTTTCCCTCTTCCCCCTGACAGTTGCCCAATCTGAATCCCGGCACGGTAGAGCCATTTTTGGGCAATCAAGTCCAAAGCATGACTACTATGGTGTCCGTCCCAACAGTCTCGCTTCTGGCTCACTTCAAGCCCGAACAATTTCAGACTTTGCCCGAACAACCCGAAGCCATTGATCTCAGCACCAACTCCTCCAGAAACAGCAGTTCCTTTTCGCGTGATGAATTCCACAGCTCGTGTGCCCATGCCCTGGAGGAGAACATGCCAACTATGGCTCGCTCGCAGGACTTGTCGCTGGTCCATTATATAGGCGACGTCACTCTTCCCCCCCGGGATATCATGCAGCGCTTAGATCGCACTTTGGGCGACATCAGACAAGAGCTAAATGCGCGCAATCAAATCGAGCAGAAACGTTTGCTTCTGGAGGCGGCCAAATTTAAATATCTTCATCCGAGCTTCCATTTTGAATAAAATATTTGTTGGTATTTCTTACCATTTTCCATTCTATTTGTTTGTATTTCCCGCTTTTGAAGAGATGGTCACACTGTGCCAGCTTCTTTTTGTTCTCTTGATTGTTGTAATTGTCTGCAAAAAGTTTTATTATTGACAATGAGCGATAAGACGCGATTAATTGAAGTGAATGACAGCGATTCCACGGAAGATGATGAGCCAATGCTTCAGAAATTGAATGTCTCCAAGGCCTTGGCAAAGGATGAAGAAAACCATGAAGACCAGCCGGCGGCGTCAACAAGTGCAAATGGGCATTTGGGGGACTTCCACGAATTTGGCTTGGGTCCGCCCACAAGAGTGGACTACGCCCCATTGGGTCACAGTGTAAGTCTGCCACTTGAATGAATCTTCTGATTTAACGACTTTATCAATGGACCCCAACCGACCGGACTGATATTGAATTTCTATTAATGCTTCCAGTCAGCGGCTAGGGCAACGCCGGCAGCTGACAATGAACCGGAGCCCATTTTTCATGTACGCTCACGTACAGCCATCGTTTCCAGGCCCAACTATGAGGTGACGGTCTTCGGCTGTACTGCAAGTGTGCAAATTTATTTCATCACTCCCATCCCATTGTAGAGCCTGGACTATGAGGTGTGTGAGAATACCCTGTTCCAAGATGAGCAACGCAAGAGTTTAAGTCAACGTTTCTCGCTAAGAAAGGACATCATACGCTGGATCATCTTCATACAGATTGGCATTTTTACGGCTCTGATTGCTTGCAGCATAGACATCCTCATTGAAGAACTGTCCAGGCGCAAATACGAATTTCTCAAAGAAGGTGCGCTGACCTCCAGTGAACTTGAGCTCTTTGTTAACTTTTTGTTCTCTCATTTTAGCCGTGGAACAAAATGTGCCCATGTCAGACAGAGCCAGCGGAGATCTGGTCATGCCCTTTCTCTATTGGTTACTCTTGAGCATAGTTCCAGTGGCCATAGGAGCGTCTATGGTGACCTATATAGAACCCATTACCGCGGGTAGTGGCATACCGCAGGTAAAGAGCTATTTGAATGGCGTCAAGATTCCCAGAATTGTGCGTATTAAAACGCTGGCAGTAAAAGCCATTGGCGTCATCACCTCGGTGGTGGGTGGACTTGCCGGAGGCAAGGAGGGACCTATGATTCATGCCGGTGCTGTGGTAGCTGCTGGCATTTCCCAAGGAAAAAGCACCACATTTGTAAAGGACTTTCGCGTTTTCAAAGCATTTCGCGACGATCACGAGAAGCGCGATTTTGTCCTGGGAGGCGCGGCGGCAGGAGTGACGGCTGCTTTTGGAGCACCCATTGGTGGCATGCTGTTCTCATTGGAAGAGGCAGCTAGTTTCTGGAATCAGAAATTGATTTGGCGCACTTTGGTAGCCTCCATCATTAGCTCCTTCACCCTGAACATTGTTATGTCCGCCTATCATGGCCTGAAGAATTTCACTTTCACGGGCCTTTTCAATTTGGGTAAATTCGATCAGCCGCTGACCTTTGAATACTTTGAGTTGCCCATCTTCATGCTGCTGGGTGTTACGGGAGGTCTGCTGGGAGCCACTTGGAACATGATAAATACAAAAATTAATGGATTTCGAAAACGTTACATTCCCTGGAAGATTGGCAAAGTGCTGGAGGCCGTTCACATAGCCATGTTGGGTGTAACTCTGGCTTGTGCCATGATATATTTCATCAATGATTGCCGTCCACTAGGAAATGATCCAACCGTGCACCCGGTACAGTTATTTTGCGAGGACAATCAGTATAATGCAGTCGCTGCATTATTTTTTCAAACTCCAGAGGCCTCAGTTAGAGCACTATTTCATGATCCACCAGGTGAGTAAAGGGATAAAGCGCAGGAGCAGCTAATTGGTTTACAATAAAAAAATCAATCCAAACGGGATTACATTAATCCGAAACAGGATTGAAAACAGGGTAATCCCGGATATTCTTAAGCCGACCCGAAAAAGGATTGATTTGATCCCACTTTTTTCAATCCTGAAAAGATCAAATTTATCCCGCGGTAGTCCCATAAAGATAGTATGCACATTTGGAATGAAATAGTTCGAAAGGATTAGGCCAAGCCTTAAAAGAAGAATATCCCGTAAATCGAGATTGAATTTTTAAGCTCGTGCCGGGATAACTCTTAGAAGAAAAAAATGGATTTTATCTCGCCGTTTTTTTTTCTGTGTACTTACTCTTTCCACAGGCTCGCACAAAATCCTTACCTTGGCCATGTTTACCATAATCTATTATATATTATCCTGTGCCACATTTGGACTGAATGTCTCCTTGGGAGTTTTTATACCGACTGCGCTGGTGGGAGCCGCCTGGGGACGTCTGGTGGCCATGCTTTTATTCTATGTGTTTCCCGAAGCCGTAAGTTTTGGTTCTGTTCAACTTCACCATTCTCTAATGATAACATTTCAGAATTTCTTACATCCGGGAAAATATGCTTTAATTGGAGCTGCTGCCAACCTGGGTGGAGTTCTTCGCATGACCATCAGCTTGTCGGTTATTTTAATGGAAACCACTGGCGTGGAAACGTCCTTCTTCTTTCCACTTATCATAGCCCTGGTCAGTGCCAAATGGGTGGGCGATTATTTCAATGAAGGCATTTATGATACCCAAATTGAGGTTAATCATGTTCCCGTATTGCCCTGGGAGCCACTACCACAATATAAGGGATTGACAGCGATGGAAATATTGAGCAAGCCGGTAATCTGCATTAAGCTAAGGGATAGCGCACATTATATATACAATGTGCTTAACAACTGCAATCACAATGGCTTCCCTGTGGTGGATGATGTGCTGAATGTAAGTTGCGAAGATTGAGTTCAAGGGAATCTTTCCTTTAATTATATTTTTTGACAGAATAAACGCTCCGAGGGTAGAGTTTGCGGAATTATTTTGCGGTCACAGTTGATTGTGATTTTGCTAAAATCTTTGTATGTGGAGAACAAACGATTTTGGTTACCGGATACATCCATACAAACATTTAGAGATGTCTATCCTAGATTTCCGTCAATTAAGGTAAGCTATAAATGTAGTCACCAAATAGTCACAAATTTGTATTTAAATGCTTCTAAAACTTAACAAGCTTTACAAGAAATCTTTTATCAAAGTAAAGAATGGAGGGATAAAGAATGATAAGACACAGTTGCAATCAATTTTTACGCATTGCTGGAAGAACACCGTTGTTTTTAGTAAAAAAGCTCGTAATATCGGCCTGCAGGCGTTTCATATTTATAAGACACATTTTTTAAGCGTCAGCTGGAATTGCCCGGAAATCAAGTTTATTAAAAATTTTGGTGAAATTAACGATAACATGGCACATGCAAACCGTTGAACAGATGAGAAAAAAAGTTATGATTTATTCATTCATAGAAACTGACCTAAGTGTTCCATTAATTGGACGTAAAACGAGTATAATCACCAGTTGCCATCACCACAATCCATCAAATTAAAGAATTTAATGCTTTTCTGGGCGTAAACCAAAATGTTCTAATCGGAATAAGCATCGAATTTTACAGAAAGCGCCGAATTCAACAGCTGACTCTAGTGTTGGGTAAATGTTGTTCATTTCACTGAACATGTTCCCTTGTTCTTTCTTTCAAAGTGAGTCAACTCACTCAAATTGTTAGTTGTTCTTGTTCAGTTGTTCTTGTTCACTTGTTCTTGTTCAGTTGTCCTTATTCAGTTGTTCAGCTGTTCAGTGTTGGTTTGAATTATAGGCTGTTTCGATGAATCTGTGATGTTCCAATTGTTCACCAGTTCTTCACCTGGGAATTGTGACGATTAGCGATCATTCAAACTAATTTTAATCCTTCGTTGCTGGTCACTCTGCGGAATGTTGCCTATTTGTTAGCCATCTCTAAATGGTTGCCACGCCAGAATGTTGCTTACATTGAACAATGAGACAGGCGGACAAAAAACAGCTGGTGAGTCACCAAATTGAGTGAACAGCAGCAGCCGAACAAGAGCAAGTGACCAACTCTGACTGAACAACTCGCAGAAAGAAAGTGAGTGAACAAGAAAAAATGAACAACTCTGACTGAACAGGATTAACTCACAGGGCAAGAGCGAGTGAAAAATAACAACTAAAGAAGTGAACAACTGATCAAGTTAACAAGAACAAGTGAACAACTGAACAATAACAACTGACCAAGTGACCAACTGAACAAGCACAACTGATCAAGTGAACAACTGAACAACTCTAACTGAACAAAAATGAACAATTAATGATGAACGTGTTCACTTGCTCAGTTTAGTAAACAACTCAATTTTGTTCACTCACTCATGAACAATATAAAAACGGCATACTTTTTTGCGCCGCATGCGCTGCTTGCTAACATAATGTGGAAATGTTCACATTAATGTTAATGCTCTGTTAAATAACATAAGGGAAGACTATACAATTTTAATTTCCCTGAGTAACGGGTATATCGGAAGGAAAAAATCATCGTATGGTATAATTTTGAAACGGTTGTAATATGTAATTTTTCACGGAAACAAAAAAATAAAAAAAAGGAACATAAAGGATGCACATCTGAAAAAAAAAATTATTTTTTAAAAAACTGCTTTGGTATAAGCGATAGAAACTCACTGATGTGTTGGCTGGGGGCCATCGAAACAGTCCATATGTACACAATCTTTGTTGGTTTAGTTGATTATTGAATTATAATCACTCCTTGAATTTGAGACGTCTAGCAATCACTTTGACTTAAATCAAAATAGGTCGCTAAAATTCTATAAAATTCAGAAACCTAAACATGTCTTATAAATACGCAACACCTTACTTATATATCGAGTCTGAGAACTTTGATTATCATGAATAATACTACGAAACAAAATTTTGACCAACCCTAATTGACAGTTGATCCCCATGTAAAGTAGTCCGCTGATTCCGAAAATGGTATCAACTTTTTCCGAAAGTATGTGGCTATTATCTTTGGTTGTAAAAACTGTGAATAGAATTAGTGAAAATATACTTTCCAAAAAGTGTTGTTTGTTAAAATTGATCGAAATTTGGCGGAGTAATAAAAGGCGAACGTTTAAATTTCATAAAAATGTTTCTTTTTTGGTCAAATGTCTAAATATTTTATTTCGACATGATAGACTGTTTAATTACAAACATTTTTTACCTACGGTCATTAGGATGGAATATTAAATAGCGATGTTATGCAAGGTTTTGTAAACATTCCCTGTTGCTCAGTACTACTGCAAGGAGGAAAAGTTTTGCTATTGTAAACACGTAGATTTGTTCCGAGAATTCGCCTTGTGTCGCGACGCAATCGTTGCTACTGAATTTGAGTGCAATTTTCGCGCTGCGATGTGATGGTTTTTTTTTCCTTCCCCTGGTTTAGATTATCATGAAGAGGGGCAGATAGACGGATGGTATAAAGAACGAAACATCCACAAAAACGCGAAGAGCTATAGTTTTCCATTTCTTACTTTGAGAATCTCTGTTAGGCGAAGCGGTGCTGCCTTTAACACATTTTGCACTACAATGCCTGTCCCTGATGGATGAGGACCAAATTTGGGCAATCGTCTCTTTATCTTTACCCCAGCAACTACCTTCTTTTGCTTTCAGATCCCTGATGTAAAAACCATAAACAATATTATACCCCTACTCTCTTCTTTTCTTTTAGAGCGTACGAAAATTGGATGAGAAAATCAATTACACCGTCGACTTGTCCATGTTTATGAATCCCTCGCCAGTGCGCGTCAATACGGTAAGTCTTTAGGATGAATACTTTTTTTCCAAGTAAAATAATTGATTCATTTCCACCACCAGCACGATTCAGTGCCAAAGATCTTTACAATTTTCCGCGCCTTGGGATTGCGTCATCTGCTGGTGATCAACAATGAGAATCGCATAACAGGCATTATTACGCGACGTGATTTTATCTACAAATGATTCTTACTTTAGTATTTTAACATAATAGTTATCCATAATCTCTTTGAGAATTACTGTAAATGTTTTGTATCTCGTTTTATCGTTTTAAATAAAAAATGTCATTTCACTTTTGATAAACTTGATGCATTTTTAATTTGCCCATAATTGGCTTTTCTTTTTGTGTTTTTGTTATTACAACTTAAGTTTATAATCTAAATCTTATCCTACATAATCAATAGTATTCACAAGGAATTGTACAAGGTTTTGTGTGTTTGTTGTTTGTTGTATAAAAAGTACGTTACATTTAGGTAAAAGTAAAGTTTTCTGCTTTCCGTAAAATTTTAAACACTAAAACAGATCTTGACTCTTATTCTGGACTTTAGGACTTAGGACTAAGAAATAATACGCTAAGACTAAATGTTTAGGCCAAGAGATGGATGTTTGGGGGTGTGTTTGCCCATAAAATTCTTATTAGGAGCAAAATACGCCTATAAATTAAATGACTTTTTGTACAAAGTGATAGAAAAAAGGAGCTTTCAATGCCACGCTGGTCCAGAAACTGGTATCACAATTAAACGGGCAACTTTCAACTTATCGTCATGTAAAGGCTTCGGTCCAAGCCCTTGCCGGTTAGCTTTCCATGGGCCGCACTTGCTGCAAAGCCTCGGCGGCATTGGTGGCAGCAGCTGCAGCTGCTGCACTATTGCAATGTTGTTGTTGTTGTTGAGGCGGTGGATTCTGATGGGAGGTGGTTGTTGTGTCAGCTGTTAAAATGCTGCCGCTGTTGCTACTGTTGGGTAAGGCGGAGTGAGTGGTTACAGTTGCGTTGGCGGCCACGACTGAGGGCAGAGCTGATGCTGCTGTGCTTGCTCCTGGCATGGCTGGTGCAGGCGTGGCTGCTGCTGGAATCACTTTGTATCTCGTGTATATGCGATACGGCGTCTTTGTCGTATCCTTCTGCTGCAAAGATTTCGTCTTGCACGAGGCTCCCCAGCCGCTGGCATTGATTTGCTCCGCGGTCTTGCCCAGCAGCCAGTCCGTGCAATGCTGCTGCTGTGGCTCGCTGACATGCTGCTGCAGCCATTTACTGACATAACTTTGGAAGCGTGCATACTTGGTCTGGGTGACACGGCAATGACTCTGTGGGGAATAGAACGAATTATGAGAAATCTGTTTTTTAATCATTTTCCATCGAAGAAAACTCACTTTTTTGGCACGACGCACCGCACCGTACTTGAGTAGCTTGAGATTCTTGCTGGTAACAAAACAGCGGCCATTGCTGGCATTTGTAGTGATCTCGTCGCGATCATTGAAGGCATATTGCTCGGCCAGGCCCACCTGAGGTGTGCCCAATCTTTCGGGCAGTCGTTTACTCCAACTATTGTTGTTGTTATTGTTATTATTATTATTTGTGGCATCGCTTGAACTTGGGGACTCAACAGCAGCAGCTGTCGCTCCGGTGGTTCTTGCTGTTGTCGTCTTGTTGGCATGCTGTTCACCCAGACGCTTCTGTTCAAACAATTGACGCACTTGTTCTTCATGCAGCTGCGACCGGCGCTTGTTGCGCAGCAAAAAACGCGCCTTGCGTGCCCCACCACGTGAATGCTGCAATGAGAATCGAGTTGACCAATTTAGTTTAGCTTTTCATCAAATTAAACAATGGGGGACTGGAGACTAGCATGCTTTCCATTTGATTTAAGAGTTTAGTACCAGGCCAAAAACAAAGTCACACGCACACACACAACAATAACAACAAACTTGAAAACGAACAAAATCAAAACTTGAGGGGCAGGCGAATCTTACCCCTTGTGGGTATGGGCGCTTGCGTTTAATCTAATAAAACAGAAAAAATAGTGTCAAAATAATTATAATTGGGATTAACTTACCTTGGCTTACAACTTAAATTCAGTCGAGTTTAACCTGCTAAACTGGAATTTACTACAACTTGTGCGCTCTGCTTCGTTTCCTAGTTTAGGTTAGACACTTGGAGTACATTTTAAGCACTTCAATATGGAAATGGGTTTTGTCTGGAACTGCTGTGTGCCATGTGCTGTAAACCACCAATTCCGCATTAGTACTACAATTTATTTTATTTCTGGTTTGCCTCGTCCAGCGCATTATTTATAGCTTTCCCCAGTTGTATATTATACTCTCAATTGATTCTACTTTATCTTTTACTTTGGCCAAATTTGGTCCCAAATCGCAGAACTTTTTGCGAAAGTGAAAATGGGAACAAGGCCTAGTGGCACTTGCGCGTGCCTGGACATGCAGTGTCTAGCTGAGGCAATGACCAACAATATCCAGGCTGCCTTAGATATTGTTAAGAGGAAGCTTTCTATAGTAGGTTGTAGCAGCATAAACAGGAACAAATTTGATTTTGCAAATTAAAGAAATCATGAATTTCATAGCATAAACGTAGTATATGAATTTGCCGTCAATTCATGAAATGCCGAGGCGCAGCCAACTTAAAGCTGCGCTGCTGTTGCCAGATCGTTTGTTTTCTCATAAGTGCATTGGTCATTTTGTAAATTCATAAAAACAGCATAAACAAACAGGAACAAATTTGATTTTGCAGTGTGCATGATACAACTATATAGGTACGCCGCTAATTTAAAAATGTGGACTGACAGCATTTGCTAAGTGAGCCAGAGAGAGTATGTTTGATAAAAAACTATTTTCAAAATTACATACACTAACAAAGTGGACTGTACACATAAAAACCCTCCCCTAAATTGGCCGCCGGCAATCGGAGAGTGTAACAACCTTTCACATGGAATGACAGCAACAGACTGAAATAATGTGTAAATTGAGCATATCCCCACAGCTAGAATTCCATAACCATGTGTTGGACCAACCACTTGCTCCGTAAGTATATATTCTTGATTAGCATCTAGTTTATTTTAAAATTTGCCACGCCATCTCCCGCCCCCGCAAATTGGAAAAACACGTCATATATCCTAGAATTTAATAGGTAGACGGTTTGTACCTTATAGACTGAGCAGCACCTATGGGCAGAACTTCACACTCCTTAACACACTTTGTGGGAGTTACAGAGTAATTTCTTACTTCTTTTTTACTGAAGAATGTACATCTACCCTCAGCTCCATAAGGGAACACACGGTCAGGGGGATAGACGACCTCTTCCTTTCCTCTACACCCAGAGTTACAAGTTACCGCAATGGATCACCCCAAGAAAAGGTCTGCGCTGACATCGCTGAACTAAAGCAAAAAGACTTCTAGATACAACTTCTCTGAGCTGAGAGGGTCTACTATTTGCCTATGTGTGCCCCCCTAGAGAAGACTGTCCGAGTTAACCCTTTTCTTCCTTCTTTCCTTTCCGAAACAAGTTCCTTGCTTTTCCCTTCCCACGTGCATTTCCTCCCTTTTCTCTTTTTAATTTAAATATTTGCATATTCATTTAAGTACTTATATTTTCACTCCAGTAATTCATTTACAAATTTAGTATTATTTTCAATTATATTTTTGTTGTTGTTGGGTGTAGTTTTTGGTATAAAAAATGTCCAGAATTAAAAAGGATTATTTTTGTTTGTTTTATGTTTGTTTTGGCTTGCCTTACACTTCGTCTTCTTCTCCTTCTTTTTACAAATTAGCTACTAAAAACTCTTAAAACATACATATAAAAATACATACATTTAGCCAAATATGTACAAAGTTAAAACATGTTTTCAATAATATTTACATATATATATAGAAAGCAAGCGGGACCCTCACACACACCCACCAACCAACCAACCTCTTTTGGATTTGGCCTCGTTTCAACTCAAAAATCACAAACAACATAATAAATTGATGCAAGCAAGCGGGAGCAGTGCCTACTTTTTGATGGATCTCTACTAGAATGTATGTGTGGAGGTGGTGTTCATTTTACTACATTTATGAGTTCTCTTCTGGGTTACTTTTTACAGTCATATGTGTGGAGGTGGAGTTGGGTGTGGTGTGAATTGGGATGTTGATAGGTTGTTGTTTTGGTGTTCGGTTAATCAAAAAACAAATTCATATTGTTAGGAGTTTCTCTGTTTGTTATTACTATTTCATTTTGCAATATGACTTTTTCTTCTTCTTATTCAATGAAATTATCAAAACTATTTTGTTATTTCAAGCCTTGGAATTGACCTGGTACGAAAAATAAATGAAATTGGAAAAAATGAGAGAAAAGAATGCAAAAAAGCATTAATTAGTGAACATTCTGTTTGTTTTTTGTATATACGAAATGTGGGCGATTGTTAAGAAGGCGGCGGCATGTTGACTAAATGAGATACAACAAAAGTAAACCAGACAAAAACAGGAGGAGGAAGAACTAAATGAAATGATAAGGTGCATAGGCAAGTGGATCCTCTCGGTTAAAATAAAGATTTTTTTTATATACACTTTTGAGTATGTACAATGATATGGGGGTGGGGAGGGGCTAAAAACTTAAACAGAAACTTAAATAAAATTGAGAAATTGAACAACAAAAATACACAAACAACATGGTTAACCACTCTTCAAGCACACACAGTATTTCTGCTTTTTCCCCCTTTACTCACCTCGGCATTTTCCTCCTCCTCCTCCGTTTTTATATCGGACGTTTCCAGGTTATCATTGGAAGCCGCATTGGAGGTTGCACTTGTGCCGCCTCCCAGTGCAGGATTTGAAAGTCGTTCCACATATTTGCTGAATTTCTGAGCCTTTAAAGCGGGTTTCTCCACTTCCTCCGGTTCGGAGTCCAGCAATTCGATGGTCACGCGACAGTCAATTTTGTACTGTAAAAAAGGATTATATATTTACTTAGCAGTTGGTTCATCCAAAAATTGTGCCAGCCACTTACAATGTAGACTTTGAAGCAGTTCTCATCATTGAGAATGGTCTCCGCCTTTCGCTGATAGGACATCTCACGCTCATAGGTTTTGTGAGCATCTCTGCAATAGCCACCAGTGCTTCCCCTTCTCTGTTCGCCTGCGTACAGCTCCACACAGTCCAGAGCGGCTCTTTCCGTCACGCAATATTGCAGCTGACGTACGGCATTTGAGACCACCTTAGGAATAGTAGGAATATATAAGTCACCTCTTTTCTCTCTCTCTCTCTTAGTTTACTACACACCTTGTCCAGCGTAAAGGATATATAGGCATAAATGCCAAACATCTCGCGCATGGTGTCTTCAAAAGTATTCGAATCCATATTACCATCGAGCACATTCTTAAGCATCTCCAGAAAGGTGGGATAGTAATCTTCCACTTGGATATCTGGCTTGGGTTTCAAGCGCAAGGCCGTGGCCGTACTTTCGCGCCGATTAACGCGACAACGTTCCTCCTCAATGGCGAGCAGACGTGCACGTTCGTACATCACATGTAGGCGATCGCAGAGTATGGCATGAAGGCGCAGGAACAGGTACCAATTGTTGTTGGCAAAGAACAGCGAATAGGATTCATCCTTGAAAGAAATAAAAGATTAGTTTTTGCACAGAGCTAAAAAGAGCAGCGGAGAGGAGAACCTACCTCATGCTGGCTTTGAGCATGTGGTGGCAGCAGTGTGGGATGTGCAAACTCTGTGGCGTGCTCCTGTTTGATTTCCACATCAGCTGCCACTTCTCCGCCGGGACTAGAGGAGACATTAGCCGCTGTGGTGTTGCTACTGCTACTGATAGTTGTGGTGGCGCTGGTGGTATGGGTTTCATCTGTTGATACTCTCTGACTCAAGGGCTCTTCCTTTGTCTTGGCCTCGGCTGCGGCTGCCGCCGCTGCTGATGTTGACGGGGTGGCATCATCTGGAGTACTTGATGCAGCGGTGGAAGGTGGTGGTGGTAATGCTGCTGCTATTACTGCCGCCTTGGCCTCATCCGTCTCCTTTTTAATGGTCGCTGTGGCACTGCTGATGCTACAGCTGGCATTGCTACGAACTGGAGAGGAACCTTCGTTGTTTTTGCTAGCATTCCGGGCTGCCAACGACGAGGACTCGGCCGTCCTACTCAACGGCGAATCAACATCCATTTTTGTATTGTCATCTACCAAAAATGGAAAGGCTATAGAAACGATTCGATTTTCGATACGAAGTGTGTTGCAAGTGCGCGATGATCGATTGATTGTAGGTGCAGTAGTCCACAGAATCGGTTTAGGTTAATTGTGTGTGTGTTTTAATGGAGTTGGGTTACATTACAAAATATGATTTCAATAAAATAAAGAAAAAAAGAAAAACGAAAGAACATTCACTAAATTTTAAATACTATTCAAGCAGCAAAGTTAACTGTTAAATCTTATGGATAATGTTCAAAGCAACAAAGTTAGGTCATAAAGGGTACTTTAAGCCAAGTCTTAATGGGTCAACAAGTTCTAGGTGTAGCAACACTACAGATTAGACACAAATTAACTCATTTGTAATTCCTGACCACAATGTATTTGCCTCATTATTTGGACTAATCCAACGGAACGTTGAATTCTAAATACGTTGAGGACTAGGTCATACCTTTCTTCTCAACCACTCCAAATTATCTGAGATAGAGAACCCGTCTCTACCAAAATTTGTACGGACCTCACAATGGTTCATTTGGGAGAAACCGTATCCGGTTTAAAAAAGGCCGAATCAAATTCGATTGCAAATGGATTTACTTTCGATAGAGTAATGTGATCTTTTTCACCTATATTTTACAAAGAGGTCAGCGAAAATTCCCATTAATCCATTAAACTTGAAGAGGATTGAGAAAGTTGATTCGTCGATTTCGTATGCTTGAAAAATTGACTTATTATTGGATTTCTACGGTGCTTAGAAGATCCAATGGCTCCTTGCGCGCCCTTAACTGTAGACAATTTCAATTGAATAGTTGTCAAATTCAAATAGACCTCTATGACCCAACTTCAGTGTGTGTAGACATGCTCAATACTCTTGTCTACTAAACAAAGTTGCAAAGAATCTAATTGTTATCTAATTTTTTTTTTGATTAATCAACTCAACTGGAAAAATTCAATCACATTCACTCACCATCATCTCGTTCATCATCGCTTAGCGGCTGTCGCGGCGCATAGAAAAGATCAGGCACAAATTGTCGAATGATTTGTTTGATTTTCTGCTTTTCCTGCTTTTGGATGCCAGTCTGACGTTTTACATGATGTATTAACAAATTGGCTGCATCATCCAAAATGGTTTTATCCTTGTAGGGCAATACTAAATGTGGACCAGCTGGCTCCATGGCCTCATCCTCCTGATCGTGCCGTTCATCGTACAGCGTTTCGATCTCATTGAATAGACTCTTGGAGCGTAACGCCTTCATGTCATTCGGTTTAAAATTGATGGCCTGATGGTCGAGGGATTTGAGATAATACTTCTCGTTCTGTTCGCGCCATTGTTTATTGAAGGTCTGGACAAAAGAAATAAAATTTCGTCAACACTACTTCACTAGGTATAAAACCATTAACTAACCTTTTGGGCATCCCGCCATTCCTCTTCTTTGACCTTCAGTCGCTTGAGTACTATGGGCACAGCCACCGAGGGATTCTTTTTCATGCCTTGGATGATTTCTCCCGATTTATCGCCGTAGATACGGTGAATGGCTCGCTGGTGAATGGTCTGTGAGGTGCCACCCAAATGATCGTCCAAATGAAATTTGGCCAACTCTTCGGTGGACATGCGTGACATTTTCTTTTGGACATTCTCCAGCACTCGAATGGTGGCACTGTTAACCTCAATAACCAGATCCAGCTCGAAGCGTTCGTCTTCCGTTCTGTGAATATTCCTTTTGTTTAGATAATGTGCGGGTGTTGGGTTAATTCGAAAATAAACGAAAGCCAAAAGAAGGAAACACAAGAGAAACACAAGAGGAAAATCAAAGCACCAGAGGATGACAGGGAGGAGCAAACAGAAGAAAAACAGAAAGTCCCTTGGGCCGCCCTTACCTGTAAATGGTCTCCTCGAACTGCGTCTTGCGGGAAGTAACAAACGTCGAATCCTCACTCGCCCAGGTGGGAAACGATACCCACTTATCGTTAAGCACCTCCCGACACAAGGCCGTCCGACCGCTGCACTTCTTCGGCACCGTAGACTGCGGCAGGGCACAGTAGGATGCACCCAATCGCTTGCACGAGGACAAATCCACATCCTGCACATAATCGGCTGCACTCTGATGACTACTTGCCCTATCATGAGAACTGTTGCTGCCCGCTCCTCCTGGTCGCTGAGTGGCCGCCAATGGCAGGCCATCGATAAGGCCACTTGCACCCAGTTGACCCGCACCACCCACAGGTGGGCCCAGAAAGTCGGTAAACCAACGCAGCAAGTCTGGGAATTTCATTAGGAACGGCGACACGAGACCCAGTAGCTCGGTCTTGGACACAATCTCCTGATTGAACAGGGTCAGGCAACGCAGAAAGTTGTCATAGACCTCCGGATTGCGCAGAGCTTTGCGAACCTTGTCGAAGAAGGCGGCATCAGAGATTGTGCACTTGCTGGATGCCTCCGAGAAGCTGACATCCCTGCAGTAGGGTTTGGGTCGCTTGGCTGGCGGAGGACCGTCTTCCAGTTGCCGCCTGGAGGCCGAGGAAGCGGAATTATGCTGCTGATTGTGATGATGAAGCGTAGCCGGGGGCAGGGGAGGTGTGGCATAGTTGATGCCAGGTGAGCTGCGATCCAGTGAGTGATCGCTGAGGTGAGACAAAGAGACACCTCCGCCGTAGCTGGGGGATTTCTTGACATGTTGCGCCGACATGTTCGGATTAACATATTTCTGGGCATGATGGTTATTTCGATGATCCTTTTCATAGGCGGCGGCCGACAGAACTCCTGCGGCACGTAAATGGGAACCAGCGGTCGCCAGATGAGGACCCCGTTGATGTTGTTGTGGCTGCATACCAGGCGGTAGGCCATGATAGTCTTTTTCAAATAATACATCATTTCGGCCCACACTCGATCCTCCGCCTCCCATTACATGATTCTGATGCTGCTGGGCATTGTTGTTGTTGTAGGACTTGATGCTCACACTGGTGTTGACGGCCGAGAGATTACCTATGGCCGCTGCATGCGCACTGGTACTGTTCTCGAGCGAAAGTGTGGCCACTCCCCCACTGAGATGCAGAGGGGATCCACCACTAGCTGCCGGCGAGGCCGAGGACATGCTTATGTGTGCCCCACCACTCAATGTGGCTGTGGTCGGAGGACGTTGCTTCTGATGCTCATGATTGTGCAGACCCGTCGTGGATTTGGCTATGTACTGTCCGCCCGCGGCCTGGTGATTGGTGGCATCTGGCAGGAATTGGCCAAATTCCCTCAGCAAATCCTCATCCTGGCCAAAAAGTTTGGCCACTTGCGTATACACTTCCTGTTCGGTCAGCATTTTACCCTGATTTAAGCTGCCCTCCTTCATCACCTTCTGCTCCTTTTGATAGGCATGAAGGATCTCCAGGAATTTCTTGTACTTGGCCGGTTGATTCTGAAAACGATTCTGCAAGAAAGCGGGGATTAAACCAGTTGATTGAGTATATATAAATATCATCATTCCTTACCTTGATCTTATTTACATAGGTAATGGCATGATTGAATTCCACCGGCTGATTCTGCTGCCCTGTGGTCTCGCCCAACAGTATGGACTGATGTGCCTGCTGTATGTGATGCAGGTTGTGCTGCCCCGCTGCTCCTCCTCCACCGTGGGGACTAAGTTCACTCAAGGAATTGGGCGTAGGTGGTCCACCCACCACTATACTGGACGCTGCAGGACCAGTAGGCGTAATCGTGGCACGCTCTCGTTCCCGCGAGTAATCCCTGGGCGCACTGTGTGGCAAAGCCTGCTGCTGTGCAGCGGGCGAGCTGGTCACACTTACATGGACATGTCCCGGTGACTGAGATTGAGCTGGTGTGGGTGGCTGTTGCTGCTGTTGTAGCGCATGTATGGTTGTCTGGGTGAGTGAGGCGCCACCGTGTGTCATTAGATTCACTGCTCCAGCATTGGATTGAATTTGAGCCACAGCCGCAGCAGCGGCAGCAGCTGCCGCCGGTGGTGTCTTAAGCGCATGCCCCACAGCGCTGGTCAGTGGACTAGTTCCGGCTATCATATGCACTGTCCCGGTGCTTGAGGGGGCTCCAGGTGGCGAGGGCATCGATACCACGGGCACTGAACAGCCCAAAGCATCGGAATGAATCTCAATCTTGTAGCCAGGCGGCAGAAACATATTAAAGCCATAGATCAGCTCCGTGTGACCCTTAAAGAGCGTGGAAACACGCTCAATCACCCCCGGGGTGTCGATGCAATGCGACTTGAACTCCTTCATGATGTCCAGAAAATTGTTGTAGATCTGCGGTTGATCGGCATACTGATATTTGACCTGGTCCAGATAGCTTAAAGCATCCTCTACCTTGAGGCGAGGTGTGGCACTGCCCCCCGATGACTGTCCCTGGGGTGGTGTGGTATTTCCCCCTCCCACAGACACAGTGTTTGGTGGTAGTGAAGCTGCCTGCTGAGCTGGTGGGGTCTGGGAGGTGGCCAATGGTGGTTGCGCCACTGCTGCTGTGAGATTGCTGACTGCACTAACTGCGGCAACTGAACCGGTCTGCGTGCCGCTTATAGTACGCTGGCGTATGGTGCCAGCCGTTTGAGAACTACTCGAGACTGTCGAGGCATTGGGTGGAGGAGGAGCTGCTCCCACTGTCGCATGAATTTGTACGGCATTGCCATCAGCTGTGCTGGCGGCCTTTAGAGTACCTCCAGCTTGGATGGAGGCCACGCTATATGCTGCAAAGATTACACACAATAAGATTAGGGGTTTCAGGTCCTATTTCCGGCTTTACTTACAAGTGGCATACTGCAATGTTTGTGTTCCCGCACTGCCCGTTGAAACAACGCCTCCTGCTCCACTGCCAGCTGTTACTCCTCCTGCGGCTGCTGCTCCCACTACCGTCTGTGTGCCTGTGACGGCAGCTAAGCTATCCACCAACGAACTTGTCTTTAGATTCGTGGCCGTCGGCGTGGTGGACGGTAAATAGGCTATGGTCTGTGCTCCACCATGTTGCGGTGTTAGAATACGATGGTGTATGGATCCAATGCCACTTATGGTGGCACTATGCGCATTTGGCACCACAGTGCCAATGGTTACACCAGCAGTATTTACGCCCACTGAGCTCGGTCCAGCGCTGGTGGGCACAATTCCAGCACCGGCGCCTCCTGCTCCTACTCCTGCACCACCCGGTGCTGGCGGGCCCGGACGTGTGCCAAACTGCACCTCGTCTACGCGGGTGCGTTTCATCATCTTAATTAGTTTCTCTGTTGGCTGATATTCTCTTGGATTGCTGTGTTCGCTCTTGAAGTAAAGGGAAATGTACTTCCTTCCTTCCCCTGCTCTCACTCTCTCTCTCTACGAGCGTATGTAGTAGACAATAAACGGTCGTTTTCTGGATTGCAGCTCTTGATGATCAGCTCGTGGATGCAACATATGTTGTCTATGCATTTGGTCACAACGCTAGCGGCAAATGCGCTGCTGCTGCTGATGAAGTATTAACAAATTGAGAGACCTTTGTTGTGGTTGTTGTTTGTTGGTGGGGGAGACGCCGCTCTTGCCACGTCTTAGAACAGCTGCGCTCAAGTTATTTCGAATTCTGTAAATAAAAAAAGTAGAAAGGAAGTGAGACAAGTTTTGTCAAACTGTGCTACCAATTTTAAGAGTTACTCTATCAACTTAGAGAAGAATTTGTGCGATAACTAGTTGCATTCGGTGGTTTGAGTACCTCGAATCGGCTTAAAACATAACTTAAAAAGGTCTATGAAAGTTGGGGCCCTTGATTCAATAACAATATCATCTTTGGATAACCTAACTATTTTGTTGAAACTAGAAACGAAAGTCTGGGAAAGGGAGACGTAGGTTCACAGGTCTTTTTCTCGAAATGAGATTTAACAAGATTCCTGCAGAGCAAGAACATAGATGCGTTGAAAATGAGTTGTGTAGAGCACTTGATGAGCTAGTATGTACAATCCTGAAAGCTTATCCCAATATTAAACGGGTAATCTTTGTGTGTGTGGGCAAAATATGTGCTGGATGCTCACAATTACAAGGCACGAATCCAGCAGGACCCATTTTAAAAGAGAAGTGAAGCTCATGACTCCATGCTGAGGAGTGAAAGGTCTACTATCGCGCGACGAGCGGGGAAGGCTGAATCGGACAAGTGTAAGCTCTGGAAACAAGACTGATCTACATCCATTTACTAACCACTCGCTGATGAATTTGCCCAAAGAGTGTATACATACTTTATGAACTGATACAATTGATGCTGGAATCTGCTAAGTGGAAAAGAAATGCAAACAATATTGCTACCGGTGAGTGATACTGCAGAGCAGACCATGACCAAGCGCCGTGAAAAGAAGATCAGGCAAATGATTCAAATGTAGAAGTCACAAGCCCTCTCTTTTTGAAAGACATACAGTATGTCAAGAAAGTGTTTTTACACAGTAAAGGACAAAATAAATATATGCTAACGTAAGGGACATTTCCTTTAGAAACAAAAAAGTTTTTCTCACAAGAACTAGTTTTTCGACCGATCGTTCCTTTGGCAGATATATGCTCATCCGTCATCCGTCATAGTCATCCGATTTTGACCAAACTTTGTAGAATCGTGTGGGAGCATATAAAATAAATAAATGCCAATTTTGAGGACATTTCCATTGAAGACAAACAAGTTTTTCTAACTAAGACTACTTTTCAGACTGTACTTTTCGATGACAGCTATACCATATAGTTGTCCGATATCGACGAAATTTGGTGGAATCATGGAAAAGCATAGTAAACTAAGAAATACGAAGTTTGAATTGCGATTCAATTGAAAACACAAAAGTTTTTCTTACTCAAACTAGTTTTTCGACCGATCGTTCCTATTACAGCTTTATGCTATAGTCATCAGATCTGACCGGTTCCGACAAATGTCCAGCGTATTTGTACCAAAAGACTTCGTGCAAAGTTTGGTGAGGATAGCTTTAAAACTGACCGAGGAGATAGCATAGAAACAGACGGACGGACAGGGCTAAATCAACTCGGCTCGCTATGCTGATCCCGAATATATATACTTTATGTGGTCGGAGATGCTTCCTTCTATGCGTTACAAACATCCGGACAATTTTATAATACTCCCTGCAAGGGTATACAAAATTTTCAAATAAGCTGCTTTCTCCGAGATTTGAATATGGCAAAAAGCGTAAAACATGACATTTTCTACATTTTAAATCCAACTTTACAGCTACACCATTAGAGATATGGAATTTTAAGAAACTGATTCGGGTTCACCTTGCCTAGAATCAATATTTTATTTACCATTTGAACTCCTGTGCTGGGAATATATGAGTTTTGACATTTTCTTGACACTTTTTAATAAGGTTTTTTTTTGTTTTAAATTGTTTTTTAATGTTAAATCTATATGGATTTGGTTAATTTCTTTTCCAATCTTGTTTTAAGAACCATAAAAAATCAAAATAAATTAAAAACAATTTTAAAAAATTTTACCATTTAGAGAAAGCACCTTTTCTTGCAAATTAAGTGCAAAATTTAAGTCTTTTTAATGTGTAAAACACTTTCTTGACATACTGTAATTGGAAGTGAACAGAAGTGGAGGCTATTTCAAGTTGTGAAGAAATTCCACGAGTTTCGTATTGCAAAACAGCACTATGAAAGCGAAGTAAGGATCAGGGCCAGTGCTTATCAGGCTAGAAACATTACCATAGCCAGTTCAGATCCTGGGTCATCGTTATGTGCAACCGGAATAGGGCGCGCGCGCTTTGGCTTTTGTTGTTTTAACAGTTACTTGGGATACAGTAAAGCCTGGCTAAGTAAAGCATTTTCTTTATATATACAAAATATATACATACATGAAAATACATATGTAAGTATGGAAGGTGCCAAATGCCCCATGCACGACAAACGAGCTTGCATAGAATTTGCTGAGAGAACACACTGTGAGAGGGAGGGAGGTCGGGCGGTAGCTACATATTCTGTGTATCTACAACTTACAAGAAGCAACACCAAAACGCAGCAGCAACAGCAGCCCACAAATGCAAAGGTGGTGGAACACAGTTTGCTTTCTTTCTGGCTGCAGCAGCCGCAGCAGAGAGAGAGAGAAAAAGAGCGTATAAAATTTGTTTTGAGGCGCAGTATATATATCTGAGAGTGCCTTTTCACCCGTTTGGGGCCAACAACAAACACACACACACACACTTTAATAAACAAGCATTTGGCGGGCACACGAGAGCACTGCAGAGAGCGATAGAGAGAGAAGTGTAAATATAACTTGAATGAATCTCAGTGTGTGCGGGAGGTAGAAAAAAAATGTACAATGAGGATCATCTGCCCACCTCTTCTTCCACCCACAACCAACTTTTTCCAATTTGCACTGGGGATTTTGTAAACAAATATTGGCCTTTGAAAACTGTACCGCAAGCAGAAAAAAAAGCTCCCGCCAGAGAATCCTTAAAAATAAAAAAAAAAATTTGCAAGAAAAAAACCGAAAATGGAATGTGGCTCTCCCTCTCTCTCTTGTTGTTATTGTACTTTTTTTTGGATCCGCCATTGCATACCGACAGCTTACATATGTATGTATGCGGCGCTCTGAGCGAAGCTCCAACACAAAATTGGGGCGTTCATTGTGTGTGTCTGTGTGCGTGCTCGGGGGAGACATGTGGGCAAATTTTCCCTCCATTTTTTGTGTTCTGCTGCTTCTACTAGGCTCTATTACGTGCACACGTATAATATTATCTTATCTGTTTGTTAGGTGTATACACAGACCACACAGAGCAATATGCAAAAAAAAATACTGTCTTTACTAAAAAAAACTAGTTTGCCGTTATTAGGAATTTAATTTCTTTCTCTTTACTCACACACACACACATTCACTTGGCTGGTCTATTAATAAATTTTTGCAAATGAAACATATGGATGCCTATAGGGAGGGGAAAATATGTATAAAATCGCTAGAAGAAAACGTTTTTGGTGTAAAAACTCAGCAAAAACAACACAAACAGACGAGTAGGAGGGGGAGCAGAGGCATAGAGATGATGCTCTCATTGTGTTGGTTGGAGCTCCGCTGCTGCTACTGGGGCCGGGGCCAAGCCAGCTGCCAGCCACTACAAAACGGAATGGCGCATCAAAGCAAAACTCAAGATAAGCGCACGACGAACAACGAATGAACGAACGAAAATAAAACGACACTACGGCGATGGAGGAAAAAAATACAGTCAGTTCATAAGCAAGCCAAAAGAAAAAAATAACTTGTGTATAGCCCGCTCTTCAAACTGCATGTGTGTGTGTGCGTGAGAGCAACACAACCAACAACAACCACGTCGCAATCGACGACGACGACTTTTTGTCTGTGCGCCTTAAATATGTATGCATGTTGCTGTCCCTCTCCGTCCCTCTCTCTGACAATGTGCGAGTGTGTGTGTATAAACCAATTGAAATTGACCTAACCTAAAAATGTTGAATGTTCACTGGTTTTTTTTGTTTCTAGAATTCTATTTGATATAACTTTTTGGATTAATTTTTCTTGAATTTTGTTCATGAAACCGTTCCCAGTTGAGGGACACTTACATCAGATTCTTGACAATTTCGAGAGGGTGTGCGGGGAAACGGCTGTGTATATTCGAAACGTATGTATGTAAGTATTATACATATGTATGTATATTTACTATAAACTGCCGTTCGTTGGGATTGTTGGGGCTTGTGTGGTGTTATTGGAAACTTTCACGTTTTACGCAGTATTTTGCACTTGCAACTATTTTTTTTCTTCTCACAACTAACTTTTCACCTTTTTCTGCGTCGAGTATAGACACCGCGAGAGTAGTGTATGCTGGGCAGTTCTTTTTCTGGTATTTTTCTGTTGCCTTTTTCACAAATTGTTCTTCTTATTTAATTTTAAATAATTTTGCACTATGGTTTACATTTTTTACCAATTTTCTTCTCACTGAGTTTCTACAGATATTCACAAAAATTTGGCGAGAAAACGTTTTCGTACATCTTAACGCCGCCGCAAACATTTTCGATTAAAACGGACGACGACCAGTCAGTCAGCAGCCTGCTGTCGAGCGAGACGAACTGCGTGCTGTGTGTGTGTGTGCGAAAGAAGCAACAAAAGAGCGGGAGAGAGGCCCTCAACAGAGAGTGGGAGAGAGGGAGAGTAAGTGCGCGCGCGCAGTGTTGCTTTGGAATTCATTGGCTGGGTTCATAACGGCCAAACATATCAAATAGGGTGGCAACGGCGACGAGACGAACAAACCTCGCGCATTAAAAATGGAAAAACGTTTGCGTTTGCAGCTTGCTGCTGAGAGCGTGTTACATATATATATACGTTGTACATATGTACACCGTCAAGAGGAAGTAAACCTTAGCAAATTTCATAACAAATTTAAATTGACTATGAATAAGAAGAGTCGCTTGCTACGGCCTACCAAGCTTACGTAAGTGCTAAAAGCACCAACACAGTTATGAGTGCGAACGAGTTGGCAGTGTCAAGTGATAAACCACAAAAACAGGGTGTTCCCTCCGTTGTTACACCAGAAGAGCAGCAGCACTAACATTCCCTAAGCAAAAGTCACCCTGTATCGGCAGAACCAGCCACTCGGACACGGAGAGAGGGAGATTGAGAGAGCCCGCACCCACACACCGATGACGACGCTATACGGTCGTCAGCAGCGAGACGAGACGATTGCAGTACATAATGAAATCGACAAAACTGAAAATCAGAAACCAAACAGACTACTAGCTGGCTACACACTGCCACGGTTACACTTTGCGGCAAACGACGGCATACACCTTCCACCTCGCTCACTCACACTCGTACCTACTAGATTAATACATATATTTGTGTGTGTGTGCCAACGGAAACGAGAAAAAGGCAGTGGAAGAGGAAAAGGCAAAACCAGCAAAGTGCATCTCACCATGACAATGGTGGAACAAATACCAAAAACCCCAACAGACCCAAACTCTTGTTGGAATTTGATCAAACCGCAAGGACCAGCAGCTCAAAAAAATCTGTATATGCGCGGAATTTGGGGGTGATGATGGTGGTTGAAGACAAACATTGGAAACCTTGCAATTATCGATTTGCGCTCATTGCGCAATGCACAAGCAGGGTGAGAGACCGACAGAGAGAGAGAGAGAGCGCACTCGCAGGCCACCTGCCAGTAAATGCAACAGTGAAGCCCCAAACGATAGTCGCCGATAGAAGGGATGGATAATGCAAATCAACAACAACAACAGCAACTGCAGCCCCATGCTGAAAGTTCAAAGTTCATCATCATGTGCAGCCCATGAGAGCTTTCGTGGTGCATCGAGAGCAACGCACAGCAAGCCCCCCACGCTCCTTCCAGTGCGTCGTAGGAAAGTTTGTTTGCCTTTCTGCTGCTGCTAACCCCAGACATTATTGATGTTTCTTTGACGTATGTAACTCTCCAGTCTCTCAATGCCACCAGGTGGTGTTTGCCTGCAAATTATTGTTCACTTCTTGCATTTTCAGATGGAAAGGAAACTCAACCAGGACGAACCAACATGGCAATAACACGAACACAAGGAAAATTTAGCGAAATTGTATTTTTCTTTTTCATGGTCAGCAAAACGATCTGATCTCCCCTCGCCCCCCCTTCCGTAATGTGATATGGATAATAAGATACTTTTAAACTTAAAGCACGTAGCAAAGAGTTCTTTTTGGTGAAAATTGGAGGAAAAGTATTGCATTTTTGTCAGGTTTTATGGGGATTAGCTACACTGATAAGAGGAAATATCATCAAATCGAAATTGGCTGTAGCCTCTAAGGAAGGTGTGGTAGAGGGGGAGAGTTCCCATCTCAAAACTTTAGCCTCGATTCGAGAATCAGTTTGGTGAAAGGTTCATAGACTTGGGTTCATAGCGACTCAACATTGAGAATTCTTTGTCATTCTTTTTAAACTATGCTCGGATATTGACAGATTTTCTTACATGATTTAAGATTGCTTTTTATTCTTGGAACGAACTCAAATTTTTCCGCACTTCGAGGGGAATTTTGTTTAAAGTTAAGGTCTACTTTCTGTTTAATGGCTATGGAAATTAGTACGACCTGAAAAGCAACCCACAGTCGTTCAAAATCCGTTATTAAATACAGATAAGACCACAATTTGGTATCTGTATTATCGGTCCATTGTTTATTACTGGAAAAAAGTAAAAATAGCTGCCTGGAACGTTCTGAAAACGGCATTTCTATCACAATTTGTAATTGACATATCCATATCCCAATGACTTGGAACAAGAAGAGTTTAATAAATCAGAAAGTTTTGTGTCACTGTTTCTGAAATCTCAAGGCTTTTGCGACGCTTTTCCGAGAATTTTCCTATTTTCCAGCATTCAATTTATTTCACTTACTGTCTTTAAAAACAGAATTTCAAGTCAAGGATAAAAAATAGATTTTCGCATTTCGAATTTCCCAATATTCTGACATGTATGACCAGCTAAAAGATACCTCTGTGCAAATTTCAGCTCGATGGCTTTAAAACTGTGGGACTAGTTCGCGTAGAGCAGTGTTCCCCAGCCATGCCCCGGGGACCGAACACACTCGACAACTCGCATCAAATGCTGGCCGAAGAGAACTGCAGCGGAATTCGGAACAGGACCGATAATACACTTTTCGAATATATAAAAATGCCAGAAGTCGAAATATTTATTCTAAAAAGTTTGGAAGTACGGGAACAGAAACATTCGTGAAAATTTATTAACTGTAAACCAATTAACCGAATCAAAACCACGGTTTGCCAGTGAACCACTGAACCGAACCACATTGAATTCTCGATAGGTTTCCATCCCTGGTTTTCAACAGCTTAGGCCCGATTTCTCAAAGGTTCCGGTTGCCCAACCGCCGGTCAAATTTGTTCCTTCAGTTGAACAGTTTCTTCTGATATCGATAAGTTCCTATCGCTGCATTAAGGTGCCCAGACACCATCAACAAATTAGGTATTTTTGTTAGGGATTTTTTAATGTTATTGAATGCTACTGGTAATATTTTTGCAAAAAACTTATTAAAATTGATTGCGATGAATCAAAAGCAATAGCTGGGGACATTTGTTTACTTGCACGGCTTATCAAAGGAACGCTGACTACACAGAAGTCAGCTGCAGTGATATGGAAGTTGCCACATGCATAAGAACGCAGCGCAGTCAAGTTCACAACAAATTGAATCGCAACTGAAGTCAAGGCTTTAACTTACACTCTGATCTTAGAATAAATTATTTTACATGTAAATTTTGTCTATCTAGTTAAGTCCGTTGGAAAACAACTAAGGCGATAGTAAACCCTAGCAGGAATTAAATTTTTAACATTTTTCGCTTGACTTCATTTAATTTATTTAAAGAGCAATATTTGCTTATTATTCGCAAGTGTGTCGAAAATCAAGCTCTATTTGAAGAAAACAAACTTCAAGTGAAGATTCGACTAGTGTTTACTATACATTTGTATATGATCGTAAACTAAGCACAATATAAATCGCGTTCGTTATTTTTATCAAGGCTGCAAATCGGTCACGAACCCTCGGTTCGGTATTTGGAGCCTCTCAAATAGGATCATGAACCGCCGCATCTATTTTGAAAATGCCTTAAGATCTTAAAGATGAAGTTGCCAGCCGCAGGTGTTATAGGATCATTTTCAAACAGGGTTTTCATCATTTGTTGAAAAATAACAGGGATGCAAACCGATCGGAATAAAGACTGGTTTAGTAGTTCACTGAACCAACTGAACAGCGGTTTCGGTTCGGTTCAGACTTAATTTTTTATAAATTTATTGAAGGCCAGTTTCCCTTTTCGCAAATAATCCCGATCTTCTCTCAAATCAGCGCGAAATGGAATTCGCTATGCAATTTATGTTATTGGATGCCGAAAATCAGTAAAATATCAACACGTAGAGCCCTTCCTTAAGTATATCAACCCGATATTTTCATGGAATTTTGAAGTTACAATTAGTTTAAAAAAATGACAAAAATTTATTTCTAGGATCGCGCTAATTGCCTAATTTCAGCGTAAAAAAATAGGGGAAAGCTAACTTCGGCTCGGCCGAAGTTCGTATACCCTTGCAGTTTGTTTTTCTAAATAAGACTACTTTTCGGACCTTACTTTTCTATGGGAGCTACACTATATAGATGTACGATTTCGACCAAACTTAGTGCAATCATGGAAAATCTGTTAATTACGAAATTTGAAGGCGATCCCATTAAAAACAAAAAAGTTTTTCTCACTAAGACTACTTTTTCGACCGATCGTTCCTATGACAGCTATATGTTATAGTCATCCGATCCGGCCGGTTCCGACAAATGTGCAGCGTATTTGTACCAAAAGACTTTGTGTAAAGTTTGGTGAGGATAGCTTTAAAACTGACGGAGGAGATAGCATAGACACAGACAGACGGACAAGGCTAAATGAACTCAGCTCGTCATGCTGATCAAGAATATATATACTTTATGTGGTCGGAGATGCTTTCTTCAATGCGTTACAAACATCCGCACAATTTTATAATACCCTCTGCAAGGGCTTAAAAATATAACCTTTTTTTTTATAATTACAATCGAGGTTCAGACCAAAATGGTGACAATTCTACGGCGATTTCACTTAGTTTTATCAAAATCGGTTCAGTGTAACTGGAGATATCTTAGCCGCCAGTTCGAAAAACGTGGTTTCGAGATAAATGCGTTTAAAGTTGCTCTGAAAGTTGGGTCACCTTGGTTCATTTGAAGGGCTATCCAAGCTATATATTAAAAAAAATGGAAAAAGTTTGTTGAACATTTAGAACCCCGTAAGAGCTCGATAGACTAATGAGACCTGCAAAAGAAATGAGATACGCAAACAAATCGATTAGCAGCTTTAATAGAAGGAATGTTTACTTATGACAGGCATATTAAGAGGTCGGCGGACAATTTCAGGAGGTGTACGGGATCACATGTTTCAAAATGGTTGTACGTCTTGAGAATCCTCTGTGAACTGAACCTAACCAATCCATTATCATTTGTGGTTTTCGGCTCGGTTCAGCATTTTCGAAGGGACGCCGGTTCGGTTTATCAGCAAGAATTAGCTGTTTGGTTCGGTTCAGAACCGGTTTGCATTCCTGAAAAATAATGCCGTGAACAACAAACAAAAAGGATTACCCACTAAAAGAATTATCTATCTGATCGTCTTCAAACTTTTTACATTGACAATGTTAATTGCCATATAATTTTCTAACCTCTGAACAAAATTGGAAAAGCTTAAAGGTGAGTACTGAGAATTTTCCTTCAAGAAATAAACTAGATATTGCTTTTACGTATGAAGGAGGCCCAAAAGAATACGCTTCAACCGCAGAATACACACCACTCTACAACAGCCGAGCCAGCTCTGGTGACAATTTTCAAAATACTTTTGTGTATTGCTTTGTTTCTGAGTTTCAAACAACAAAATCAGGCAAGGAAAAATTTCTTTAAGTAATTGTTTATATGGAATTTGACAGTTAAAGGAAAATTCGAACGTTCTCAGTACTCACCTTAAGGAAGTAGAAAAATTAAAATTATTTTCAAACCCCTCTTCAAAAGGGTTTGTCTACGTTAAGTTCTTCGAGTAACTGTGTGGAGACATGAGCTTTTTTTGCAAAAAACAGATAAAATTAGCTTTAAATGCAGTATTTTCAACAATATATTTCAGAGTTGTTTCTTAAATAAAGATTTCTTGGATAATTTCCATTCGCTTGTCAAAAATGTCAATTTGAATGACCCCAGTTGAGATTGTAATTCTTGAATTCCTCACAGAGTGACCATGGGGCGATCATGTCATGGCCTGGGTGATCTTTTGTTTGTTATTTATATATTTTTTTAATTGTGGCTTTAAAACTTTGTTCAAGCAAGTTCAAGACTTGGTTATTGGCCTTTGGCAACCAGAAGAAAAGACAATTGCAAATTGCAAATAATCGACAGACGCGGCGCGGCAAGTGTTTCTCTCGCATTTTGGAGAGGCATCCAGAGCACAAACAGAGACCACCAACCAGCCAACCTCCAGGTATTCGGCATCCAAAACAAATACACAGAAATTACTTCTGGTCTGTGTGTGAGTGTTTGCGAGCTAACTTGTTTTTCAAGTTTTCAAACAGCCCAAAAGTCCAAAAACCAGAAACTTGAAGCGGCGACGGCGGCCATAAAGAAAATTTTGTGTGTTTTGGGTAGAAGGAGGAGGGGGCAAATGATTGCGTACAAAGACAAAGAAAGTACATACAATATGTGACTGTGTGTGCCTCAATTGAGTAGAATTAGAAGCTTAGTTGTAATCAATATTGATATGAATTTATTATATTTTTAGTTTGTTAAAATATAAATATAAGTTTTTTATTACAAGTTGGCAGCTCTGCTGCAAAAATGCAACACAAAAGAGAGTGCGCAAACGCTGTGACATTCTCTCACTCACGCACACCTTGTCAGAGGTGTTTTGATTGCAACAGTGTTTGGATGTGTGTGTGTAAATGATATGCGTCATTGTTGTTGCTATTTTTCAATACCTTCGCTTTTCCTCGATTTTATTTATTATATGAACTTTTGTAGAACACACAGACACAACACATTGAGAGAGGCTTGTAAATGTAAATCTGTATTTTTGATAACAGAAATTTGACTTCTCTAACCTCAAAGAGGGAAAATTTTGCCACAGCCTACATTAAGGTGGGCGCTGGGCGACACGCCCCCGCTGCTACCCAAAAATGGGTTAACTGTAACTGTATGCCTTTAGTTTCCTTGAATAATTAATGCCCCCTGGAAGGGGAGGGAAGGGTATTTTTTTTTGTAATCAATTGAGGCACAAATTGAGGTTAGGTGGAATTCGTTGGGCACCCACTCACACACACACACATATTGACACCAATGGGCGCGCATTTTCACTGTACACAGAGTTCGGTTTACATACCTGAATTAATATAGTTCAAATTGTTTGCCGTTTAACAAATAGGCAGATTTCGTTTGTTATCTCACTCGCACAGATTTACGTTATAGGAATTCTCAGCTGCTGCTGTTGCTGCGGGGGGGAAAGGAATAAGAAGCGCGTGAGCCTTCTGCTTCTTCTTCTTACATTTGCAACAAACATACACACACACACATGCACTTGGGAATCGATTTTAGGCTTGCTGCTGCCTTTTTTCTTCTCATATGCTCCGCACGTAAATCGCGTTAGTTTGTAATTGCTTCTTTATAAAACTTCACAGTGGTATGTACATACATACAAGCATACATATAATGTAAGTATATGTGTACATAAGAGTACATTTGGCCAAAGCACATTAATTACATTTTCTGTGTTTCCTTAGTCGCACAGTACGCGTAGGTTTTTGCACTAATTTATACTTTTTTTTTTTTGCTTAAATAAATTAAATTTAATTAGTCGCCAACGCCAACGAGCCAGTTACAACAACTACAAATCTAGTGTACTGCAAGTGTGACCGAACATCAAGTGCTTAAAAATGCGTAGTCTCGTTACGTCTCTGGTTACGTCGATAGACATTTATCGATGGGGCTACCAGTCTGTTATTGTGTCCCCCAAGTTGGCAAGACTCGTCGCAATGTTATTGAATTTTTTATTTTAATTACAATCATATTCACACACTTAGGGCCGTTTTCTCATGTTCCTGTTTTTGCAAATCTAGTTGGATTTGGTGAATTTGCTCTGCTTATTTTGAGCATGAACTATGCAAACGCCTAAGATCCACCTGGATTTGCAAAAACAGGAACAAGAGAAAACGGGCCTTAGTCACATATTGGAAAATATATATTACCCAGTACCTTAATGACATGCACACAAATTAAAGCCAGCGGGAGTTAGCAAAAATAGCCTGCCCGTTAGCACAAACCAATAGTCCGCGAAAAGATACTTTGTGCAACAGGTCCCAAAGTATCTCGATGCGGACTATGTCGGTAAGGCCTTATATTCTGTCCTGTTGAGTTTTTTGGACGACATAGGAACTAAGCTGGGTGACAGGGAAACAGAGCGTTGGTGGGGACCAAATGTTTTATGTTTTGTCTTAAGTTTTGTGCAAAAGATATTCCAAGTTGTTACTGTAAATAACATTAGTGCCTTTTGCTAACAGAGCCAGGGGAAAGCTATCGAAAATTTACTGTTGTTTTACAGCCGCTGCTAGCAAACGTCTGAAATCTGGCAATCTGGCAGTCTATTATTGTTGGTCCGTGCTGTCGCAGAGGTTGTCGTTGTCGTGTGTCATTCGCACAGCGTAGCGCGTGCAAACTGTTTAGAATTTTTAATATAAATTAAAGTTTAATTTAATAAACAAATTGGATCGGTCTATTATTATTGGTCTGTGCCGTCTGCCACAGCGTTAGGTTGAAACCCAAGAAGATTTGTCAATTTGGAGTAGGCTCCTCCTCGCGTTCTTCTCGTCTACGTGCCATTTGTTTTGTTTCGACGCGATTTAATAGCAAAAAATATTGCATAAAAATTAATAAATTCTTAACAAGTGTGCGCCAAGACGAATCGTATATTTCGTTCGTGTGTTCGTTTTTAGTTAATACAAAAAATTTACAACAACTAAAGTTGCTGTTGGCAGTGCATTTAGTGCTGTTGTTGTGCCGAAGTTGAAATTCCGACTTGGCCTGTACAAGTGCATATACAAATATACACAGTCACACCTACACACACAATACATACACACCGTTAAAGATTCACCCACTGTTATCCACTGAATGTCCGAAAATAAAGGCATCATGCTGGCCAAATCTATGCAAAAACACGCTGGACGTGCCAAGGAGAAGGTGAGTGAAATATTCCCCCAATTGGAGTCCAATTGCCCTGCACGTGAGCGAATGACTATGTTAACGCCCACACCCAGAGCCAGAGGAAGGTCGTCCCTTTTTAACTGTGTCATCTTCATCCTTTGATTTTGTGCTTATTTCTTTGCAAAGTTCAATTTGGCCTGTCCCTGTCCCATTTTCCAGCTGGGTCATCAAAAACTTTTGTACAAGTTTTTTACCGATTTCTTGATAAAAGGCGGCTCTGGTTAATGAATTCTGTGAATTGAGTCAGCTTGAATATCATTTCTCCTTACTGTAATGAAACTTCTAAAAGATTTAGCATGATTGGTTTCTTTTTATACAAGCTTTGGAATATTCCTATTTTAATGTTTTAGTTTATTTTCAAATTAAAAACAGTAATTTGGAATTTTTCATAGCTTAGAGTTAAATTCCAAATAATTTTGACATATTCACATAAATATGTTTTGTTTTTAGCTTTTTGTTGTTATTTATAACAGTATTTAAATATTTGTTAAAAATATTATTCTTGCGTCTTTTAATTCTTTGAAAAATCCCCATAAACCTCAGCTTAATTTTTCTCCGCTTTCACGTCCCGGACGGGCTCTGACATAAGCCGTCCAAATCGGTCGAAACTATAGGTTTTATATGAAAAAAGCTAGCAACCGACCGCTTTTTGCGCAAACACCCTAGTCTACCAGCACGAACCCAAAATCACAGGTTTGGCCAAGGGTTTGATTCAACAAATCACTTAAGTAATAAAAAAAGATGGATTCAATTTATATCTAAGTTCGTTATATTTTGAGTTTAAATAAGCAATAGTCGGGTTTTAAAACTTCAGAGGAGTTTATCTTCCATTTTCAAGACATCCATGGAGACGTTGTGAGATCACCTTAACAGAAATTCGCTTTTTACCAATTCACCAATAGGGAAAAGTTTGTTAAACGACCTAAAATATTATGAACCAAAGCTTAAATTAAAAACTTAGGTTCAACAAGCTTAGGATGCGATTTTTTTTTAATTACTGTCTAACCTTCGAAAGTCCGAAAAAGACATGGAAGCCATGAAAGAGGACGTTGCGAAGAATAATTTTTCAACTTTTCGAAAGTCCGATCCAAGAACATAAATTGCGTTTTAACCATTTTTCGGACTGTTTTACGAAACGGCGTTTCACTTTGCTTCAAATCAATGTAATGAACCGAACCTGCGATTCAAAAGCTCTGTGAATCACTGAACCGAACCAGTTTTTATTTCAGATCGGTTTGCATCCCTGCATTGAACACATGTTTTGATTCGAACCTTTCTTAAAAACCCTAAAAAAGATTGCTAAAACATTTTTGCTGCTTTTTTTTTAAAAGAACCTTCACTTTGGGGTTTTAGGTTCGGTTGGTCAATTATTTATAAGGTATGGTCATTGGTTCTGTTTAAGAGACCCGAAAAACATGAGCGAAACCGGTTCTAGGTGTTCGGTTCTGGAGCAGCCTTTGGAAAACTAAAATTCATTTTTCTTTATTTCCGATTTCTGAACATTTTTTTATAAAGTGGCGAAGGTTCGGTTGATGGTACCCAACGTTTGAGGAGATTCGTTTCCTAGATTAGTCAGCTTAAACTTTAAGACATGTTGAGCTCTTTATCCTAAATATATCGAAGTTTCTGTACGATCTTCAGTTGTCTTTGATTTCAACTTTTTGTTTATAAATAAAATTAGAAAATTTGGTTCTTAAATTTTTTTAGTGATGAATTCTTTTGAATTTTACCAATTTCATTTCAACTTAAGATATTAATATACTTTTTTTAATATCGCTGAAATTAGTCAGTCAGTCAGTCATCCCTTCCCACCCAGTTGTTGTTGCTCTAAATTTAAATTGTGTATTTGCTCTCTCGCATGCTTAGTATATATCTCCGACAAAAAGATGACTGTCAGACGATGATATGATGACGATGATGTACATTGTACATACATAATGCATGAGCACACGTATCTTTTAGTGTGCCAGAGCAGAAGCTTCCATTTGAAAAGTGCAATAGCAGCGCGTTGTTAGTATCCCATATCAGATTTAATTTAATGCACATGTTTGCCTTTTTGTGTGTGTGTGTGTGTGTGTGTGTGCGGAAACGCAAGGGAAAAAGAGAAAACTTGCCCTAGAACAAAAGGCCCAAGTCCCCAGGCCCAGGCATAGGCATGACATCGACACCGACAGTCGACACTCTCAAGCCCAAAATGTGAGCACGCGATTTGTGTGTTTTAGAGGGTGTTGTTCCACTTTTTCAGCCATTGTCAATGGTTTGCAATGCCAAATAGAAGCACCCTGTTTGAGTTGTGTGTCTTAAACCGGTTAACAGATTTAACTGCGATTTAACTTATGCAATTCGCATTTGATGAATACAATTAAGTGCATTAATTGAGTCATTAAAACTTTCTTTGTAGTGGCAAAAAATTACGTATACGTTTGCCACATTTTGCCTAATTTTTTCGTTCTCAATTTTTTGTTACACTCGAATGATCTGCAAATTTGTGTGTGTTTTTTAGCATAGAAATTAGCATATTGTGCCACAGCTGCCTCTGCCTTCGCCTCAGGCTCCGCACCTGCAGCTGCATCATCTTTTTTAATGCAGCCGCCAGGGGGCGCACTTGTGCAATTGCCGCTTGTTAGCAACCTTCACGTTTCGTTATGGTTGTTGTTGCCCAATCAGGGACAATTGTTAAATCGTGCCCAACCCCACACCAACCATAATGCAGTCTAGGTTATATTTGCAAATTTTCCTGTGCTCTGGAAATTGTATTTATGTAACCCATGTGGGAGGGCAGGCTGGGAAGTCGTTAATTTCAATGAGATTTGCTCGAGCTGTTTTCGGGGCTTATCTCGTATCTCTATTTGACTTTTTTCAATGTCAGTTTGTATCATTTTGTAGACATTTTGTGTGTGTTGGTTTTTTTCAACTGGGGTTTCAAGTGGTTTCTGCGGTTTTTGTTATCTATTCAAAAAAAAAAGGAAAATAATTTTCGCTTAGTTGAGGGGAAATTGCATATTTAATGGAAACAGTGAAATTTTCTTGGCTTTCATTCATTAATTGAGTCAACATTCGAGAATTCCAAATTAAAAAGTTAGCTTTAATGTGGATTTTGTAATAGAAGAGATTAGGTGACCTTTTGAATGGCTGAAAACTCTGACTAATTGAACAATTGTGCATCTATGTATAATTGGCTGCCCCTGAAATGGATTTCGGTTCTCTTAGGCATATTCTAAAGAATACCAGACTAAAGTAAAGTTTGCTTTTGTCCTATTCAATTGAAATTTTTCTGTTTTTTAATGATTTTAATTTTTTGTATCTTTGCATTTTCCCCCTCATTCGGCTGCATCATTTGAAATCTATTTTTAGAAAACTGTCATAAAAATAAAATTAAATTGCGAATTGTATTGATGATGAATTGAATTGAACTTTTATGCTAATTGCATGGGATTATTGGTTGGGTTGGTTCAATTAAGACCCTAGATATAGAGATAATGTTTAACTTTCATTTGACAACAAGTGCAACAGCAGCTGAAAAAAGTTTGCTCTCTTTGTTGTTGTTGTTGTTATTTCGAATAAATAGAAAACATGGCCAGCTAATTGCAAGTGGGGAACACGGACTGGGTTAGATAAACACCAAAACTACTACCAACTAGTTACATAGAAAAGCAAATGGTAAAACCCAAAAGAAAATAAAAAACCGACACACAGACACATGCACATTTCCCCTCTCATTCGGGCACAAAGTGAAAAGTTTTCAAAATGACTATAAAATATTTGTAGAAAAAAAAAAACAAAAACAAATGAGAAATGCCAATAAACATTGGCACGTTTCGGCCTTTCGAATAGAGAGAAGGAGAGAGTGAGTGAGTGAGTGAGGGAGACTGCAAAGAGAGGCAACCGGATATTTATGAGTCTGATGCCAATAATCGGGATTTGGGTCTCTAATGGCGACCTGCCTGGACAGGTTTCTTTTAGGTTTTTCATTATTTGAAGCTTCCGCTGAGCGCATAGTTATTTTGTATCTCTAAGATACTTTCGGAGACAGCAACAGGTTGTAAGTTATTGCAGGGAGACGACGGGTTTCGGTATTGTTTTTGCTTATGCAATTAAAACTTCAAGATGAAGTTTCATAGTGGAATATTCTAGTTAGTTTTTGCCATATGCTAATCAATCAGCTGCTGTAAGAAATTCTCGTACTTGTATTTATTTTGTTAACACAAATGCAGCCAAATCATGAGTTCATACTTAGCAGTTAACAAAGTAAATTCTGTATCTGTAGCTTGTTTAGCATTGAAGCGCAAATGGGAAATCATTTAAGTGTTATCTACTGAAAATCTAGTTTAGCTGCGTTCACGTGATTTCCATAAAAAGCCGAAAAAAATGGAAGCTATTTAACATTTAAATGCGGTCAAGAGTACCGAAGAGAGTACAATTTTCATTTACTTACATAATTCTGGTCATGGCTATTAATTGTGACGAACTATACGAAATAACACGGCGATAAGATCAACAATTCCATTACAAAATGTGTGTATGGCGAGGGCTTTGATAAGCCTAAATAGAATTCCATTCCCATAATAGGCAAATCTTCATGATAAGCGAATGAGTTTTTTTTTCAATATTATTTATTTATTTATTTATTATGTGCACAATCATTTATAAGAAATATCAAGCATACGTCAGGTGGTTGGACAGAAAATAGTTAAACGGATTGGCATAATTTTCACATGAGGCATTTTTTGCTGTCAACTTTAAGCAAAAGCCAGAGACAGACAACGCAACACGCATCGCTGGCCATTGACAATTTTCTTCTCTACCTCATTTACACAAGCACACACACATACAGACACGCATTTTGCAATCAAAAATTGTATGGGAAAACAGAGTCACTGAACTGCTTTTAATTACAACTGGAAAAGTATTTTGAAAACAACATTGTACATATTTTCCACTCGATCGATGCCCAAATGGCTTGCCAACTAATTACGAAAGGCAGGCTTGAAATAAGCACACACCACCTGCTCAAAATCAAATGGAATATTGCTATGGACATTGCAAACATACCAAAGTTCAATCCATGTGTAAACAAATATCAAAGTTATTCAAGGAGAGAACGAGTCTCGGGATTTTGTGAGGCTAGAAATGTTTTTTTTTCTACAGGCTGCAAACCCATTCCGGACCGAAGCTTCTAATTTTAATATCCCCCGAACCGGGAAAAAGGTTCCTTTTAAAAAGGACTTAAAAGTCTTTTGTAAGAAGAAGATAACAACAACAACTTAGACCGTTAAACTAGCGGCGTCCAACTCAACAACAATAAGTCCGAGCATGTCTTTATTTTTACCGATTTACGTAAAGCTTTGAGCCTTTGGTATATTGGTCCGCAGAAAATTAATATTTTGGCAAGATAAGTTTATTTCAAGTCCAAAATCGACTCCCTTCGAAAATGCTAGACCGAACCGATAATTATAAAGCAGCGCTCACCTTTAGACAATGAAACTCTAAAGGCCCTCTTCTGGTCTGGGCGACTGAATTTTAGCTGTTTTTTTAAAACTTATGGAAAAAATCGAGAAAAATCCAAAGTATTGTCTTCTTAAAAAAGATGTGTTGATGGTTCGCAGCTTTTCGGAAGTCACCATAATCGGAAAGCAAAACGGAAGATGGGAAGTTGTTTGGAAGGAATACCTTTATGGCCCGAAGCAGAATCATGAAAAAATTGCATTTTTAAGAATGGCGGCGACATGAAAATGAGAAATCCATTTTTGACAATTTTTGTTTGCAGTCAAACGAACAAAAATAAATTGTAAAAAATGTTGTTCCGGCCATAGCCACGTTAATTCTGCGTCCATCAAGCCCTACCTCATCAAAATCGGTTCAGTAGAACTTAAGAAAAGCTGCGAACCAGTTACAAAAACGTGGTTTCGAGAAAATCGCGTTTAAAGTTTGCATTTGCTAATTTAGGTCTGCTTGGGTCACTAAAATGGCTATATCTGATCCTTAGCAATGCCGGGTTGACGTTGCCTTTGAGAATGATTCGTAAATATCCTGCAATTCCTTGTCTAGCTTGTGTGCTATGACGTGGCAATTTTTAATGCGTCTGCGTGGCGCCAGCTGCCATAAAATAGCTCTTGGGAGCAATAGTAGCAAAAAGAGCAAGGGCGTCCCCGTCGCTGATCTCGGGATGATGAAAAATTTGTTCAACGGTTGAAGTTGACAAAATCCACATGTTAAACAATTCTTGCTAGAACTAGAGATTAAGTTCAAACTATCATGACTCGGGTGGTTAACAGGAATCATGCACTCAGGAAGAGGCAGCTTTCTGATTACTGCGGGTGCAGAGTTGCTCCGTCAAGTCTTGCAGTTGTACCACGATTTCAAAAAGAGATAAATTTCGGCTTAAAGTGCCAAACTAATGTCCAGGTCTCTTCCAAGCCTCGCCGAACCGCTTCCCAGTTACTGCAACAATATTTATGTTTTCTAAAACTTATAATCTTTGTTTTCGATTTCCTACTTAGAGTTCACTGCTTCTACAGTTAACTGTCAGCAAACGGGGCACCCGTGCAATACGATTTAGGGAACATGCTTAGCTTTTACTGAGCTATGCATAACTATTTCTTTCATTTGAAATCAAATTGTTTATTTAAAATCGCACAATTCTACTTTGAACTCTACATTCGATTTATGTAGTAAATAACATTACTGAAAAATTTTTACATTTTCCTGTTTCGTGGAATAGATCTGAATAGATATCACATGTTTAAGCAGCCCAGATAAAGAAGGTAAAACTAAAACAGTCGCATTTCAAATTTATACATTATAAATATCGCTTAATCGGCAGTGTCCCAGAAATCTCTTCCAACCAAATTTCAACTCTCTTTCGGTTGGTTTCAAACCTCTAGTATTTTGTTAGGAGATTTTGGCAAACCAAACAATACACAGACCAGCCGATACAAAAACCAAACAATAGCGACTTCACGAGCCCACGCAATATATCACTGTTTTTGTAGTAGGACCATAGTCTTATACACTCACCTTTCGAACTAGACTTTCGAAGAAAACGAAATCTCTCCAAGTTCTGGGACACCGACAGATTTCTCTAGCAATTTGCAAACCCCCGAATAAGTGTAGAAGGAAGTCTTATCTTAGCTACTTTAACTTAAGCTCGTATGATTCATTTTAAACCATTCAGTTGGGTACTTGCTTAAAAATGAAAAAGCTCATCTGCTCTGCACCAAATTTTAAGTAGAACTTACTTCCTCCCCCCACTATCTCTCTCTTTTTATCTTCGGCATCAAAATTAAATTGGACAAGCTGCAGAAATTTGATTGACATGGAACATCAGATCCATTTCCACTGCCATTCCAAAAGAAAGTACAATTGAAATCATTGTGTGTGAGTCTAAGTAAAAAGTTACCCACAGAGCGTAGCCTAAAATAATCTCTCGTAGAGGAAGATGTATGAGACAACTGTATACGGTTCATTCACAACTCACAGTGTACTCTACTCCCAGTACAGTGGTACCAAATTAGCTTGGTTTTCGATCAAGTTTTCGTTTTGTGTGTGTTTCATCTCTTTAGCTGCCGCTGCGTTTTCAAGTGAAAGTTCGAACATCTCGGGGTAATGTCAATAAAAAAGAAGTGTAAAAGTTGACCCAAACAAGTTTAGATGTGCCCACATTCCAGACACTAAGCCGCACAAAATGTTGTAATCTAAGAGATGCTTTGTGTGTGTGTGTGTGAGGTGAGGTCTTGGCATTTACAGTTGATTTCTACAGGTCGTTGGTATTTCTTCTTTGGTCATTAAACTTGGAAAAATTCCTTACCCAAATGTCAGCTAAATATTTTTAGTTCAGCTCCATTGACTGCACAGAAGGTGGTGGGGGAAAATAATTCTACACTTTGTTAAATGCAAAAGTTTTGCATACAAAATTTCATAATTTTTCATTCAAAAAATATATTTTTAAACTTGCTCAACGAGAGAGAGGGAGGGCGAGTGAGATTTCTTGATTGTTTCGCATTGTGTGTGCTCATTTATTTTTCTTTTACTTTTTCCGTTTTCAGTGAAAACTTGTCAAAGATACACACATAGCGCAGTGTTAGCTGCCCAGCTAGATACATTTTTATTTAAGGTGCGTGCGCCCAGAGCCGCCTGAAAATGTCGCCTGGCAGTCAATCTTTAAATAGATTCACTTTCTGTGTGTGCGTTCGGGTGGGTCTTTCTGTCTGTTTTATAACTCTCGCATTTTGCAAACAACTTTTCTATCGCATAAGTAATTTTTGCGATTTTGTTTGATATTTGGTTTGTTTTTTTATTGCAAAAATTTCACCCGCATGTCTATTTTTAAGCTTGCCAAATCCCGCGCGAACAGCTGCCAAGTTGTTAGCTATTTCACTCTTCAGTTCGCTTGGTTTTCTAGTTGGTGCATCGAACGATTGACATTTTATTGGCATTTTTAGAAACTCAAACTTGCCTGTTGCATATTGAACTTCTTGTGTTCTCTGGCGAATTTAATTAAAATGTCATTTAATTTAGCTGTTGGGATAAATTTAGGCTTGAGGCCTAAGCAGAAAGGTTAACAAATAAGCTCCACGCTCTGTCTGTCAATTACGCATTTCGCCTTAAACTTAAAGTAATCTTAAACCGCAAAATTAACAATAATAAACATTTGACACATTATGTGAAAACATTCTTCGGCCAACTTCAAGAAGAACCCAAGCAAAAAAGAAACAAAAACCATTTGCTGACATTGCTGTTTCCCCCCACTCTCTCTGCATAGTACACCCCTTAAATTTTTATTATTTGAAGGGCGTATCCCAGTATCCCAGTACTTTTTTATTGCTGACCACCAGATCGCTTATTAAGCAGCTCAATCAAGCGCGTCAAGCTCCGACAATGCATCACAACTGCCTGATAAAGTCCCATAAATTAACTTTACTTATATCGGAGGAGAGCTTATTAAAAAATTCAATTATTGAAATTGCCAACAATCGGAATGAAAGTGTCGGCAAAGTGGAAATGAATCTTTTGTGCATGTTGATTGCATAACAAAATGGGAATTACGGAACGACACTTTGCCCCCATTTGAAAGAGAGTGAAGTTTAAGTGTTTAGCCAGACATTGCCATTTCCCAGTTCCACAAGAGAACAAGAACCAACCGAAAACCAAAACAAAACAATACGCAAGGTCAATTACTTCCACAGGTCGTATACGTAATTTGTTTTTATTAGCTTCGCTCGAACTCACTCAACTTGCTGTCAGTGAGAACTTTCGTGTGGTGCAATTAGTGTGCGAGAGCCGAGCACCATTAAAATCCGTAATGTACATTACCTTGGGCGAATAATTTTGTATTGTTTTCCATGCAGTGCTCATTGAATTAAAGTATTTAATCACTTTTTCAACAATTGTATCTTTCAAGAGTAAGTGAAATTGAACTAAGAAAAGGTATTTCAAAATTTGTTTAAGAAAGCTTTTTGATGCAGAATCTCTTAAAAGCAGAGCTTTAACTTCTGTCCTTCATTTTTTTATCAGCACTTCTCGTCTTCACCAACTTTCTAACAAAATAATCAAAATTCTATGATAGTTTTTGTTTTTTATACTCATAGATACTGACAATTTATCTCATAGAAAAGTCTCTGTAAGCAACTAAAATCTAAAACATATGTATAACTAATGTAGCACGATTCGTACCCAAGTTATTTCTTAGATATTGAAAAGGATTTGTATATAAGTCTTTCTAACCTTCATTATACCCTTGCAAAGGGTATTATAATTCGGTCGAAAAACTAGTTTTAGTAAGAAAAACTTTTTTGTTTTCAATGTAAATGTACCAAGATTGGTGTAAATCGGACAACTATATGGTATAGCTTCCATACAAAAGATAAGTCTGAAAAATGGTCTTCATGAGAAAAACTTTTTTGTTTTTAATGGTACCGTCTTAAAAATTGGTATTTGTTTGTTATATATATTTTTACAAAGTTTTGTCAAAATCGGGTGACTGTAGCTTATAGCTCCCATTCGAACGATCGGTCTGAAAAGGGCTGAAAAAACTTTTTTAAATTTTTTTTTCCAATGTTACAGTTTTTAATTTGGACATCAATAATAATATATACTTTCAAACAGATTTTGCCAAAATTTGCAAGGGTATTAAAACTTTGGCACAGCCGAAGTTAGCTTAGCCTTCTTGTTTTCCATATAATATTAGATCTCATATCTTTAATTCTGCTATAACCAGATTTCTTGAACTATCTATTGTAGATCGAGGAACTTCTTTGATATTAAAAACGAGTTATGAAATTAAATTAAGAAAAGGTGTTTCAAATTTTTTTAAAGAAAACTTTTTGATGCAGAATCTCTTATAAGCAGAGTTTAAACTTTTCTTTTATCAGCATTCTTTTATCAGCACTTCTCCTCTTCACCATCAGCCAACAATATAATCAAAATACTATGATAAACAAAAGTGGTTCAAGAACATAATTCACATATTATTTAAGCTTCAAACTTAAAATCAGATGTGTGGGTAGGTGTTATGGAGTTTGATATTTTCCCTGTTCAAGTCCGGTTCCGCCCCCGATTAAACCGTTTCAAATGTGGTTCAGAGCAATATCTTAGAAATTGTTTAAGCTTTGGACTTAAACATTTAGCGCTCGCTGACATAACGCCCGCGGGCATTATGTCGCTCTAAGAGTGACATATCGCTCGCGGGCTTCATGTCACTTTTGAAAGTGTCATACCGCCCGAAATAAAAATAGTTCAGATTAAATATTGTAAAAACGGTACCTACGTTACGGTACCTAACTTAAAGTCATATAAATATGAACTTGAAGTATCCATTGGTTGGTTCATAACTAATCGTCTTATCGTCATCACTGAAAATGCAGTTTGCTGTCCTCATTGTTTTCCATCTGCATTTGCATTTTAAAAACATTTGTTCCTTGTTTAGAATTAACCAAAAGCATACAAATTAAACATAAATGATAAATAGGAGTTATTTAGCTGCTATAAACTTAATATCTAATGCAAGGGTTTAAAGTTCGTCAATTTATTCTCTGTTAATGCCAATCCATTGGTGTGTTCTGGCCAGAGGTCCAACAGATGGCTTGCGGAATTTTCGGATCAATTGAGATTTTTTGAGAGTCTTAACTTTCTGCAATTCATTGTGTATTTATTGTAATTTTAAATAAGTTTATGAAAATATAAATTAAATGCCCATTCTAACCTTCTGGCTTTTTAGCGCGCCATAATGTAGTGTTGGAAAGTTCGTCAATTGGCGAAAATGTACATTTTCACAAAATGTGAAATTGCATAATGCAGTTGTAGTGAGGACAGGCCATTGAGGTTTAAAATTTTTCTCAAAAAATAATCTCTCAACACCTTGCGGAACACCCTGTATTCATACAAAATTTCTCCCATCTAAATAGCTACTTACTGACATGGCTAGAATCTCTGCCAACTTTTTCCACCCTAAGCAAAAATGTTGTTGTTTATTTCGAAACGAATGCTAATAGATAAGACATGACAAGTCCAAGACAAGATTGGATAAATATTAGTTTTCTTCAATTTTATAGCTTCTCATGTTTCTGTGTTTTTTCCTTCTGCATTTACTGGGTGAACTTTCTACTTGAAGTTTCACTTTCCACTTGCCTGAGCTTATCGTCTCGAAAGCCAAACGCAAAAATAAAAGAGACAAAAAGAAATTATGCAAAACATAATGCAAATTATTGAGGGAATCAGCATAAATCAAATGACAGCTCGATTATGCAACATAATTGAATTGATTAAAACGAACGACTTTTGATTTTAAATTATAGGAAGTGAAATGGAAAAGTTACAAAGTGATCTTCGAGATATGTATGATCTCTAGTCGTTAGCACGTTGCGTACACGAGCTGTTAAGTGACTTGGAGTAAGTCATATGACACTTGGCGGAGCAACCACAACAAAACCGGTTACTGCCCACAACAATTTTGCTGTCATCATCGACTATATAAGCACCGCTAACCAAACGGGGCAACAAGTTGAAAATGTACTTTTGTGGTAATAGGTTAGGTCTTTACACTCGCACTCACACACACACACACACTGCTAAGTCATTAAACTAGGCGGCCTCAACACTGCCACAAGGCGAAGCAACTCCTCCTCCTCCTCCTTTGCTTGTCTATGGCACATTTCTGTCTCCTCTCTTTCTCCGTCTTTTGCCGGCGGCTCTTGGCATTATTCATGCCAATTTCTACAAGTTTTTCACAATTGTTTCTTGTTTTCTTCGTTATGTGTTCTTTAGTATAAGTAGGCAATGTATTTCTTGTACCCTTTTGCCTGTTTCATTTCACATTTTTCTGCTGGCGTTTGTGATTTTTTTTGTGTATATATAATCAAGTACATATATACATCTGGTCAATTATAGTTTAAATAGGGCATATTTGGATTAGGAAAAAGTGTTCAAAAAGTAGACAATATTGATATTAATTTCTCAAATTTGTATCATCGGATTTTTCTTATATAAAAAAAGCTATACATATAACCTGAATACTCATTGAACATACTTTCTTTGTCCTTTCGCTTTGTTGATTTTCTTAAAAATTCTTTTATAAGTCCAGTCCAGTTTATAAAGCGCTTAAAAACTACAAATCGGTCAATTTGAGCCCCGTAGAATAGGAGATCAAAAAGTTAGGCACGGAAACGACCAGCGAAAGAATTTTTAGGATATTACGAAAAAGCCAAAATGTTATAGAGAACTAGAGGATTTTATACCAGACTTAAGACCAGGGGAGGACATAATCTTGTTGTTCCTTATCATATTCAATTCGTACAACTCTGTACCCTCAGCGTCAAAAAATCTATAACTTTGTACTCGAATTAGGCAGAAACGGTTTCAATAGTACGATCAGTACAAAAATACTTGGTTCCAGTACATAATTCTTATTTCAAGATCGATGTTTTCAATCCCTAAATACTGGATTTAAGACTGTTTCGGAATATATTAAGTACATTTCGAATGATTTTAAATTTATATTCATCGTTCTTTAATGCGATTAACTCATAAAATAAAAACAAAACACTCTAAAGTCAACTCTAATAAATTCTTAAAACAAAATCAGAGGCAAAGAATCATTGAAGTACAATATGTTCTTGCTTTAAGCCAGAGCTGTAATTTAATCAATACTTACCGTATTTTATTACTTTTCATTGCAATAATCTCGATTATTTGGACAATGAAAAACCAATTCCTGATTTCGATTTTTTTAGTAATCATAATTGTAATTTAAAATTACCATTATTCAATGATTATTTCAAATTGTAATTACTTTTACAATTACTTGAATAAATGTACCTGTACAGGGGAATTATTGAGTAATTATGATTGAAAATTTGAATTATTCATGTAATTGAAGGTGAAAAATATGATTTTTTACCCATTTACAAGGAGTTATGTGCTTCAACATACAATGAGCTGTACCTATTTGCACTATTGAGAGACCGTATCAAAGGTTCTAACTTGCGTGTCATGAGTCGGACAAAACTCGCAAAAATGCTGGACGAGAGCTACACGTGTCATTGGCTAAATAATAAATATCAAAGGAAGTCAGCTGCTCTTTCTTGTAAAAGGTTTACAGGAGATCATACCTATGACCGCTTTTTGCAAATGATTTGTAAAATAAACAATGAATTTAACTTGGATCCCATAAAGATTATCGCCACCATAACAGATAACGGCTCGAATATTGTCAAAGCATTTGAGAAATTTGGAATTGATGAAAAAAAATGATGAAAGCGAAAACGATACCGATCGTGTTCCTGAGCCAGAAGAATGACAATGTTTGTAATTGTACAGATGTTTGTAAGGCATAGTTATTTATAGACATGACAGTTCGTTCGTCTGTAATTCCGTCTATTTGAAAGCTAGACCAATCTTTGCAAGAAGTCTATAAATACATAAGGGCTGCATATTTGTGGGGAACGAATCGGATGACCATAGCGTATAAGCCATGGAGGTGCCATCTATTGGTCAGTTTCTGAAATCAATGTTTCAAGCAAAAACAAAATTGTTGTATGAAATTCATTAAAAAACCTAAATCCTCTAACTGCAAGAGTATATATATTTCGGCGGAACTGAGGATATCTTTGCTCTAGTAATACCCTGTTCCCATTTCAAGTTAATCGAATGAAAAATAAAATTTTCCACATACAAACTTTTCCGACGCTTTTCCGGGTGGAATTTTCCGAAACCCCGACTTAGTACGCACTTTCACCACCTAAGGAAACTCCTTTCCAAATTTCAACCCTCTAGCTCTTACCGTTTAGGCTGTGCGACGGTCACCAGTCAGTCAGGTTGAACAGTTTTATATATATAGGTAGCTCCCATAGAAAAGTAAGGACCGAAAAGAAGTTTTAGTTAAAAAAACCTTGGTTTTCAATGGAGGCTGCAAGGGTATACATAACTTCAGTCGAGCCGAAGTTAACTTTCCCCTATTTTACTGTCTATTTCTGCGAATAACGGTCCGTTGCTGCAAGTGCGCAAAAAGAGCCAATGCATGCCCAATACAAGACTCATTAAAAAGCTCATAAAAGTTTGCAAATTCTGTGAATGCGTGTTCTTAGTGAGAATGGGCATAACTTCCCCATCAATAATGAAACAAACAATCCTTGGTCCAATTAGCAGAAACAACTCCTTTCAAGAATTTACATAAGAATCGCAATTTCATTTCAAATCTCAATTCCGAATTATTCATTTGCCCACTGGGTATCCACCTGGTCGACTCATCAAAATCAAAAATTTTCCGCTTTTCTGCTTTCTTGCAGCAACTGGCTGTTGCATTCTTTATAAACTGGGCCAACGTCTGCTTATGGCTGGCTGTTTCGCCTCCTCCTCCTCCTCCTGTCGTACAAAAACTGCCTAACATTTGTTTTGTTTGCACTTCACTGAGCTGCGTTTCCATTAGATTGCAGTTTTTCTTCTAGTTGTTTTGGCCAACAGCTGTTGTGTGTGTGATGTTGTCATAGACAACCTACGCCCATTTGTTACTCTCGTCGAGGTCGTCGTCTGTTGCTGGAGACCAAAAATGTAGCCCACGAACGCACATGTTTCAAAGAAGAGATATATAAAGACACATATATGCACTCGTATGTACAGTTCTTGTTGGCGTAAAAATATGCTTTTTGGCAGGCAAATCTAGTGTGAGAGACCACAGGTTTTCTATATATATGGTATATGTATGACAAAAAGGCAGACGCTCTATATACATTCAAAAATTTTTAAAGATAAAAATGACCAAAAAAAAAATAATTCGATGACGCAAATCTGTGACAGATTTTTACACATGCCCAGACGAAAGACTTGCCCCAAACGGAAACGCTTGAGGTCTGGCCTTCCCATACTTCCTGATAAGTAACACCCTTCCCTAGTAACAGCCAGAGGCCGTTTGAAGTCCGATTATTATCATTTAGGCCAACTGTTCTATTTGCATGCACATAAAATATAAATATTGAAAAAAATCTAATTGGAATTCGATAATAAATTATTGTGATAATGAATGAAAGTAGCGTGACATAAGCATAGCTACGCCCACTCCCATATGTAGATCATGCCAAACCAAACCAATTAAGGTACTCAAAACCAATGCCATTTCCAAGCTTGACTCACGTTCCTTTGGCTTGCTGCTGCTGCCGGTTTCAATTACGAAAATGGTCATTAAAATGCTCAAGTCTTGGCAACAAGTGGTACGGGGAAACCACTTTTGACTTTGTGACTGTGTGTGTTGAGTGACCATAAAAGGTTTTTCGGGTGAGCTGCACTTGCTGGTTAAGTGATGGTAGGATTATTTACTAAATTGCATTAGTTGAATTAGAGGCTTATTTAGAACAATTTCTTTTCAAACATTCTTCCTTCTTCTAGGTCTTTTTCCTTCTTTCCTATTATAATTTTGTAGTATTTTTTATTCTGCGTCATACTTCTTTATGATGTTTTACTTATTCTTGACTTTTATAAATATTATTCGTATCTGCAGCATTTTATAAGATGCTAGATCAGATGATGAATGTTAAGCTCATCTTTACTCATCTAATCGAGAAGCCTAGCATTTTGGAGGAACTTCATATATAAATGTAAACAGTAGTTAGTTTGAAATACAAGCGTTTAAATCAAAATACCTAGAGATTTCAGTGTTTCTTGGAAAATTTTCAAATCGTTTGGTTCTTTATGAGTTTTTACACAATCTTAAATCTTTCCGTGATTCTTTAGATTTTTGGCTACTTTACTATATTTTGTTTTCTTAACTTACTTTTGCTTTCTTATAGTTTCTTTCTTTTATACCTTTAAAACATTTTCCGGTTATTTTTTTCCTGGCTGCAGTTATCAAAATTGATAAAATACTTGGAAAAAAACGCTTTCTTCTCCAAAGTATTACGGATATTTTTACTCACTTTGGGGCTGAATTTTCCCAACTTTCTTTCTGACCTTAACTTCAACATGCTTGGGACATATACTTCTAACTTGCAGGCAGATCATGTTTAATTTCAATTTCTATCACGCCCCCTGCCCCCTCCGCAATCTTATATCTCTCACAATCTTATAAAAGGATCAAAGGATTGGTAAAGATTGGATGAACGATGGTCAAGTTATGAACAAAAGAACCTTCGCTTTCGCAGAGCTGCTACTGCAGCAGCAGAATACAGAGTAAATTACTTTCTTAAATTTTTATCAATATCTTTTGAGAGTATTCCCTATTCGCCTTTTGCCCCTTTTTCTATATTTGGTTTTGATGGAATAAACCAACTGGCTGGTTTGAGTGGGCCTCTGGCTAATTCCATATGCGTACCGCATGGCTCTTTTGACAATCATTCATAACGGAGCTTTGTCATCATTTAACGAGTTGGTGGTCAGCAGACACTGTTGAATTTTCCACATTAGGAGGAACTTCCGACAGTGTTGCCTCAAGGAAAAGTTTGAGACTTATCTACGTGCATAAGCCATCCGAATTGTGCGCAAAATTCAATTAGCCAACATTCTTATCTCTCTGCCAGCTTAGATAAATATTTAACTTAAAATTGTAGAGTCACGGCAAATAGAGCGGTATTTTATCAGGGCTAACTAAGCGTATTGCGTATACGCACGGCTGGACAGCAACAGAATTGAGTACTGCAGTTGCGCTCTCCTCTCTCTCTCTCTCTCTCTCTCTCTTTCTCTGTCTGTCTCTCTGCATCGTTTGGGGTCAGTTGAGGCGTGGGTGTTGCTGTAGAGCAAAAAAAGTGTTACAAGGCTGTGTCAGTTGTCAATTGGCGGACCCCCTCCTCCTTCTCTGCTCTTTCGGTTTTTTGTTTGGTTCTCACCATTTTCAGATTTTTTGCTAATTACTCGTCCAAAAGCCATTAACGTTACCATGGATAAGTGCCACAAAATTGACCGGAGACTTAACCCAAATGCCGTTGACAGCCACAATTTGGCACATACTTGTGCTCAGTTAAGTCAGAGAGAGAGAGGCAGCAGTCAAACCATGGGTGCCAAAAGATTTATTTGGCTATTTCTAGCAGAATTTGTAAAAAACACCTAACACATTTTGTTTATTTATAAATAACATCATTTTGCGTTGAACATTAAGCAGCAATTTGTGAATGAAGTTGAAGCAGAGCTTTAAATCTTGGCCCATGTTGGAATGCTGCATTAACGACCTTGCTCCCACACATATGTGCCGAAAACTTTAAACTGGAAATTTAAGCGCATAAAGCCAACGCAATTTACAAAAAAGAAAAAACGCCCAAAATATGCAAAAAAGTTACAGAAAATTTGGAGCTTGAATATTTGAGATTAAAGCACGTTGGAAATTTGATTAGGTAAAACATCTCAATGCAGTCAGTTTGCAATATCACACCTCAAATGGGTAGAGAAATAGATCGTCTCCGTTTTTATATTCTTGCAAGCTGCATATCCGAACCCCATCTATCATAACGCCCAACTATTCCAATGCCCAGGCCAAAGGTTTATTGAAATAACTCGAGTTTTTATCCGACTAAGTCGGGATTTGCACGATAAAGCAAACATGTAGAGAGCAAGCTTCAACTCTTTTTCACAAGCTGAAGCTTTATAAAAAACTTTATGGAGTTTTCATCTCGCGTAAAGGCCTATTCCCAGGAACAATAAATTTTGTTTTTGACACAGTACTTCATATGAATAGAACACCATTGCACAGCTGTTTAAACTAGAAACACTACACAAAAATAAACTTTATTGTTCCTGGGACAACAGCGGCTGCGCTGGATAGGACATGTTACCCGTATGGATGACAACGCTTCAGCAAAACGGGTGTACAGTCGGCATGCGAACGAGCTAAGGCACGCCCAGGCCGGGTCGACCGAAGCAGAGATGGCGCGTCCAGGTGCAGGGAGATATTTCGAAGCTGGGTGTGCCCTTCTGGTGGGATGTCGCTCGGGACTGAGGCGAGTGGCGGGCATTGGTCGCAGGGGCCGAGACCATAAAACGGTTGTGATGGCCGCATGCGCTGTTTGCTTACATAATGTTTAAATGTTCACATTAATGTTAATGCTCTGTTAACTAACATAAAGGAAGGCTATACAACAGTAATTCCCCTGAGTAACGGTTATATCGAAATCGGGCAGGACCGAACTTAACTTGTGCACTCGTTTTATTACATACCCTTTAGGGCATACCCCTTAGGAACAAGGATTGGATGGGTACAATGGCTTACATGGTTTTTTGACTTAATAGAACTATGATTTCGATTACTACCGCATGTATTTGGCATGGAAATTAAGTTCTCGCTTAAAGTTCTTCAATACCTTAGAGACTCTAGACGGAAGTGGCTTTTCGAATACGCGATAAATTATCGAACCCCAGGGTTAAAAAGTCGAATATCGAAGCTGCGCAATGTGCTGCCTCTAGTTGTTGTATCATGACTTTAAAAGTCGACAGTTACTTGCTTGAATCTACGCTCAATGTGGAAATAGTATTACCCGAAAAAGAAGGAAACAGACTAGTGGAAAGCCAATAAAATGACCACAAGAATACCTTTAAGGGAGATCCATCAGGACTTTGCTTTCTAATTGCTTTTTGCAGTTTTTGGTTCGGTTCAGCAATTTTAAAAGCCACCAGTTCAGCAAACCAGCGGTTCGCGGTAAGTTTAGGCCCTGTTCCTTTACGAACAAGCTCTCATGCCTGTTTTTTTTCCAAACCAACATAAATTGTAGGCTGAATATTTTATTGTAGGCAACTTTGACATTTTAAGACCCTTCAGTTAAAATCATTTACTATAACTTCTTTTCTCTCTTTCTTTCTCTTGCAGATTTTACAAAACTTGGGCAAAGTAGATCGCACGGCAGATGATATTTTTGATGATCATTTAAATAATTTCAATCGCCAACAAACAAGTGCCAACAAATTACAAAAGGAATTCAATAACTATATAAGATGCATTCGTGGTAAGTAAATCATAGACAGTCTCAAAAATTCACTCAACTCTCAACTTTCACAACTTCTGTACAGCCGCACAAACCGCTTCAAAATCTCTGATGGATGCCGTTTGCGAGGTCTATGAGCCACAATGGAGCGGCTATGATGCCTTGCAAGCACAGACCGCTGCCTCAGATAGCTTGTGGCAGGATTTTGCACACAAACTGGGAGATCAAGTGTTGATACCGCTCAATACATATACCGGACAGTTTCCTGAAATGAAGGTGAGTTAAATAAAACTTTTCTAATAAGTACAAAATGCTTAAGTTTGTGCCTTGCAGAAAAAAGTGGAGAAGCGCAATCGTAAACTGATCGACTATGATGGCCAGCGTCATTCGTTCCAGAACTTGCAGGCCAATGCCAATAAACGCAAAGATGATGTCAAAGTAATGCCCAACCCTTTAACTAGTGGTCTGATTGTTTTTAAGCACTATGTTTTCGATATTCCTTTAGCTAACCAAAGGACGTGAACAATTGGAGGAAGCCAGACGTACCTATGAAATTCTCAATACGGAACTACATGATGAGCTGCCTGCCCTCTATGATTCAAGAATATTGTTTTTGGTGACCAATTTGCAGACTCTTTTTGCCACAGAGCAAGTTTTCCACAATGAAACGGCGAAAGTATGTTCTAACATTTTAAATTTGACTGAAGTTGTACAATTTTACTGAATGGTGATCCCGACGTTTTATAGATCTATGCAGAACTAGAGGCAATTGTTGACAAACTGGCCACAGAATCACAGCGCGGCTCGAATACACTACGTAAACAAACAAGTAACCCAATCTCATACCTCTTTATGTTGATCATAACATTTGATTAACTCTCATGTTTATTTGTCTGATCCACAGTCAATGCCATCAAGACTTCCAGTCCAGTGGAATCGCCAGTAAGCAAATTGAACAATGCCAATATTAACAATAGCAACTATCAAAATCAAATCACCACAAATGGTGGCTCCAGTTTGGCCAACAGCCGTAAGTTTCACATGATTTTTGTTTATTAATTATTTAGTTGTTGATTCATTTTATTTGATCTTACGTTTATTTCGTTTTTTTGATTAAACAAACAAAAATTAACTATAAATTGCTCAAAACTGTAAAAAATAAAACCCATCCATTAAAGTATAAAATGTTTTTTTTATGTTTTATATATCCAAAAGATATTCATATTATACACAATATATAAATACGTATTTTTTTATTAAGTACAATATCGATATATGCATATGCACTCTCTATATATAAACTGTATAATTGATGATGATTTTTTTTTAGTTTTTGGCAATTTATATACGTATATCAAAACTTTTTGTTAATTTCCCTAATTTTTTAACTAAACCCAAAGAAAAACATTCCATTTGTAAATTAGAATTGATTTAATTGATCATGTGTATTCAATTCTCAAGTGGGCTTGGCAGTAAATTTTGCTTACAAAATTTGAATCCAAAAATGTAAGATCTAAGAGTGATTTGATATACATTGTATGTAGCCTAAGCAGAGCTAGTTTCTCATTTGATCTTCTGGTAGATCTAGTTAAAGATTTTCATTTCAAAAATTTCTCAAATTAAAATACAAGGGCACGTTCAGCAGAGACAAGTGATCACTGATCAATTTTAACTTCACTGTTCATATTTTCATTTTGCGAAAGAATTTTAAATTGAACTTAGTTACTTAGTCTCGGGTATTTATGGTCTCCTCAACTTTACAATGAACCTAACTTTAAGAGCTTTCCCTGATTGGTTATAACTTATAAGGTTTCAATACTGTTCCTGCTGAACCCGAGTGATTTGGTATCATGATAGCCAATTTGACACATCATAATAGAGGAACATATTCCTTTCAAGTGACCCTTCTGGCAGCAGCTGCAATTGTATACCGATCTGCCTTTCTTAGTTTAATCTACGCACTTAATTTATAAATTAGTATTTGAATGGGCGATAAATAATCTAAATGAACTAGGAAAATATACTAAATCTTAAGTTTGAAAATATGGCGTTAGCAAAAAATTTAACACTTTCTTCAACAGAAACTATTCGATGTATAATTTCTTTCTGATACCTGCTTAGCGATCAATCCTTTCTTACACCCCATATTTATATTAAAATCTACCAGGAAAATATGTGCTCTCAAATCTTTGGCGTTTGTCTTAATTGACTTTTAATTAATCAATCAGAGATTAATATTTATGAAAAATATGACGATGAAATACGATTGAATCCTGCATCTGCTCTAGTAACTAGCCGATAATATTAGAGTTACTCTATGAAGGCAAGAAGCTTTAATGCGAAAAGCAAGAATTTATATAAAAACCTCTAGAGATTTTTCGTGGTCACACTTGTGTATAACAAAGGAAGTTTTCCATAAAGATAGGTTAAACTTATCCCTAAACTAATCCCCCTTTTGATCATTGCCAACGCCCTTGACACAGTCATCTGTTCCTATTGCTGAAGCTTGGCTCCTTGATAACATATCGATAGTAAAACAAGAAAGAAAGTCGGTCAAGCCCTACTACAACATACTCTGTACCTGTGCTGCCCTATAATTGTTTGTTTTTCTTATAACTTAATTATGTCAATCAATAAGATTACAAAAAAATCTTCGAAACCAACCAGTATTGCCAGAAAATGAGATCCAAAAGTTGCTAGATTTGCAAAAAAAATTCATTAAAAAAGCTCAAAATAAATCAAAAGTAGCTAAAAAAGTAGCTAAGAGTTAAAACTGAAGAAAATATGTGTTCTTGAGTCTAAAATCCAACAATAACTTAAACAAATGACTTTTTAAAGCTACTAAGACTAAATAATTATTTTAAAAAGAGCCAAAAACCGCTAAGGATTCAGAGCCTCGAATCTTAGTACAAAAAAAAATATGAAAAAGAATCGGTTTTAACCAACAATATGCATACTAAAATCAGTGCTAATCTGTACTGAAACCATGGCTTTCCTTACTTTCACTTTGGTCTTGAATTTAACTCGGGCAATGCGATATTGACATAATTTGGAGAACTGAAGGTTGACAGACACTCTTTCAAATGGTAAGTGTCCCAGGGTCTGCACCTTGCACCCGAACCACAAATAATTGAGGACGGTGCAGGCTCAGCAAGGAGTCCAGGGACCGGGAACTATCTTCTTCTCTAAACTGGTGGGCATTGACACTTAACCCTTTAAGGCCCAATTTCGCAATGACCACCTGTCAAACTAACCTAAACTTAATCATGTTCAGCTTATCTTCTAATTCCTTAAAGCCTTCAACAATCAAGAGTCTGAAGGTTGGATTGGACATGGGATATCAATGCTTAAGTTATTTACAGTTGTGAACGAACGCAAACTTTTTTGACCTCGAGCCAGCTAAACTCATTACTAATTTATTTCTAACCCCATCTTCTTTTTTCTAAAGAATTATCGATGAAATCAACGATAAGCCCAGCTGATAGAGAACCAATAGTTCTGAAAGTGTATGATGGTAGTAGAATGAAAGCAACTGGCAAGAAAAGTATTTTAGAACGAAAAATGTTATTTTGTTGGTGTATTACAGGTAAGAAGAACAGAGAGAGAATATCAAGCTAAGATCAAAAATGTTCGATATGAAAAGATCGGTAAGAACGAAAATTCTTAATCCATAAGCGAGTATCTTGATCCCGTAATTAACTTTTGATCCAGAATTTTTGCTTCATGACTTTTCAACTCTATTTCATTTAACATTTTATTTGCGTTCAAATACTTATACTGGTTTATTAATTCCGGAAAAAGAGCTAATTATGCTCGATTAAAAGAACAGAATCCCTTAAAATTCCAGGTGCGTTCGCACTCAAATTATTCTTTAGTGGATAAAACTTCAGTACATTTTATTCAACTTTTTATGCTCACATAACAAAAAATAGGTAATTGTAACATTTTTCACTGGTAAAAACTGCCAATGTCCATTTGTTTTTTCTATTTTTTAAACCCTTTTTAGGTTTTTTAAAATTTTTTTTTTTTTTTTTAAACATTGAAGGAAGCATCTCCGACCACATAAAGTATATATTCTTGATCAGCATGACGAGCTGAATTCATTTAGGCTTGTTCGTCTGTCCGTCCGTCCGTCCGTCCGTCTGTTTCTATGCGATCTCCTCCGTCAGTTTTAAAGCTATCCTCACCAAACTTTGCTCGAAGTCTTTTGGTACAAATACGCTGCACATTTGTCGGAACCGGCCGGATCGGATGACTATAGCATATAGCTGCCATAGGAACGATCGGTCGAAAAACTAGTCTAAGTGAGAAAAACTTTTTTGTTTTCAATGGAAACTCCTCCAAAGTACGTATTTCTTAGTTTACTATCCTTTCCCATGATTTCACTATGTTTGGTCGAAATCGGATGACTATGGCATATAGCACCCATAGGAACGATCGGTCGAAAAACTAGTTCGAGTGAGGAAACCTTTTTTTGTTTTTAATGAAAACGACCTTTTTATTGTCATATTCTTTTTTTATATACTTTAACACATCTCTACAAAGTTTTATCAAAATTGGATGACTATAGCATATAGCTGCAGTATGAATGATCGGTCGAAAAAGAAGTTCTTGTGAGAAAAACTTGTTTGTTTTAAATGTGATCGCCTCCAAATTTCGTAATTAACAGTTTGTTATGCTTTTCCATGATTTCACCAAGTAGTCTTAGTTAGAAAAACTTATTTGTTTTCAATGGAATCTGCCAGGGTATACAAAACTTCGGACGAGCTGAAGTTAACTTTCCCCTATTTTTCCATTTTTCCATTGAAATTAACACTTGACCATTTAAAAAAAAATTGTCAACCAACCACTTTTAATGCGCGCCCCTCATAAGCAGAATTCCCTCCGCCCTCCTCGGATTTGAAAAGCTATGACCCACCCCCAACAACACTGTAGTATGTTCTCTTCTGAAAACAATGATCTATATATAAATTTGTTTAATTTCAACCTTTTTATTTATCTCTGCTGGGGTTTGAACTCGGTACCTTTGAACTCTTCACACGATTGGGATGATGCCTTAGCCGACTGCTCCATTGCGAATGATTGTTTGTGCACGCATGGTATGCTACTTATATTGAATTGTATCGAACTTAATTTAGCATCTGCTTAAAATTTGTAATTCCCAACTTTTAGAGCCGTTGAAAGACAAAATATTTAACAATGTCACTCTTCTGATTTTGCTGCGAAATCAAAAGCAGCATTGAGGATTTTAAAATGTTAAAAAACAAAGGTGTCTGCATCTTAAAATCAAAGACCCGCTCTGTTGAATTTAAGAGACTACCATTTTGGTTTTACGTTTTTACGTTGCTAAAATCAAATGTAAAAGCTGTTGATTGAACAAAAGTGTCAGCATTTTGAAATCAAAAGCTCGCACTTTTGGTTTTTAAAAGACAAACATTTTTTCTGTGTGCGATCATATGTACTTGACTGGGCAGGAGTTGTAATACTCTGACAATTTTAATTTGTATTTCTTTGTGAACGTTTTCCAACGCTAGTCCATTGAGTCTGTGCTCAGATATACTACGAGGTGTGTTCAAAAAGTATCGCGAAATTATACACTTGTGCCAACGGTTTTTCCAATCTTCGAAGCACTTCGAAGCACTTAAAAAATCATATTTTTTTTATCTTGTTCAGCTCCTCCTTCGATGCCGTCTTTATCTCGTCAAGCGTAGCGTAACGTCGTCCTTTCATGGGCCTCTTCAGTTTAGGGAACAAGAAAAAGTCACAGGGGGCCAGATCTGGGGAATACGGTGGCTGCGGCATCATTAGTGTGTTGTTTTTGGCCAAAAGTCGCGCACAAGCAACGATGTGTGAGCAGGGGCGTTATCGTGGTGCAAAAGCCAATTTTTGTTCTTCCACAAATCCGGGCGTTTCTGGCGGCTTGCTTCGCGCAAATTGCGCATTACTTGCAGGTAATATTCCCTTATTGACCGTTCTTCCCTGTGGCAAGAACTCATGATGCACCACGCCCCTGCAATCGAAGAAAACTGTCAGCAAAACTTTCACATTCGACCGAACTTGGCGCGCTTTTTTCGTTCTTGGTTCGTGCGGCAGCTTCCATTGAGATGATTGAGCTTTGGTTTCTACGTCATAACCATAAACCCACGATTCGTCACCAGTTATGACCCTCTGGAGCAAATTTGGGTCGTCGCGGACAGAGTTTAACATCTCATTAGCAATGTTCATGCGATGCTGTTTTTGGTCGCAATTGAGCAATTTTGGTACGAATTTCGCGGCGACCCGTCTCATGCCCAAATCGTTGATAAAAATCAAATGGCACGAGCCAATCGATATGTTTAGGTCCTCAGCAACTTCTCTAACGGTGATTCGACGATTGGCCAATACCATTTTCTCCACTTCATTAATTTTTTCATCTGTTGTTGAAGTGCTCGGGCGTCCGGCACGCTCTTCGTCGTTCACATCTTCTCGGTCTTTTGAGAATTTTTTGTACCAGCCTGATATCAAACATTCCGCTCATCCGAAAGTCATCATTGGTGCTTTGGGCAAATAATGTCCCAATTCTCAAGCGCTCAAATTCAAACAAGTAAGATAGTCGGTCTAGCTATGTACCAAAGAATGTGTATGCTCGGTGTGAATTTGGATTAGATTATTAGCTGAAAGCAGCGTCGCTAATGCGCTGCAGATGCAAAGTTTCTTTTGCTTATATCGATAAAGAATCCTGCCTTCAGATGCCTTGACAAGTTGTGTCACCACCACAAAAAAGCTGGCGACTAACTCGCTAAGAAGACGCAGAGTCCGAGGAACCCTTTAAAGGAGAAGGTTAAAGATAGTCCTACACAAGGATCTCATCTTACGGCGTCTCTAGCAGAACACCATACACACCAAAATATATCCTTACTCACTAAATTCTTAAGCCCCGTACTCAGAACGACAAAAATTTAATTTGGTTTTGCTTCTATTTCAAGAAAGTAGGGTAGACTATAAATTTCTGAAAATAAAATTACATAAATAAAAGTGAAATGAAATCATTTCAAAGCCATTTGAATTTGGAAAAAATAAATCAGTAAATGTGAACAGCAAAGCAAATCTCAGCCAGAGCTAACAGATTGAAAACTTTGTTCATGCATCCCCTCGTTCATACTTATGATTGTGACTTTAATTGCAGATCTGAATTGATCCAAGAGACACTTGAGCTTGTCTTTGGAAGTTCAAACGTACAAGTCTGCGGCTAAGATTTAATTTCTTTTCTTTTTTTGTCGAAATTTAAGTTCCGTGAACTGCAACATCCCCCATAGTTCGCTTTACCATCTAGTTAAAATACATAAACACAAATACACGCACACAGACGCGAGGAATTGCTTGTATTTTGATTTGAGGGGTGCACATTTTTTAGCACTATCCAAGGGTGACGACGACTGCTGCTAGATACACTTTTTTTATTGATTTCCATATTGATTTGCCTTCAGTATGGTCCTTGACTCTCCCAACCCTCTGTTTGGAAGCTCAAGCTCGCAGACAGTTTCAGCTGGCCAGGAATTTAAACATTTTAACCCTTTTTCTATGTGATATTTCATGCGTAAATCGATACGTGGTCAGAGCCGCACTTTCCGAATTTTCAATCGCGACACCCTCATTTAAGGAAAACAATTTCAAATTGGTACAGTCCTGGCGAACGGCAGTACATAGCAAGTGTCAGAGGCATATCCAACCTGGCTATAAAAAGCCTCGATTAAGATATAAAACAAAATAAGAAAGTGGGTCAAGTCGGACTTCCAAAATAAAGACTCGCGTCGAGTTCGATTGGGCCAAAAAATGATAGAGATCAAACTTGGAAAAATTTAACAAGGCAGCGATATTTTCATATTTTCCAGTTTATAGATGTGGTGAAGCCCGTATTTATTTTGGCAAATACTTCATCATGTCGGGATTCTTAGTAATTTGAGGCTAAAGTTTATCTACAAAACTGTGGGAGATAAGCCGGACTGCTGTATGCCCTGTACCCACCAAAGTTTTACATAACTGATAACTTTTAAATGTGGGCCCAAATGCGGAGGAATGGATTACAATTTTAAAACTTACCAATGAGCAGCACCAGTGATGCCGTTTTGGCCTTTTTGGTGACAGATCTGTCACTTTTTTAACTGATTTAGCCCTAAAAAATTTCAAAATCACCTTGTCCTTAAATCTATCACTTTTTACCTTCTGAATTTTTTTTGCAAAACGTATTTTTAATATGCAAAAATTACAAATTGGACAAAGCTTTAAAACGTAATCGATTAACGTGAGAGGTATCGACTTGTGTCCATCACTTGTAAACACCAATGTAAAATGACGAAAGAACTATATAAGCAAAAAATTCGCGATTCGTGGCTAAATCATCCAGATTTTAAGAACTGTCCTTTTTTAACTTTTCGTCGTCACCTTTTCCCCCTTTTTTTTGGTCGAACTGTCACCTTTTTTTGAGAGTCCGGCGGCATCAGTGAGCAGCACTGATCTGGATTGAATCGTTTAGTTTTGCGGTTTTAGGTTCGGTTCAGCGGCACAGTGTGGATTTATTCAGTCTGGCTGAAACTGAACAAAGTTTATTTTTTTCTGCTTAAATATTTTACTAATAATAAAAATAAAAACTTATCATGTTATGAAAAAGTGGACCAAAAAATAGTTTTAGTATTCAAAATAGGTCGCTAAAATCCATACACAGTAAAAAAGATCCATTTGGACTGGATATGTCATTAATTTCGTTTTAATCATTTAGCGGAAAGAATATCCTTTGGATGATTTTCAGCTCCGTTGGATGATTAAAAGAATACTAAAGACTTATCTAGTCCAATAGATACGGGAAATCATCCATTGGATGATTTTTTTAATATCATTTTTTCTCTGTGTATTCCTATGAAAAACAAATAAGATAGCGGTAGACGAGTGCTCCGACTACCAAATACCCTGTTCCCTTGATTTCGTGTGTTTTCCTTAACATACACACACACTCACACATACACACACTCCAACATACACGCGATAACTGACAATGCAAGACCCCCCTCTCTCCCACAAGCAAAATTGATTCGTATATAACTTCGGTGTTTTTTGTCCGATCTTATTGATCTTTCAGAATAGATAGATATTGGGCCTAACATGACATATATAAATATCTATATATCTAACTTAAAAATTGTGGCTCTGACAGTTTCTTGCGCATAAAGGGGGGAGGGGGAGGAATTTACCATATCTGAAACAAACTCGATTTGAATCTGGTATACACCTACCACTCAAATTTATCTATCTCTTATAGTCTCTGAGATCGACGAGTTCATACGGACAGACGGACGGACAGACGGACATGGCTAAATCGACTCGGCTTTTGATGCTGATCAAGAATATATATACTTTAGAGGGTCGAAAGTTTCCTTCTACCTGTTACACACTTTTGCCCAACTTCATGATCCCCTTTTTCCATTTTTAATGGGAATAGGGTATAACCAGAAACAAAGTTGGTCAAGGCCGACTATAACATACTCTGTACCTGTAAAGTGCTGTCCATCACCATTGCGACCCGTGCTGCCCATAATTGTTTGTTTTCCTTATAACTGGACAACCGTTAATCCGATTTTTACCACACTTTTGGCGGATCGATGAATATCTTGATTTCAAAATGTGTCCAGAAGGTTCGAAGCTTCTATCTATAAAACGGACAGAGATATGACGTTTTGTCTAAATTGTGGAGCGGGAGGGGGCGTGGCAAAAATTGAAAATAAACTTGATCTGCCTGCAAGTATAAGAAGAATATGTCCCATACATGTCAAACCTCTATCTCTTACCATCTCTGAGATCTGTTTGTTCTATGGACGGACGGACATGACTAAATCAACTCGGCAGTTGATGCTAATCACAAATATATATACATTATATGGTCGGAGATACTTCCTTCTACCTGTTACACACTTTTGCACAAACTTAATACACTCTGTGTACCTTTGATACAGAGTATAAAAATATAAATTGCCTAAAACTACCGAAAATAACCTAAGATTCATTGTAATTTGGGCTAAAGTAGCGCCAAAGACATCATAACATTACTTTAAGGTTGCTTATGGCCTTAAGCTTTTGGGTCATTTTCACATTGGTATAAGGCAAAAATATTCATGGCATTATGTGAACAAATGTTCATGAATTTAAAAAAAGCGGGCTTAGCAGACTATCGTCACCAAATGATCACGATTTTGGTACGTTTAGACATTTAGAACGTTTTTTTTCTTTGTGTAGTTTTATTTACAACGAGAAAGCTAAGCTAGCTTTGGTTATGCCGAAGTTTTAATGCCCTTGCAAATGCTCGTTTTGATTTGATGATTTTGACAATATTTTGCAAAATTTATTTAAAAGTATTTGTTCCTAATGAAGTCCAAGTTAAAAAACTGTAACATTGAAAAAAAGTTTTGTTTTACTTTGAACCATTTTTCGACCGGTCGGTCCTATGGAAGCTATATGCTATAGTCATCCGATTTTGACAAAACTTTGTAGAATTTGGTAAAAGCTTATAAAATCAATGAACGCCCAATTTTAAGGCGGTACCACTAACAACAAAAAAAGGGTTTTCATACTTAGCCTATTTTTTAACCCATCTTTGTATGACAGCTATATATATGTCCGATCTTTAGTGAAATCATAGAAAAGGGTGGCCAACTAAGAAAAAGAAGTTTAAAGGCGTTTCCATTGAAAACAAAAAAAGTTTTTTCTCTAAAACTATTTTTCTAACACATTCGTTTCTATGACAGCTATATGCTATAGTCATCCGATCCGGCTGGTTCCGACAAATGTGCAGCGTATTTGTACCAAAAGACTTCGTTCAAAGTTAGGTGAAAAGAGCTAAACAACGGAAGGAGGAGATAGCATAGAAACAGACGGACGGACAGGGCTAAATGAACTCAGCTCGTCTTGCTGATCAAGAATATATATACTCTACGTGGTCGGCGATGCTCAGCAAGGCTATAAAAAGGAACAAGTTCAGTGAAATGAACCATCATATATTTAAAGACGGCAACACTAAAAGCTTTGGGCTACAAGAAGCTCTTGCGGAAAGTTTGGCGCCACTGAGCTGTCAAATTAAGATTCGACTTGCGTAATTATCATGTAGATAATATGTAAGGAGAAAGTAGTTAAGTAACTGTCAAGCTCAGCATTAATTGCACCCCAACACGATAAGTAAACTAGAGCCCACAAAAATCCTGTCATACGTTCGTGAAATTGGATTGCAAGGAGAGTTGTAACTCAGTAGGCGGCACAATACACCAAGATTGGTAGCGGTGCGCTATATCCCCAACAACATATATTTATATATATAAATCACTGCCCAAAAGTATGCTACGCAAAATCAGATTATTTGGCTAGTTGTTTGTATTGAATTCCTTAGAAAGTTCTTAACAGCATCAATTGCATACCTAAAGGCGGTACAAAATATGTTCATTTTAAGAGGGAGTATTTAAAATTAATTTCAAAGAAAGTTACAAATTACTAAGAGACTTCAAACAAGTTTTTAATTTGTGAATAAAATGAGAATTTATTACTATCTGGAGTCGCATAATTTCACATCTAGCCCGTAGCCAGGGGAGCGACGTAAATGGCATGTTTTTACACCCTTGCAAAAAGAATTGCTATTATGTCGGAACCGACCGGATCTAACGACTACATCTGACAGCTGTGATCGAATGGAAAACTGGTCTAAGTAAGAAAATAATTTTTAGCGTTCCTAAAATCGGCCATAACTATTAATATTAAATGTCTTTAAGCCAATTTGCAATATCAGAAAATGATTCAGAAATGAGTTTCTTCCAATACACACTGGGCCAGCCGGCCGAAATTTTGGCCAAAAGTCCCACTTTTTTGTTTGGGAAACTGGATAAAACGGTTGTCGGAAATGATTAAGAATACTTATAGCTATTTTATGCCCAAATTTGGAACATTCTTACAAATTGGTTTTTGAATGGTAGCAATTTAAAGTTGATTTTTCATGAAATTGTTAAAAAAAAACCGAAAATTAATATTCGAAACTAGGAAAGAAACAGCTGCTAGAGTTTAATTGTATATTTTCGACTACGGAAAAGACTTCGATAAAAAATTATAAAAAAGTCTCCAACTCTATTCGTTTTCATGGAATGGAAAAAATCTTAAATTTTGTGGGTTTTTTTACATTTGGCAACTTTGACTTTTGAGAGCCCACGAGTTCCACTCGGTATTCACTGGCAACATGACTAACTATTTTCTTTGAATATTGAACTATAACTGGAGGTATGCGCTTTTGCGCGGTTTTGCTTTGGATGTTATTTAATCGATTTTAAAAATGTATTCCCATTGGGCATCGAGCCAGTTTCAATTTTCATGTCAGCCGAAAAGTATACTTTTCTTTTTTCAAAACATCGAAATTTTGCCCATGAAGCTAAGCTGTGAGAGCTACGCTATTTTCATTCCCATGGATTAAAATGTGTAGCATACTTTTAGAAGCACGGAATTATGGTTTAAAAAACATACCAAAACTTTGTTTTTAATTAATTAGTTCTTTATTTTTAATTTTAAGTTTTAAGAATCCAATATAAGGAACAGGTTAAATGAATGAAAATAACGGTGAAAGTAATCAGCTTGACTGAAAATCCTCAACGGGGTGTGCAGTCAAAGCTAGTACCATTTTGGGTCAATAAGTCATAAACGACTAATCAGATCATGACAATTTTTTTTTCCAAAAAACAACGTTTACTTATATGTACCTCTCTGCAAAATTTGGCTTAAGTCTAACTACAATTTTTTTTAAATTGAACCAAAAATATATGTGCGTTAAATTCAATCTTTTAAGAACATTTCGTAAATTCAGTTTCAGTTCAGTTTCCAAGCTAGTCAGGTGTAGAAATGCCAGAGTTTTGGCCAAAAAATGAGATTTCTGGCCCACAGTGCAATATTGCAAGGCTATAAAAACTTCGGCACTGACGAAGTAAGCTTAGGCTGCTCTTTTTCTGCTACGAATGTGACCATATTTTAAGCATACATCTTGCAATCTGACCACACTGCCCGAAAACAAAAGAAATGATACTTTCAGATCAAATATTAATCTCCAGGCTAGTTTTGATAGAATTATCGATATTCTCATCGACAGACCAACAGCTGATTCCAACACTTGCTTATTAATTGCTGAAACAAAATGTTGATGAATAACACTGGGCAACAAGGTCCAGTATATTGAAGGGTTGGTGCTGATTCTAGATGATTTTTGTGTGCTGAACACGAATCTGTTTTCGAAAACGGTTCATCACGTCCAGATTTTAATATCAGAAGTCAACAAAATTAAACTTTTTCAGTATATTGGTGATTCTAGTAGATTTATTTTAAAAAGTTTTTCTTTTGTCAAAAACACAATGCTGCTGGGTAAGATGGATGAGTAAAATGTGGCGGGGGAGAGAGTATTTTCTTCTTCTTGGTTTGTCTGAGCGCTTGAACGGCAAGTTTCTCTCTTGAGCTCTTCTTCAACTCGAGCTGTTAATCATAATGAAATAAGTACAGGCCAGTGTTGCCAACTCTTCAGGGCCCAAGCACGCTGGATCAACATTCTAAAATAGTCAGAGATAGCTAAAAAATTGACAAACCAGATATAGAAATAGCTTTTTTTTTTTTTTTTAATCTCTGTTCCGATTAAGAATGGGAAATGTAGGAGGAAACATTTCCGATCGTATATAGTATCAAACTTCTGAAATTCTGTAGGAAGTTAGGTCCGGGGGTTCGAGCCCGTTGTAAGGCCTAAGGTTCGGTTCGCGGACCGTTTCTTGGAGCCCCTGAACCCAAGGTTCAGGTTCGCATGAGAAAAGAAAAGTTTGACTTTCGATTTGTTTAACTTTAATTTATTTAACTTTCTCTCCACATGCTTAAACATAATAGTGATTACTTAAGTTAATATCAAAACTATTAGATGGTATTAACAACTTTTAGAAACTGCTTAGTTTCAGTTAATTAGCATTATATCTTTCAGGAGCTGTTCAACTATACTAGCTCTTAAATCAGAAAGAACAAACTTAAGTGTTGCAAATGCTCGTTCAACTGGTACCCGAGTTGCTGGAACGAGTATGGTTAAGGGGGTATGCTGCTTGGAGGGCTGTTTTTTGACCTTTTTTTAAAAAAAATCTTATTTGAAAACGGAAATTGTTATTAAAATTCTGTATTTTTTTATTGTATTAATAACATATTGAATTAAATAAAAAAATGTTTTTCCCTTTGTACAAGAGCTGTTCAAAAAGTTGTCGGTCTTCAAAGTTGGACGTCGAAAAAAAAGGTATGCTGCTGGCGGCACGGATTGCTCCACTTCGGATCATCTGAAATGGAAAAAGTAAACGTCGTTAGATTCAGTACAGATGTGATTCGGGCCCCTTTTTCAATCATAATTTTGCGATTTTTTTTACAAAATGGCGGCCATTGAAAAATGAAAAATCGATTTTGGGCAGTTTTTGTTGTAGTTTAGTGTAAAAATAAATAGTAATAAACTTTTTAAAACTATGATTGAAATAGGGGCCATAATGGTGACAATTCTGCGTCGATTGCACTTTGTTTCATCAAAATCGGCTTAGAACTACGGGCGCAATCAGTGCTGCCAGCTACCCCCTTAAACTATTAAATTGTCAACTGCCCACAACTGTGCTTTGCAAAATCACTATACGAGGTGTGTTCAAAAAGTATCGCGAATTTTGTGTTTTTTCAAAAATTATTTATTTATTCATGAATATCAATTTTGTCCCCTTCAAAGTAATCCCCATGAGATATTATACACTTGTGCCAACGGTTTTTCCAATCTTCAAAGCACTTCGAAGCACAAAAAATCATTTTTTTTTTTTATCTTGTTCAGCTCCTCCTTCGATGCCGTCTTTATCTCGTCTAGCGTAGCGTAACGTCGTCCTTTCATGGGCCTCTTCAGTTTAGGGAACAAGAAAAAGTCACAGGGGGCCAGATCTGGGGAATACGGTGGCTGCGGCATCATTAGTGTGTTGTTTTTGGCCAAAAAGTCGCGCACAAGCAACGATGTGTGAGCAGGGGCGTTATCGTGGTGTTCTTCCACAAATCCGGGCGTTTCTGGCGGATTGCTTCGCGCAAATTGCGCATAACTTGCAGGTAATATTCCTTATTGACCGTTCTTCCCTGTGGCAAGAACTCATGATGCACCACGCCCCTGCAATCGAAGAAAACTGTCAGCAAAACTTTCACATTCGACCGAACTTGGCGCGCTTTTTTCGGTCTTGGTTCGTGCGGCAGCTTCCATTGAGATGATTGAGCTTTGGTTTCCACGTCATAACCATAAACCCACGATTCGTCACCAGTTATGACCCTCTGGAGCAAATTTGGGTCGTCGCGGACAGAGTTTAACATCTCATTAGCAATGTTCATGCGATGCTGTTTTTGGTCGCAATTGAGCAATTTTGGTACGAATTTCGCGGCGACCCGTCTCATGCCCAAATCATTGATAAAAATCGAATGGCACGAGCCAATCGATATGTTTAGGTCCTCAACAACTTCTCTAACGGTGATTCGACGATTGGCCAATACCATTTTCTCCACTTCATTAATTTTTTCGTCTGTTGTTGAAGTGCTCGGGCGTCCGGCACGCTCTTCGTCGTTCACATCTTCTCGGCCCTCTGAGAACATTTTGTACCACCGATAAACGTTGCTTCGGTCCCAGGTAGCTTCTCCGTATGCCACAGTCAACATTCGGAATGCATCCGCGCACTTAATTTCGTTTTTCACACAAAATTTGATACAGGTTCTTTGATCCATTTTTTTGAATAGGTAAAAATCGAAGACGATCCAAAACACGTGCAAGCAAAGCAGCTGTCAACAATTAAGTGAACATTCAAAATGGCCGAGCTTGTCGGCATAAGTGAGAGACATGAGTACCAACATAACGCCACAAAAAAATCGAAATTCGAATATACGTAACCCGCGAAAATTCAAAATTCGCGATACTTTTTGAACACACCTCGTATGTAGTTGGCTGGAAATTTTTATTAAATTCTTATAAAAATGTAAACCACATCTATTGCCTACCCACGGACGGTATAAAATATGGTCAGTTGGAGCACATGTATTCAAAACAGTATATCTTCGCTTAATAAAACCGTAGAGCTTTCCGATATTGTTATACCCTTGCAAAGGGTATTATAAAATTGTGCGGATGTTTGTAACGCATTAAAGGAAGCATCTCCGACCACATAAAGTATATATATTCTTGATCAGCATGACGAGCTGAGTTGATTTAGCCTTGTCCGTCTGTCCGTCCGTCTGTCTGTTTCTATGCTATCTCCTCCGTCAGTTTTAAAGCTATCCTCACCAAACTTTGCACGAAGTCTTCTGGTACATATACGCTGCACATTTGTCGGAACCGGCCGGATCGGATGACTATAGCATATAGCTGCCATAGGAACGATCGGTCAAAAAACTAGTTTTAGTGAGAAAAACTTTTTTGTTTTTAATGGAAACGCCTTCAAAGTACGTATTTCTTAGTTTACTATCCTTTCCCATGATTTCACTAAGTTTGGTCGAAATCGGATGACTATAACATATAGCTGCCATAGGAACGATCGGTCGAAAAACTAGTGGAACTTTAGTTTCTAGTGAAAAGCACAAACTTTTTTGTTTTTAATGAAAACGTCCTTTTTATTGGCATATTCATATTTCATATTCTTTAACATATTTCTACAAGGTTTTATCAAAATCGGATAACTATAGCATATAGCTGCAGTATGAATGATCGGTCGAAAAAGAAGTTCTAGTGAGAAAAACTTTTTAGTTTTAAATAGGATCGCCTCCAAATTAACGCCTCGTAATTAACAGTGTATTATGCTTTTCCATGATTTCACCAAGTTTGGTCGAAATCAGACATCTATATAGTATAGATCCGATAGAAAAGTAAGGACCAAAAAGTAGTCTTAGTTGGAAAAACCTTTTTTGTTTTCAATGGAAGCTGCAAGGGTATACAAAACTTCGGCCGAGCCGAAGTTAACTTTCCCCTATTTTTTTGTTTGAAATTAAGAAATAATAATTTAAGATAATATCAAAGGGAGAGAAATTAAGCAGACAGGAACTTTACAAAACGTTCACAAAAAGTGTCAAAATAAGTATCTTAGGCAACTTTAAGCTCAAATTACCAAAATCTGTGGACCATTATCGAAAACAGATTCGTGCTCAGCACACAAAATTCATCTAGAATCACCACCTAAAGATGTCTGATTTCTCAATTAAAAAACTTGGGGAAATCATGGAAAAGCTTAATACACTGTTAATTGCGAAATTTGAGGCGATAGTCATTTAAGACTAAAATTTTTTTTTTAATTTCGACCGATCGTTCCTATGGCAGCTATATGCTATAGTCATCCGATTTCGACCAATCTTTGTAGAATTGTGTAAAAGTATATAAAATAAGTGTATGCCAATGATAAGGACGTTTTCATTAAAAAAAAAAAGTTTTTCTCACTAGAACTAGTTTTTCGACCGATCGTTCCTATGGGAGCTATATGCTATAGTCATCCGATTTCAACCAATCTTTGTAGAATTGTGTAAAAGTATATAGATTAAGTGTATGCCAATGATAAGGACGTTTTCATTAAAAACAAAAAAGTTTTTCTCACTAGAACTAGTTTTTCGACCGATCGTTCCTATGGGAGCTATATGCTATAGTCATCCGATTTCGACCAATCTTTGTAGAATTGTGTTAAAGTTTATAAAATAAGTGTACGCCAATGATAAGGACGTTTTCATTAAAAACAAAAAAGTTTTTCTCACTAGAACTAGCTTTTCGACCGATCGTTCCTATGGGAGCTATATGCTATAGTCATCCGATTTCAACCAATCTTTGTAGAATTGTGTAAAAGTATTAAGATTAAGTGTATGCCAATGATAAGGACGTTTTCATTAAAAACAAAAAAGTTTTTCTCACTAGAACTAGTTTTTCGACCGATCGTTCCTATGGGAGCTATATGCTATAGTCATCCGATTTCGACCAATCTTTGTAGAATTGTGTAAAAGTATATAGATTAAGTGTATGCCAATGATAAGGACGTTTTCATTAAAAACAAAAAAGTTTTTCTCACTAGAACTAGTTTTTCGACCGATCATTCCTATGGCAGCTATATGCTATAGTCATCCGATTTCGACCAAACTTAGTGAAATCATGGGAAAGGATAGTAAACTAAGAAATACGTTCTTTGGAGGCGTTTCCATTAAAAACAAAAAAGTTTTTCTCTTTAAGACTAGTTTTTCAAACGATCGTTCCTATGGCAGCTATATGCTATAGTCATCCGATCCGGCCGGTTCCGACAAATGTGCAGCGTATTTTTATCAAAAGACTTTGTGCAAAGTTTGGTGAGGATAGCTTTAAAACTGACGGAGGAGATAGCATAGAAACAGACGGACAGGCGGACAGACGGACAGACGGACAAGGCTAAATCAACTCAGCTCGTCGTGCTGATCAAGAATATATATACTCTATGTGGTCGGAGATGCTTCCTTCAATGCGTTACAAACATCCGCACAATTTTATAATACCCTCTGCAAGGGTATAAAAATTAAACTAAAAATGTAGAAAAAAGGACAAGACTTATTTTTTGTTCTTTTGCCTTTCCAGCGAACATTTTTTAAAAAGTCCCTTTTTACGAGCGGTAATTGCAGGTCTCTTCTGAGGTTTCATTCGCCACTGTTGGTACACCGAAAAAAAATGCCGGGAAAATTTTAAGCCTAAAAAGAATGACTTGATTTCGGCAACGGGATTAAAATTTTAAGTACGAGCAGGCTTGCTATCGATCCGAAACGGGATTGTCTCCCGTCAATTTAAGATGGCAATTTGACGATGCTGAAAGCATCGCAGTTGTGGTAGAGTTGGCTGAGCGGCGCTGTCAGTGAGTGCGCCATTCGTGGTCCCGAGTTCGAGTCCCAGTCAGGGTAAGTAAAAAATAAATTAAAAAAAATTTGTGTTTATTTAAAATAATTATGTCATTAAAATTAGGCTTACAACTTATTAAGTTTTTTCTCGTCCGCTTATCGCAGCTGCTTGTTTACGACTCCCTTTCTCAACTGACATAACCCGATCGTTTACGCATCAGCCTACTGTTTTACACTCGGCCATTCATCTGCCACAGATGTCTCCTCTTCCCCGTCTTCATCTCCGTCATCGACGCATGCGCATATCGCCATAATTTCATATAATCCGCACTTGTGGAGGTTTGCATAGGTCCTTGAAAATCTGCTTCTTTACCATTTCGTTTTATCTTGATGACTTCGTATGGCCCTATGTATTTACTGGCCAATTTTTTGCCTGTTATAAACTGTGTCACCTTGATAGCTACGAGATCTCCTAACTGGTAGCCCTTAAGTTCCTTCCTCTTCTTGTCGTAGTTTCTTTTGTACGTCTCCTGCGCCTTTTGAATTTGAAGCCTTTTTGATGTTTTAACAGCATCTCCTCTTGAAGATTATTTATAAGATCAGTATTTGCCAAATGCCTCATTCGTACACCAACAATACCTTGAATGGCGTAAAACTGGTTGAAGCGTGTACATGTGCGTTTATTGCCTGCTGTACTTGTCCTGTGTATTTATACCACTTAGTGGGTTCCACTGCCGACATCTTTGATAGAACAGCAATAATGACTCTGTATAATCTCTCTATTTTCCCATTTCCACTGTAGTTTCAACGTGATCAATCTTGTTATCACTGCAAAGTTTTTTAAACGCGTTTGAAGTAAATGCTGATCCTTGATCGCTGATTATTCGCTGTGGACTACCAAATATTGTTACCCAAGATTCAAGATTCTTGATAACTTCATCTGCATTCGTAGATTTTGTAGGATACAGCCAGGAATATTTAGAAAATCCATCCACCACAGCAAATATGTATCGGTCGTTTTTCGACGTAACATCCAATGAACCCAAATGATCTTCATAAAACGTTGACATGGGTGTGTCGCCTTTGTCAATGCTATGTAAGAAATCTTTCTGCTTTCCCGTCTACTGGTTACGGGTACACTCATAAAAAAAAGACCCAAATTAACCCTAAAAATTAGAAATTCTCCTTTGAATTCCGTCCTAAGGCGATTCACCCTAAAATTTAGAAAAAGATTTTCAAAATGGGCGATGGGCAAGAAACCTTTTTATAGTAGTAGTAGTAGTAGTAGTAGTAGTAGTAGTTTTATTAAACAGTTTGACAATGGCATTTTGCCGTCAGTCATATTTACAGAATTAATGAAATCAATGTTTATTTATTTTCCTATTTTTAATTTATAGAAGTTATTTTCCTGCCGATGATTCAAAACAGTTCTAGCATGATTTGATTCCTGTATTTTAATGCTTCATATGTGTACCCCCCGAGTGTGAACCAGTTTTGCCCGTTTAAAATTTCTTAAGTTGTGATTGGGATAGGCTGGACTTTTGCCAGTAAACAATTCTTATCTCTCTTAGAATTGGGCACTCGGCCAGGAAGTGAAGAGTGTCTTCTATTGCATGCCTGTTGCAAAGTGAGCATCTGTTCTCAAAATGGGTGTTTGAACTGTAGCGTCTTGTAGTTCAGTGCCGAAGATCACATCGAGCTCTCGAAGATTTGGTGATATTGAATTCCCATGGTACCGGTC